>PPNW03000003.1:0-314925 GCA_003708315.3 Groenewaldozyma salmanticensis
TTAAGTTATCTTTTATTTTTTGGCTGGGGAAAGCTACCTACATTGCACTACGGTGCGAGGTTGCGGAGAACGTTGGACTCGACTTTATTGTCATAGCAGAAGAATTATACTGGTGAACTAGAATAACTAGCACCACAAAGTAAGTATGACCATAGCTCTGGTTTAGGCCTAAGGCTCAATAGATTCTCATCATCATCATAACAAATCATTATTTATAAAATTACGTAATTATATATGTGAGATTACGTAATATATAAGTTTGTGATATTATAACCACTGATTGATTTTAATTAAGGTTGCGGGCATTTGGTGTAGTTGGTTATCACGTTCGCTTAGCATGCGAAAGGTCTCCGGTTCGATTCCGGAATTGTCCATTTTTTTTTTGAACTTTTTCAGACCTGAATAGTAGTTGGCTGATAAATGGAGTGATTGTAATTACTTGCGTAGTGTGGTTTATCGTTTCAATACTAAATTATCATAATACATTATCCTATTTCATTACTTTGTCTTTTTTCTCGGTGAGCTGTGGCTCTGAGGGGGTTGTCAGCCTTGGAATGATCTCAACATATGTGCCTGGGACATAACCCGTTCGTCCGTCTCTGGTTCTTGCTCTCCACCATTGACTCGGGTTTCCCTTAGGGTCGTTTTTTGTAAGAATAGCTATTAGATCTCCCTTTCTTAGCTCTAATTCAATCTGAGGATTCTCTGGAACAAAATCATAGAGAGCTCTGCAAAACTCGAGCTTAGTAGGATCTATGGTTCTACCGTCTTCTCCTGGAAGTGTCAAAAGACCACGGGCTTCTTGTTGAGCTGCCAAAGCACGAATGAGCTTGCCTAGCAACCAAGGAAACCCTATAACGGCGGAAAGAAAAATGATCAAAGGCTTGAACGATGTAGTTCGTCTTCGAGCAGCGCTGCCGTTATTCTCGTTGAATTTGGCAAAACTTGATGCAGATATGTCACCAGCGGGCAAAGATTTTCCGGTCAATTTGGCGACTAAAGTTTTTGCCCACCTTATCAAAGCAAAAACGCCAAGGATCGACCCTAGAGAGCTTTTCAGATGGCCAAACTGTTCAGCAACTGAGACCATCGCAAAAAACGAAGAATGCGTAGCCATATATGTAGACTCTAACATCTGTGCAAACCCACCCACTGCTCCCACTATAGATTCTATTAGCTGGAAAGTTGCTGCAGTGCTCTGTTCCAGTCCCATTCTCATGCTATTTGGATCTCCATTCCCATATACACCTCCATATGCTCCACCTGCTCCCCCGCCATAGCCACCATACCTCCCATAGCCACTCATACCACCGCCCATACCACCGCCCATGCCACCATATGAGCCATAGCCACCGTAGCTGTATGGAGATGAATAGTTCCCGTACCCTCCATATCCCCCATACCCACCGGCACCCCCATATGGGCCGCCACTGCTGCCGTAGGCGCCATAAGTCGACTGCGGTATTGTAGTTAACGCAGTAGGCCTTGAAGGCAAGCTGGGAGCTGACTCCGTTGATTCTGAATGCTGTGAGATTGGCTCGGGCTGTTGTGTGTGCTGAGGAGAGCCAGTAACTGTACTGGCACTACTCCAGGATGTGCCAGATTCCGCAGCTTTATTGTTTCCTTTCGTTAGACCTCTCAAGCAACACAAAAAAGTTATACCTGCTTGGTTTGCACATTAATACTCACCTGTTGAACTTGAAGTCTCCCACGGCTTCGGCCGAGGTGCCAAAGACGACATTTTGTTGGCGTGTGTATGTATGTGAGTTTGAGAATCAGAAAATATTATATCAGTGATTAATTGCGTATAGTCAGAAAAAAAAAGGAGGGGGGGACGAAGCATAATCTTACATAATCATTTTTCTAGTAAGACTTGAATTTCATAGTTGAGAAACCGTTGACCGACAGAGGGTCGTGCGGTTTTTTTTTCTTTCTGTGTGGGTGCCATCATATAAAACTCACGGAGGCGCCTATTAATTAATTAAATTTATAAATACATCCAGCGCTGAAAAAAAACACCTTATGATTATCCAGATTTCTGATATTACCGTTAGATTTATTGATACTGAACCAACTTTGCATACTTAACATGGAATGCATCGAATAGATGGAGGGACGGAGTGTTCTTAGGTCAGCTCTTTCGGACGCTGCGTCTGACGGAGAGGCAACATTTGTGTCGTTTCTTGGTAGAGTTTCAAGAAAGGTAAAGGAGAAGATATCCTCTGCCCCCAAATCACCAGGGCTGGGCGCGGTGGGAAGACACCGGACCTTTTCCGGATCATCAACTTCAAGGAGTTGGAGTCTTTCTGATGATGACTTCTTGTCAGGGCCAGTATCTGTGAGAAGAAATAGTGGGATGGGGAGGCAGTCCAGCGAATCTTTGTTCTCATCTCCCTCGTCAAATGGAAGTTTTGTGAGTCTGGATGAGGAGGAGGAAAGTTTGAGTCAAGCACCGCCATTATCCTTATCCAGCAAAGCCGGTGAGCATATCGTCGTGCCTGATTTTTTAATCCAGGGAGTCACGTTTTTGCGAATTACACACAGAAAGAAAACGCAACGGGTTTTTAGAATCCACCCAGAGTCAGGGGTAGTTTCATGGGATTCTAAAATTTCGTCGCAGTTCTCTATAGACAAAATACACGAGGTTAGAATCGGTGAGGATGCAAGAAATTATAGAGAGGAGCTTAAGATATCAAGCGAGCATGAGACGCGGTGGGCTACAATAATTTATTCAAAGGCAGATAACAAGCTCAAAGCATTGCATATTGTTGCCGCCACTCAAAATGATTTCCACATCTTTGTTAAGGTGCTTAAACAGCTTATCCAATACAGAAGAGAAGTTATGAGTGGACTAGCCATGCCTGGAGAGAGGTTTGTGGACGTACATTGGAACAAGTATGTTATCAAAGATGATGGAGAAGAAAGGTTGTCATTTGAAAGTGTCGAGAAAATCTCAAAGCAGCTGGACATTAATTGTTCAACAGATTATTTATTAGCCAAGTTCAAGGAGGCAGACGCTGATCGTTCGGGTTACTTGAGCTTTGCTGAATTCCAGGTGTTTGTAAGGTTACTGAAAACCAGGAAGGATATCAATGATATTTATGATTCAATTGGCGAAAGAGTTTCACTCAAAGAGTTGGAGAACTTTTTTATACACGTTCAAGGGATACATGATGCAGAGCTCATAGATAAGGCATTTAGGAAATATTGCCATCATGACAAGAATGGTTGTAGCATTGTGTCAAAAGAAGCATTTACTGATATGCTCAGCTCTTCTTCGATTTTCCCTCTGGTGAAATTCAGCGAGACAGATATGAGCCGGCCACTAAACGAGTATTTCATATCTTCATCTCATAACACATATTTACTACGGCGACAGGTTGTGGGACCTTCTTCGGTTGAAGGGTACATTCGTGCATTACAGAGCGGATGCCGATGCGTGGAAGTTGATTGTTGGGATGGTCTTGATGGCTCCGGCCCAGTGGTTTGCCATGGTAGAAGATTAAGTACTTCTATCGATTTTGCAGACGTGATACATGCTTTGAGAAAGTATGCTTTTATCTCTACTCCTTTCCCACTGATTGTGTCGCTAGAAGTTCATTGCAGTACTCAGAATCAGGCTAGAATGGTGGACATCCTGCTCTCTATATTCGAGGACATTCTAGTCACCAAACCCATCAATGATGACTTCTCTCGGCTTCCAAGCCCTGAAGAACTGAAGCATAGAGTGCTAATCAAGGTCAAGTCAAAGTATGTGTTGGAAAGTGATGATGACGATAGTGGCAGTGACTTGAAGCACGAACATACAACAAACATTATCCAGCCCTTGGCAGAGTTGGGAGTGTATCTCAGTGGGTTGAAATATAGAAGCTTTTCATTCTCGATATGTAAGGTTCTTAATCATTGCTTTTCTATATCTGAGCGGCGCATGAACTCTATTATTCGAGATGAATTCAAAAACAATCAAGCAATAAAGCATAACAGGAAGTTTTTGATGAGAGTTTATCCTTCAGCATACCGAGTGAAGTCTACTAATTTTGATCCTATACCTTACTGGAAGCGTGGTGTGCAGATGGTTGCTTTGAATTGGCAGACATATGATGTGGGTCTTCAGTTGAATGAAGCGTTGTTTGGAACTTCCCCTATGGGCTATGTTATGAAAAGTGATGATTTGCTTCCCAAGTCGAGGAAGCAAAAATCTCGCTCTTTTCATCGGAAACCTCATGAGAACCGTGTTCTAGACATTACAATTATTTCAGCCCAACAGCTTCCTAGGCCAAAGGAACTGAAGCCCGGCGATAGATTTGATCCTTTTGTTGTGGTGGAGGTTTTCGGTATTGACAAGTCAGAAGAGCTTACTCATAAGACTAGCGTTGTTACAGATAATGGATTTAATCCCACCTGGAACGCAAACTTCAGCATCCACGTCCCGGCAACAGACTTTGAATATTCTTTTGTTCGCTTTTCCGTGCATACCGGCGATATTATGTTTGGTGTATATACAGCGCGAATTAAAGCTCTCCAACAGGGGTACAGACATTTACAACTGCAGGATATGTATGGGGAAGAATACATTTTCTCAAAGCTCTTTGTAAAAGTAGACCTTCATGTACATTAGTATTTATTCATTTTATTTATTTTTGTCATAAGAATTTTTCTTTCTCCTAATCACAGACATCTTTCTTCCTACTTTTTTATTTTATTTGTTAAATAAATCACATCATATATTGCTGCTGAGGCTGTTGTTCTTCCAATCGTTCTTGTCCTGATAACAGCTCTCGTCTAATTTCTGGTGTTATTTTAGCGTGTTGCTGAGCTTTGCACACTGCTAGTAAGGCCTCCCGTTGGTCGTCAGTGATGTCGTTTTTGTATCTCTGGGAAAAAACCAAAAGAGATTGATGCCAAACTACTGGCAATGGGCCACCTTCAGGTCCTCGTTTAGTCGGGTCGTAGTTTCTGAAAGGAACAAAGTGGAACACGACCGAGTCAATAACCCGGTATGGTAACGCATATTTCTTGTCTAGTAAAGTCTTGATAAATAGAGAAATTGCACCGCTGTAGCCCTCAAACTCTGCTAGTCTCATTAGGGCGGCAGCTGAATGTAAAGCTGGAATAGAAACTTTTGCAACGATAGATGCAACAATTACTGCTTCCTTTAGAGTGCATGATCCACTTTCAATAAGTGGGAACAAGAATCCCTTAAAGAATGCAACTGGTTTGTATAATGCTTTTCGAAGAGATCGATAAACGTGATAGTTAAGCGCCTTGGAGCTTTCAACGTCAGCTCTGAAACGATCAAACAGAACAGTGCTCACAAACTTTTGCGCTTGATTGGAACTCAAGTTAGAAACAAATACCTTTGTCGCTTCATAGACAGCTTGCGGGGACCAGCTTTCAGGCTGGGTGACATATAACACATCTTGCCAGTTTTTTAAAGTGGGGATGATCTTGAAGGCCTTTGGCAGTTTACCAGATCTATATCTGGAGAGAAGTTCACCAACTCGAGTGTACACCTCAATGACTTTAGGCGGCAACATGACTCCGCCCTCCGGTCTATCCTCGTCATTATTGATACTGGCAATTCCCTTTTCCAACATTTCTCGTTCGCGTATTTTTTCCATGATTTTATCTGCAAGATTCACACTCTCACCGGGAATTGCTCCGGTATATCTTGAAAACATTTCCTCTTCCACAGGGTCAATTTCATCAAAATCTTCTTGATTCATGTAGTACTCTTCCTCATCTTCTTCATCTTCCTCAGACTCCCAGTCTTCCTCGTCGTTATTGTTGCTGTCACGGAAAAAAGATGTATGCATATCTACTCCACTCTCCTTCTCTTTTTCTTCGAGTTCAAGCTCTTCTTGCTGGTCTCGAGCTAACTGCAGAATCTTTCTTGACATACCAGCATCAATATATTTATCCTCTGGTTCGTCTTCGGTTCGGCTTTTCCTGTTCACTTTCCTTCTGGGTTCTTCTCTTAGCCGACCATTCTCTCTGGAAAGCTCAACATGAAACGGATCATGCCGCTGTCTCTCAGTATTTGTCTTCACTTTGGGCATTTTGAGTAGTAAATATGTGCTTGTATCAGTGCTGAATTGTGAAAAAAAAAAAAAAAAAAAAATTATTATTTTCAGACGTTGACTGACGATAGCCGGTGCTGATAAAAAAAAATTTCACTGCTTACATAAAACTTCGGAGCTGATTGCATGTTGGAGTTGCAGGTAGAATAGTAAATTTGCAATGCTGATAGCGAAGCGATCTCACCGACTGCCTCTATAGTTCTATCTTAATCTTCAAGAACAGATAAGCCAATATATACATTTGAACCTGGTTCACTGAAGATACAACCTAGCGAGATGGAAGAGAAGAAATGAACTAAGATACCCTCTTGCAGCTCTCTTTAACCCTATTTATACATCTTCAACCTTTTATAACAAACTGATTTGTTACATTACGAGAGTACGATATCAACTCACATGCTTATTTCCATCATCCTGCTACCACGAAGGAACTGACTTCCAGTGTGTTTGGTAATAAATTTGATGGTTTCTTGTATATGTGATGACCATGTGTGATATTAGTGGATTACTAGTTACCGAGTACTTATAAACTTGGTGAGTTTTGCAATGCTTTTATAATCTAGTTCTTTCCCTCTGTTCACAGCCAGCTTTGACCCTTGCTCTCTCCTCACTTCGAATCTGACCGCTTCAGTCTATATTTACAATGTGGCGGTTCTGCAAAGCCCTAATTAAGCGTTTTAGAGCTGTCTATGCCGCAATAGATACCGTGATATATATATATACTCGGGTTCTGAAAACACCTCTGCTTCTCCATCTGCTGTTCAGTTTTGAATGTTTCGTCAAGAATACTTATCAACTTCATGCTTTGAATTTCTGACGTCTACTTTGAACTTGCTTTTCACCCTAGATTCGTGCATGGTCCGGTAATCCCACCATTTATCTCCAGCTGGGACAAAATTGTAGCAATTTCAGAGGTTCTCTAAGACCTCCATTTTTTCTCCCACAAGATGTTCCAAGTGCTCTCAAGATGGCTCAGCCACTAAACAAGTTTGATCTGCTCGTATATCCAGTGGCGGGGTAACCTTGAAGCTTGAGGTTTTAGCTCAGTAATGTTTGAGCTGGCATATGGCTATACCTAGAAATTTGCCCAACCGCGTATGCTGGTTCTACTACTTACTGCCAGACTTTGAGCTACTTTTTGGTGAGGCAAGAAGTGTGAATTAATCCCAGTTGTGTGTTCAAGTGGTTCTTGAACCTGCTAGTTGAAAGAGTCGAGTTCAGGATAAAACAGTGTCAAGTGTGGGCAAAGCTGCACCTTGGAGTATGAGCCCCGCAATTGATCAAGGATCATTGCTACATTGTCACTGAATACTACTGAGTGGACTAAATGCATCGCTTTGTCTTGAATTTACCATCAGCTCACAAAATGGAGATAATATGGTTAGTGCTTTGATCATTCTTTGCGAACTCAGGTGGGCTTCTCTACGTAGGAACTGGAAACAAAATATGCTCTTTGTATCAGTGTCAGAATTTTACAAAAACTTGATCATTATTCCTTGCTATTCTTTGCTATGCTATGCTATGCTATGCTATGCTATGCCAAAAGCCCATGTATATCAAGCGGATCCCAAACACGAGAGTCCTTATAGTACCGGAGCTTCTCAGAGTGGTTATTGTGTCTGAGTTCCTTTTCACCAGGGCAAGAACTTGTTCTTCTATTGTACCGATCTTTTTTGATTTTATCCTCAACCCGATAAAACCCTTTCACTTTGATACAGTGCCACAAGTTTTGGAAAATGTTTCTTCTACAATACGAATTGTTTTCCGGCGAGCTCTGGCCTGATTTGAAATTCTCCAACCCCTGAATCTCAGCTATGTTTATCCATTCTTCAGGTGGGAGTATATTTGTGATAACTGGCCAGGAGCTCGTGCTAGCGCACGTACTGCTTGACTGCGCACCATTGGAGCTGACTGGCTTCAAGGCAGATTTCCTCCCAAACTCTTTGGCTCTGCTGCTGATTGCATCACTTGGTGCGCTGGGACTGGATGCATCTTCGTCAACACAAGTCTCGCTATCTTCCGAGGTGACTTGTATAGAGGGCGCGGCAGTAGAGGTTTCAGGTTTATAACAAGAGCTGGGTCTTACCTCATCGCGGTTGCGAGCTCTGCTATCCCCAACAGACTGACTCTCTCTCAGGCCCCTCTCTTCTAGCCTCTCAATGTCATGCAGTTTCTCCTTGCCCTTTTTACTGCGGTAATGTTGTTCGGGTTCCGGTTCATAGCGGGGCAATATTATATTGCGGCTTTGAGATTTGCTAATCTCAGCATACTGATACTTTCTCTCCTCCCTCTCATAGTCTCTTTCATATCCCCTTAATAGATCCTCCTTATGAACTGCTTCTCTCTTCTTATTGTCACCTCTATTCCGTGTATTGAATCTTCCTTCTTGTGCGCTGCTACTCTCAGCATGCTGACCCACCCTCATGTCATAGTGCTCCTCCAATAATTCGATCTCATCACAGTGTTTCTTACCGACCACTTCGTTCTCCTTATCGTCGCTCTCTTCAGAACTTTCATAGTACCCCTCCTCCTCAGAGGCTTCACAGACCGCCACTTTCTGATTGTTACGGTAATTAGCCGCTCCATCAAAGAAAGACATGATTGAGGCTTCTAGAGCCTGTTGGCCAAGATAAACAAAGTCGGTAGTGCTTTCTTGAGGTTCAATAGAGCCCTCACGAGACCGATCACCCTCAGAGTTTTCTCCACAGATTGCTACCTTCTTCTTATTGCTGTAGTGAGTTTCACCATCCAAGGCAGACATGACTGACGCTTCAAGAGCTTCCTGCCCAGGATCAATAAACCTGACAACAGTCTGTTCAAAAGAGCTGGAGCTGGATTTATCTTTGTTCTTGTTATTCTCAGCATGACATCTCTTCCGAACCTCTCTGGGGTCATATGCGCCATCATTTACCAGGTCCACGCACTCTCTCGCGTATTCCTCCACGTAATCCTTGCGGTAGAAGTTACTAGGAGTCTCTGGCAGCTCACCCTCCCCAGAGTAGACGGACCCGGAATCTCTCGAGTCGTCATCCTCATCTTCAGGCTGGAGCTTGACAGGGACAGTGCGAGGTTGAAGAGAACTTAAGCTGGATTCGTTATTGTTGGTTTCCTCAGCATGAAGTCTCTCCTCAACCTTTCTGGAGTATTCCTCGTAATCAAATGGGTCATTATTCACCAGGTCAACGCATTCCCTAGCGTAGTCCTCCACATGGCCTCTGCGGTGATAGGGGCTAGGAATCTCTGGCAGCTCGCCCTCCCCAGAGTAGACGGACCCGGAATCGCTCGAGTCGTCATCCTCATCTTCAGGCTGCAGCTTGACAGGGGCAGTGCGAGGTTGAAGAGAACTTAAGCCGGATTCGTTATTGTTGGTTTCCTCAGCATGAAGTCTCTCCTCAACCTTTCTGGAGTATTCCTCGTAGTCAAATGGGTCATTATTCACCAGGTCAACGTATTCCCTAGCGTAGTCCTCCACATGGTCTCTGCGGTAATAGGGGCTAGGAATCTCAGACAGCTCACCCTCCTCGGAGTGGAGAGACCCAGAATCGCTTGAGTCGTCATCCTCTTCTTGGGGCTGTGAGTTGGAAGGAACGTGTTGAGGTTGAAGAGAAGTTGAGGCAGATTTGGGAATCATATCCGCAGCAAAATGTCTCCTCTCATAGTCTTCAAAGGCTTCAACCTTTGTCTGGTATTCCTCTATGTCCTCTCCAAACTCATCAGTGTTGTCATCAGTGTAGTCATCAACGTGGTCATCAGCGTGGTCCTCAGTGTGGTCCTTAGTGTAGTTATCAGTGTGGTCATTGTGCTCCTTGTAGTAGTCTGCGCGAACAATATTGTGGGGCACCTCCTTCAATGTAGCATCAGCATGCTCCAACTTGGTATCTTTCTCCGCGGGCTGCTTTTGTTTGGTATTCTCTTTATCCTCTTCCTTTTCAACATCATAGTCTCTGAATCCGTTGTACAAGATATCTTTAAGGTGTTCTCTAAGCTCGGTAAGAGTCTCATCTTCCTGTTCAACCCAGTCCCATCTTCTGCTCTCAGGAGCAATCAGACCGGTCGGCTTAGCAAACATAGCACGATAGTAAGTTTCGGTACCAAGAATCTCATGCATAATTCGATCAGCCTGCTTATGGTCAGTCAACAAGTACGCATCTGCCAGTCTTCTTAAGCCAATCTTGAACGGAATAAAAGCAAGCATCTGTTTGAACGTATTTGCACCACCTTGAGAATACAAGCAGACAAGGGCCATAATAAAGGGAAACATATCAGTAAAGAACTTAGGATACAAAGCTTTAGGAAGCTTAGTTCGCAGGTTGTCAAAGTCATCGTCAAAAGCAGTAGTGTTGTCATCAGTAGAAGTGCTGCAAGCAAAAATAGAAAGTTCCGAGATATCAGTGAAGGTGCTGCCAGTAGGTACAATAGCGTAGTCAGTGCGGTTGAGAAGAGTCAAAGGGCGGAGCTGAACAATAGTCACAAAGGGGTTGAAGTTGTAAGAAGAAATATCAGGTACATTGGTTTTCCTGGCGTGCTTTCTGTCCAGTTTCTCAGAAACAGAGGAAACAAAGTTGCGAAATCCCATGGCGACAAAAGAAAAGAGAAAAAAATATGAACTAGTAACAGTTCAAAGCGATATAGAGCAGTTGGTAAAAGCGGTGTTCAGAAAGAAGAGAAGCAGTAAAGTAAAGAGAGAAAGGAGGAAAAAAGAGGTTTCATAGCAAAGAATATGGGGTAATAGGGCCATTTACAATTATGGCGAAGGGGTGGAGCATAATTTTAGTCTGGGGTAAAACCAACATTTTACGCCATATTTTTCAGAAGGTATAATAGTGGTTTGTTAGTGTAACTACACACAATTGCTGAATACACACACACATAACTAGTAGTTCTGTAAATCCATAACCCCTAATTCTGTAAATCCATAATCAGTAGTTCTGAAAATCCATAACCAATAGTTCTGTAAATCCATAACCAGTAGTTCTGGAAACCCATAACCAGTAGTTCTGGAAACCCATAACCAGTAGTTCTGGAAACCCATAACCAGTAGTTCTGGAAACCCATAACCAGTAGTTCTGGAAACCCATAACCAGTAGTTCTGTAAATTTATAACCAGTAGTGACCCATGTGTAAAGAGCTCCTTCCACAGGAATGACGAAGAGGTAAACAAGAAAAAGACGATTTCCAACGTCCGATTTGGAGGAGTAGAATCGTCCACGTGATCACAACAGCCGAAAGGTCAATTAATTAATTAATGCTACAATATTGAACTCGAGTCAACAAGGCTCGGCCGGTATACTAATCAGCCGAGTCTTATCGGATAACGGCTTTGATCTTTGGCGGTGACTTCATGTCGAGATGAATACAGTTAACGCGCCCTTTGATTATTCGGAAAAACCAAGACGTCTATTTATTATTTTTCTGAACTGGCCCTTGTAGTTTTCGAATGGACCAAGAAACTGCTTTGGCGTCAGTGTATGTCGAATATTGAATTTGCCCCTTCTTTTTCTTTTTCAATGATAGGACTAACTCAGTCTCAAGTACGAGTTCCATTGTGGCAAATACGGCACTGTACCCCAGTAAGTTTGGCTGGCGCTAAAAAGTTCGACAGACACGCCTCTAATTTTTAAATCAGTTGATACTCTTCTCACAAACCAGCAGACATATCTTAGAAGTAGGTATGCGTTAAGACTTTCTCAGTATTACCAAGGACTGGGTACTACCTTGGCGTTCTCTACCCCTGTCACCATCTGCTACATGACCTTATACCGGCAATGCAAAAAAACGCTCGACGAAGTATTTGGCGCCGGCTCTATACGCAGTATTGTGATAAGCAGTGCGTCTGCTGAAGCAGTTTCATGCGCTTTATGGAATCCTGCAGAAATTGTCAAGAATCGCCTTCAAATCCAAGCAGGACGCCCAGAGAAAACGCTAGACGTGATCAGGGACATTGTGGGAAAGGAAGGTGTGAGTGGGCTTACACGGGGGTACTGGCTCAGTTTGGCATCGACATTACCAAATTCTCTGATATTCTGGCTATCTTATGAACCAATAAAACGATATATTTATAGAAAGCATGATGCGCATCAATTGGCTTGGGCCTCCGGTTTGGCAGCTACCATCGCAGCCACAATCTCTACTTCCAGTACGAATTTCATTGAAGTGGTCAAAACAAGGCAGCAAATGGCAACCTCAAAGGAAGTTGTCAACATTAGACCCACGGATCGTGAAGGAATCACACATGTCGTCGCAAACCTACTGAGGGAGCAAGGTGTGTTTCGTGCTTGCGTTAAAGGGTTGCCCATGAGGCTTTTACTTTCAGTGCCAGCGGCGGCAATAGGAATGGCAATATTTGAGGAAATAGCCCCAGATATCGAGTGAGAAGCCAAAAAAAGAACAAACAGAACGAAATAAGGCAACAACCTATAGATAACACTTGTACATATACAATCACATATATTTATTTTCAGACGGATAGAGAAACTGAGTAATAGTAATCAAGTTCACCGAGTCAAATTTTTTTTTCTTTCATCTTATTTTTTATGCCTTTCTTTTGGTTGCAGCAGACGCCGTGGAAGACGAAGAGGTAGTACTACCAGTAGACTCCTTCTCAGCCTTTTTAGAAGCTGTATCGGCTTTCTCAGGTGCTTTGCCAGTCTTGGGCTCAGCGCTGATAAACAATTTCTTCAGGCCAAAGGCCACCACATTTAAAAGACCAAACAAAAGACCAAAACTAAGCAATATTACCACAGCGAAACCCACCGCAACATCAGGTTGGTTCTTAATTGCAAGTAAAGGCTTGTCGGAGAAATTGAGAATAAAGACGCGGCTTACATCTTTGATGTAGTTAATAGGGTCTTCACGGAAGTACTCAGATGCGCTTTCGTAATTTTTCTGCTCTCTCTTGAGGTCTTTGGGCTTATTGATCTCCTCCTCCTTCAACTCAACCTCGTACTTAGGCAAGAAAGTCTTGTTGCCAACCAGCTCGGCCTCTTCCAAAGAGTGTCCCAGATATATGTTATCAAACAAAATATTATTCTGCATGGTCCAAAGCTCGAAACCAATGGCGCCAATAGGCTCCAAGTCAGATGGATTTGAATCCTCAAAGTAGTCAGGGTTTGGAATAAGTCTTGGAGACCACTCGCCCTGATAATCTGGGTTAGGGATCAATGGCTGAACCCACTTACCTTTGAAGTCAGGGTTTCTGATGCTGGGAGCGTTCCAGGGACCGCATCCTGAAATGTCTTCACACTCAGGATTGAGAACCTCCGGGGGAACCCACTCTCCATCCTCTTCCTCATCCCAATCTTCAGGAAGTTCAGCTTCAGGATCAGGTATATACTGCTCCAGATCCTCTCTCCAGTCTTCAGGCTTAACAGCATCAGGATCAGTAATCATATAGGGTGCCTCTTCATCCCAATCTGCAGGTTTGATGGCTTGTTCAGGATCAGGAATCTCCTCATCGTCAACCCAGTCCTCGGGTTTAACGTCGTTATCGTCTTCAATCTCCGCAGGAGGATTGAAAGAAGGCTTGAAAGTGCCCTCAGTGAGTAAGTTTCCGGCCCTGGCGACCTCGCCATTGATTCTAATCTCAAAGTCCTGATTAGGGTGGAGAATGAGAGTGTACAGCGTGGAAACCTTGGTGTTTTTGATACTAGGAGGCAAGCTCAAATGCTTCTCTTCGTACTCCCCAGTCTTGGGTGACTTGCGGCGCAAAATGAGGTGCACCTTATTAGTGGATCCACACTTGTCAGGGCCAAACATAACTTGATATGGAGTGGCGTTGGAGAACTCCTCCTCATGAAGCTCAGCGTTCTCAGATAGCAGCTTAATGTAAGCTCCTCCACATTCCAATCCCTTCTGCAACTTAACTTCGTACTGTAGAACCAAAGTGTTGCCCTTGTTGTCAAAGGGAGTATCGAGCTTATGTGTTATAGCGTGGTGTGCAGCTGGAGAGCTCAAGATCAAACCCTTATCACCTTTCAAACCAGGGTAAACAGTGGGCTCTCCAAAGACCCACTTACCAACGTATGAAAACTCCTCATTCTTCTTGGCATTAGATGGCTTCCATCTATCTGCAGCATTCTCCGTGAACTGCTCAAATAGAGCAGCCTTAGGGGCACTAAACGGCACAAAGGGAGGATGCTCAACAACCTTGACCTCAGGACTAGGCTCAGGTACTCCAGCATCTTTACCACCAGCTGCCGCTGCTGCTCCCAAAAGGTTCTCATAGATATCAGCACCATCATCTTCCTCCTCGAAGGCGCTCGAAACTCGAGCAGAGGCCAGTAACACACTAGTCAAAACGGTAGTAGCAGCAAATCTCATCTCGCAAAACCAACGAAGAACGAATTGAAAAAATACTATTCAAGAAGCAAGCTCTCGAAAAGACTAGTCTAGTAACCCTCAATTAGCACAGTAACTTATTTACTAGGAGAAGTAGAAACGTTGACTAAAGTCGAGCTCACAACTTACAGAATTCTTTAATGAAAAAGTGAAAATACTCTGAAGGTTATAAACGCGGAGAAAAAGAGTTCCTAGGGCAAGTAGAAATCAAAGGTGTCAATTAAATGTCGCTCTCTCGCTTAACAGTGAGGTGGCATAATGATTCGAACCTGCTGGAAATTTCCATCAATTTTTCAATCAGAACGTGATCTGTTGTCACGTGCTCGTTTTTTTTATACGTTTTTTTGTTCTTTTCATCCTCAAAACTGTCAACCTGCTTGTAACCATAAAATTGGCATAAGCTTTGCAAAGCCTGGTTGATAGCACCAGGTCCTAGGCATAGTGCCTTAGATATTAATATCTTCTCAGTATTCGCTAAGTTTCCAATTTTTGACAGTCACGTGATACGCAGAATACACGAACGCGACGCGCTGATATTAAAAAATTAAAGCTCGATTTACATATGCGTACTGAACGCCGCCGTACTATATTGACATACAATTAATTGTTGGCTAGTTATTGTTTATATATAGACCTTTGCATTCTTGCTAGACGCCGGACGTTGTACCACTAACGATAACAATGTTTAGTAAGGAAGGGACTCAAGTACAGAGCACTGGAGATGGCAGCTCAGTGGCAGTTCCTGGTCTCAGCTCACAGGTCAAACCTAGACCCGGAGCAGGTTTCAAACGGAGAAGAGAACCATTTAGTAAAGGCGATCCTATGGCGACTTTGCTGAAGCCTTTCCGGACCCCTATGGCTCCCAAGATGCGAGAAGGCGGACGATTTCGCAGGAAAGCAGCTAGCAAAGTTGTCAATTATAAAGACCTTGAGGGAGAGGATAATTTGGACGACGATGGGTTCTTGAAGGGACGGGTTCCCTTGGGAGACTTGAAGCAGTTTCCAGTATTTGAACCTAAGGACTCTAGCATAGTGCTGCGCCAAAAGTTTAAAGTTCCACTGATACAGAAACCAGAGGGATTTGGTGCGCGTGGGCCACCTGCAGCGCTGGGAATGAAGCGTAGAGCAAACTTTGTACCGAGACCTTTGCATGATCCTTGTGGCGAGTTTGCCATTGTACTATATGACCCCACTGTGGACGACATCAAAATAGAAGAAGAAGTAACACAAGATGAGAATAAGGACGAGCCAATACCAGAAACAAAAGCTTTTAAGCAACACAAATCTCTGGCAGAAATTTTAGGCATAAGTTCGAATAATGAGAAAGAAAGGGTGTACCCAAAAGTTCCCGTGGTTATTGACCCGAGACTAGCAAAGATACTGAGACCGCATCAGGTTGAAGGAGTTAAATTTTTGTACAGATGTGTTACAGGACTAGTTGATAGAAGAGCGAACGGATGTATAATGGCAGACGAAATGGGACTTGGTAAGACCTTACAATGCATCACATTATTGTGGACACTGTTAAAACAGTCACCAGAAGGTAAACGAGGGACAATTGAAAAATGTGTTGTTGTGTGCCCTTCCACATTGGTGCGGAACTGGGCAAACGAACTGGTAAAATGGCTAGGTAAAGACGCTATAACCCCATTAGCAGCCGACGGCAAGAGTGTCAAGAGCAGCGAGCTGGGACTAGCTTTGCAGCAGTGGGCGAGTGCAAGAGGAAGGCAAGTGGTACGGCCGGTTTTGATTATCTCTTACGAGACGCTCCGAAGGAACAGCGAAGACCTGAAAGGTACTGAAATTGGCCTTTTGTTATGCGACGAGGGTCATCGACTGAAAAATGGCGATTCGCTAACTTTCACTGCACTAGATAAGCTAAACGTACAACGAAGAGTGATTTTGTCCGGCACACCAATTCAAAACGATTTAAGTGAATATTTCTCGCTCTTGTCATTTGCCAACCCTGGTCTTTTGGGATCACGCCTCGAGTTTCGTAAGAATTTCGAGCTAGCAATTTTGCGTGGTAGGGATGCTGATGCCTGTGACGAGGATATGGAAAAGGGAGAGCAGAAACTTAAAGAGCTCGCACAGCTTGTTAACAAATTTGTCATTAGGAGAACTAATGATATCTTGTCCAAATACTTGCCTGTGAAATACGAGCATGTTGTCTTTTGCAAACTGTCGGATTTCCAGGAAAAGTTATACTATCAGTTTATTGAACCTTTTGAAAAAGCGCTGAAAGATGGTAAAAGTCGCTACGAGCTCCAGCCTCTTAAATCAATCAACATCCTCAAGAAAATGTGCAATCATCCTGACTTGCTTGACTTGCCCGAGGATGTGAAAGGCAGCGAAAATGTTCTGCCTGAAGATTTTGTGCGGAAGGATCAACGCGGCCGAGACCGGACAGTCAAGGAATGGTACTCTGGTAAGTTCATGGTCTTGCAAAGGATGTTGTATAGAATCAGACAGGATACCAATGACAAGATTGTGCTTATCAGCAACTATACGCAGACTTTGGATCTTATCGAAAGAATGTGTCGCAATTCTCGCTATGGGTGCATCAGATTGGACGGTACTATGGCTATATCAAAAAGACAAAAACTAGTGGATCAGTTTAATGATCCTGAGGGAAGCGAGTTCATCTTTTTACTAAGTAGTAAAGCAGGAGGTTGTGGTATCAATCTCATTGGAGCAAACAGACTTATTTTGCTAGATCCTGACTGGAACCCAGCAGCAGATCAACAAGCACTTGCGCGAGTTTGGCGTGATGGACAAAAGAAGGACTGTTTTGTGTACAGGTTTATATCCACTGGAACCATTGAAGAGAAGATATTCCAAAGACAAACTATGAAGCAGTCTCTCTCTTCCTGCGTAGTCGATGCAAATGAAGACGTGGAGCGATTGTTCTCTATAGATGGTCTTCGTCAACTATTTCAGTATCAGCCTTCTACATTATCTGACACTCACGATACATTCAAATGCAAACGGTGTAAAGACGGGAAACAATGCATCAAGGCGCCAGCTATGCTTTATGGTGACGCAACTACCTGGAACCATTTTTCGCGACCGGAACTATCCAAAATCGAGGATCTGCTACTTAAGCAGGAGCTCGACCATGATGTTATCTCGTTTGTTTTTCAGTACATTTCTCACTAATATGAGCAAATATTCGTCTATATATTTATATATACTTCTGAATTAATTATCTATCTTGCACTGATTTGAACAGTTTTCCCTATTGTTTTCTTTCGAGCATATTTCAGAACGAAGCTTTCCATTTTGACATTTTTACTTTTAATGTCCTCTAGAAATGGAGAGATTTCCTTCAAATCCCAGGTTGGTTTTAATGATAGTAGCTGGTTGAACCTTTCTCTTGGAAGCTTTGATAAATCCTTGAGTGATAAATAACGAATTTGAGCGCTAGTCAACAAGACGTAATGGCCCTTTAAAATCTCAATTCTCTCAGTCCATTGATGCTCTTCATCTAAATCTTTTAGGAATGCCGGCAAAGAGTCCTTCCATTTGACTTTGAACCACTTTATAGACTTGCCAGAAGCACCTCTGGCGAACTCTTGTAATGCGTATATCCCAAACCATCTGCAAATGGCCTCGCCATTTAATGAATAATAAATACTAGCTGCTCCATCACCTTCCAGAGGCTTAATACTTCGCTCTCCTAGTAAATTCAGGACCGCCATAAATATCTTCACTGAATCAGCCTTTTCTTTGTCAAACCCGCTTGTGTAGTGCGACTCTGGAACTTGGTACTTTCCATCAAATGGATCTATCTCATCGCCTTCCTTTAATACCGATGCTGCTGATGCTAAAGTTGCACGGAGCACTGCGTTAGTAGTCTCCCTAATTATACTGTAGTGTAATTTATATGCAACACCATTGATTTCCACTCCTCCGTGCTTGTACCATGCCTCGTCAAACTCTTGATCACTTAATGGCCATCGCGACCGTAGTGTTCGGTATGACTCTGTGATTCTCGGCGTTTCAGATATTTCCGTCTCGTTGCTTTTCTCGTTATTCTTTTCGTTCTCAGCTGGCTCATTATAAAACCATGGCAAGAAATCAAGGCTGGTGTCAAAGGAATTAGGAACAACTGGTTGAAGGTAACTACTGGCGTTACCAAATGCAACTAGGCCACTACCCGCAAACTCATGGTCACAATCAACCTCATTTGAATCATACTCATAGCGTGGCCGGGTTAATAACAAGGTGTTACTTTGGCCCATCTGCCGCAGCTTAAATGTCTTGTCACCGGTGCAGATAACTAAACTTAACGAGTCTGGCTCTGGACACTTGATTGTCAGCGGCTCGCCAGCTTCCACTGCTTCCAGCAGCTCCGGCTGTGACAACTCTAGCAGTCGATATGAGTCTCCGCTGAATTGCGAGAAAAGTTTTGACATTTTGACATGAGCTGGAATAAATATAGTGTTGACACTGCTTCCGCATTCAAAATCGATAAATCAACGCGTCAACGCGTATATAATTATAAATTGACGATCGATTTTCTTCAACGAAACGATTATATGTTAGAACCTTATTACTGTGTTTTTTACACTTGTAATTCCAACATCTCTGAGGCCGGCCCCAAGATTTTTTAATATACGGATTCAGTTCAGCTCTTTAAATTTTGCCCCACATGCTGAGGGTACAGTGGTTTTGGGTGAACACTTGACTCAAAGATTAGAGATTATTCAATTATCACGTATAGTATTAAAGTATAAGATTATATAAAGTTCTAATTCTGCTCTGAGATAGCGACTGCTACAGACTGATAGTCACTGTGAGAAATTGACACTTTAACTTGAGTAACGCCGGCCTTATCAGCAGCGGCCTTAGCATTACCGGAAAGAACCACCTGAGGAGCACCGTTGTTACCTCTCTTGATCTCAATAGACTTGAGCTCGGCACCTGCACCTCTACCTTCGACATTCAGGCTCTTGAACACAGCTTCCTTGGCAGACCAGGTTCCAGCAAATGATGCTTGAGGGTTAGCTGACTTCAGACAGTAAGCACGCTCTTCATCAGTGAAGTTTCTCTCCAAGAAAGTCTCGTTCTCAATGTTGATTGCGTCAATAGACTCGACGTCAACGCCAACACCAGAACCAGCAGCACCAGCAGAGCCACCGACTTCTCTGGCCAATTGTTTGACCACATCTTCAGTGTGTCCACTGGCCTTTCCGGTATCAGCAAGCAAGGTCTTCTTGGCGAAAGTCAAAGCCTCAGTCTTCTTGTCGAAGCTAACCCTGGCAAGAGGGTTCAGGTAAACAGACTGCTCCTGGTCATCAGTGTAAGGAGGCTTATCCTTGCTAACAAACATAGTGTTCTCAGCAATAGCAGTGTGCCAGTATCTGTATGCCTTGTTGTAACGAGCAGTAACCTTGTTAACATAAGAAGCATAAGCATCCTTGGGTAAAGAAGCCAAGAAGTAATCGGGATGAATAATCAAACCGAAAGCACCCTTCTGACCGAAACCAAATGAAGTCAAAGAAACAGCCTTGATACCATCAGTTTGAATGGTGACAGAGGGGTAGACAATCTTGTCAAAGTCCTTCATAATCTCATCAATGTTATCAGCATTTCTGTTTCCGGGGACCACTCCACTGTTCAAAACCTGCAAAGCACCGTTCAGCATCCAAGCAGCGGCAGCTCCCTTGGGGTGACCAGTGAGATACTTCTGGAAAATACCCATGACTGGATTACCCTTGGATCTACCCAAATGATTCAACATATTGTTGATAGACATACTCTCATTTTTGTCATTGGCCTTGGTTGAAGTACCATGGAACGAAGAGACACCCAAGTCATCAACAGTAAGGTTGAAAGTGGCAAGAGCACCTCTGATGGGAGAAATACGAGGATCATTTTGCCAGAACTCATTACCCCAAGTTCGCAAGGCCTCCTTTTCTTGACGATGAGCCTCATTACTAATCTGCTCAATTCTTTCCGCAAAGAACTCCTTGGCAGAAACATCGACAGATGAAGAAGACGACTTCAAAGCCTCATACTCATCCTGGAGATAAGCATACTCAGACTCAGTCCATTGTCTAATTTGACTCTTACGGAGCTCAAGCTGTCTCTTACGGTACTTGATATCCAACAGTCTGTAAGGATACTTCAGGTCAGAAGTGAACTCCTTAGCAGTGGTCATCACACCCTTACCAGGAGCAGGTACGGATCGGCCAATCTTATCAGAAGCAGTAGAAGTCAAAGCCACAATACCGTAGATAGGGACACCCATGTCAATAGCCAACTGACCATTCATCAAAACCTGGATACCAGCACCTTGGGATTCCATGAATCCAGATCGTGAGGTAGAGTTGGGTCTGGACATCTCTCGAGGAGTTCTACCGTGGGCAAACTCATCCAAGGAGTTACTGGTGGCATTCATGTTACCGAACTCATAAGAACCTTCCTCCTGGAAATCATCATAACCACCAACAATGACCACCTTAGCCTTACCAGAAAGGATAATCTCGACACCATTATCAACAGACTCCAGTGCAGTGGCACAAGCACCAACAGGGGTCTTGATAGGACCAGAAGAACTCAACAGCAACATATTCACCCAGGCACTCATGGTGTTGATAAAGGACTCTTGCAAGATATCGTTCTGCACAGGCTTGTCAGTAAATCTGTCCTTGAACATACCTCTCAAAGCGCTAACACCACCCATACCGGAACCAGAACAGTTACCAACCTCAGAGACGTGGACATACTTGTAGAACTCATAAGGCTCAGTTATACCAGAGGCAAGCAAAGCTTCAACAGTAGACACCAACACGTACAAAGTAATGGGGTCAACCTGAGAAATGATGTCATCGCTGATACCATACCTTTTAGCATCCCAACCAGTGGGGATTTGACCAGCAACCAATCTGTCAAACTTGAGAGCCTTGGGGATGAATAGCTTGGCGCCCTTGAGGAATCTGATAGACCATTGATCACTATCACCAATAGCGAATGCCTCAACCTTATTGCCTTGCTCAAGCATAAACTGGTCAGCAGTCTCCTTAGAAGCTTCAAATGGTTCCAGATCATGCTCAATGATAACTTCTTGCAAGAACAACTTCTTGTTGGGGTCATACTCATTGAACAACTCAGGCTCAATCAGCCTGATTCCAGAGTGGTCCAAAATAAAGCTCTCATACTTGTTCTTCACATCCTTGTCGTCAACAGGCTCGTTGGTCTTGGTGTCAACCCATCCAGTATAAGGCTTGCCCTTGAGAGGACCATTGTGGTGCTTGATGAGACCCATGATCCAGGCCATCTCAATAGCACCCTCCAAAGAAAACTCACCGTTGGCTTCCATATCCCATCTGGTTCTAGAGTTACCCCAGGGCCCAACCTCGGAGAAACCGGTAACAACGACAACCTTTTCAGGGTCCAGCATTCCCTGGAGGTCAGGAGAAACTTCCTGGAGCTCACTGAAAGACTTGAGCGTGGGGAACTCGAACTTGTGGTTAGCACGAGGCTTGATGTAAGCCTTCTGGTAAGGTAAATCAGCACTGGGGCCATTAACAACCTTGTGCTCAATAGCAGTCTCAACAGAGACAGCTCTTCTAAGCTCACTAGAGTCGAGCAACTGAGTACGGAGTTTGTTGGTGACATCCTTCAAGTTCTCAATAAACTGGAGACCACCGTTCAAATCGGCCCAGATAGGCTCCTTCTGACAGATGTTGACCACAGCTGGGGTCATAAGTCCCAAAATATTGAACGCCATCTCCTTCTGAGAGAACGTTCTCACACCCAAAGATTCAATTCCCTCGGCAATGATGTTATTCTGGGACATAAGACCAGTACCACGAGTCCAGCCAATAACAGTACCACAGATAGTCAAGTAGCTACCCCAAGACTCGGAGTACCATCTGTTGAACAAAGTCTCCAGGGAGAGTTTAGACTCAGAGTAAAGACCATCAGCACCAAAAGTTCCGTGATTAGGAGACATTGGTAATATGACTTGAGCAGGCCTGGTCTCGTAGCCGTTGGCAACCTTCTGGGCCTTGACAGCACCCAACAATCTCAAAACGTTGGTCAACATGAGTCTATGGGCAAGCTCACTCTTGGAGTCGATACCATCAATCTCAATACCATTCTCAGGAATAGCAGCGAATGGAATGACAAAGTCAAGATCCCATCCGAGACCGCCCTTCTTGCTGTCACTATAAATGTAGTCAACAAGAGCCTTAACATCTTGGGATGAGGCTTGGTTGAAAGGAACAACAATCAACACACTACCAGCAGCACCGTACCTACTGTAAATAGATTGATAGTACTCAGTGACCTCGCGAGAGTACCTAGAGGTAGTGACAACCACCTTGGCACCACCAGACAAGAGACCTTGCAAGATATCAGCACCGATAGATCCGGCACCAGCACCAGTAATCAAGACATTCTTGTTAGCAAAAGTCAAACCATCTCTGGCAGCAGTCTCCAAACCCTTCAAGTAGAGAGCGGAGAAATCGCGGTTGAAATCCCAGTCATCACCCTCAACTCTGCGCTTAATATGCAAAAATGGAATAGTGTCTGCGTTCATGCCTTTAAAGCCATTAACATCAATAGTAGACTTGCTCTGTTCAGCCTCATCGAGGAACTTGATCAAAGAATCGTAATGGGTCTTGATTGCACTGTCAGAGTTGCCGGACTCAGCACCCAACACCAAAAGTTTCTTGTAAACCTTGGAGAGCTCAGCTCTAGTATGGTCTCCAGCAGTAGGGTCACGAGTCTTTTCACCGCCACCGGCCATATCAAGGACGTATTGCTCAAATTTCCTCAAGGAAGGCCTCAAAACTTCCTGGTAAGTGATGTTACCCTTCTCATCAACAGTGGTCTTGGGTCCAGTTGGGTGAGTGACATCCTTGTACACAGGATCGGCTCCCAAAGCATCCTTACAGTTATCCAACAACTTTTGAGCAAGTTCCTGAGCAAGAATGTAGGTATCGCCCTTGTAAGTTGGAAAATGATCAATATGATACTGCATGAAATCAATAAAGGTTGGACTGGCTCTGTTCATGATGCTAATACATCTGGAAACAATCTCACGGTCAACGTTGGACAATCTGCCAAAGATGATATCATAGTACATGGTGAGAGAGTCCTGACGAGCCCAATTCCAGTAAGAATCATAACGACGAGCCTTCAAAGCAGAGAAAGCAGGCTTGATACCACTAGCGTAGAAATCACCGTGCTCGCTGATCCAAAGATCCAACTCTTTCTGCAGCAACTCGGTAGCATCCTTCTGAGCAACAAAAGCCTTATCACCTTTTCTGAGATCGACCTTGAGGTACCTTGCAAACAATTCCAGCTGCTGTTGAACCAGGTACTTCTGATCCTTGGTGAGCTCATCAAAAGCAGCAGAGTCAATTGCTACACCACCAGCGGCACCGCCAGCACCGGCACCACCAGCAGCTGAAGCAGCGGCCAAATTGATACCGGCAGAAGCAGCATACTTGTTGGCAACTTCATCCAAGAATCCCTTGGCAGCACCCTCATCAGCCAAACGGGCCTTAGGCTCAATGGTGATTGCAATCAAGAAAGCACTATCCTGTCTTCCAGGACCGAGACCCCAACGGGACTCAAGGTACTTTCTTGCAGATGTAATATTGAAACCACCAGGCATCTTGGATGACATGAGACGAGAAACAAGCGAAGAACTCTGCTTTCCAAGCTGGCCACTGAAAGACTCTTGAAACTGCTCTGCAAGATCACCAAGTGGTGTTTCCTCTGGCTTCTCGGGGGTACTTCCAAATTCTTTACCCAAGTCACCCAAGATCTCATTCTGAACAGTTGATTTACCACCAACAAGGTCCTTAACGGCCTTACTCAAGGGAACCTGATCAAGAGTCTTTTTGATCTTCTGAGCAACCAAAGCCTGGAGAACCTCAACGGCCTTGACTGGTGTGTCTTCAACAGAAGCAGCGGCGCCAACAGGAGCAGGAGCAGCAGCAACGGGTGCGGCTGCCGCAGGGGCAGGAGCAGCAGCAGCAGCAGGAGCAGCAGCAGGAGCAGACTCAGTTTCAGCAGGAGGAGCAACCTCAACAGGATCAGGAGTATAATAAATCTCCTTAGTATCCTTAGAGTAACACAAAACCTGACGCTGCAAGGACAAAGCAGCATCGTAGGACTCATACTTGAGCTTCAGTGTTCTCTGGGCCATATTTGCCAAAGTGGGAGAGGGACCAATTTCGACAATGCGCTCGGCATTGAAGTCACTAAGGATGACATCCTGAGTTTCAATCCTATTTAGTTAGATAAACAAGCTCAAAATCAACCAAAACAGTGCCACAAAATATGTTCTTACCATCTGACAGGAGAAGCAAACTGGTACGCCAACAACTCGGTCAAGAGCGTATGAGCAAGTTCCTGCTCGACTTCGGGACGCATTGTGTCGACCAACAGTAAGAGCTATGCAATTGGAAAAGCAAAGCAAAAGTTATAACAAATTGGCAAAAGGTATGCCAATAAAAAAAAAAAATTCCAAACTTGAAGTTGAAGTTAGAAAGAGTTTACTATCTAGTTATTAACGGAATAAATATATATTAATTTTCCAAGATTTTGGAATTTTTCGTGTTGAGGTAGCGATAATTTTATGGATTTGCATGTTGGGTGTGTAAGATACGGAAAATCTGTTGGGGACTGGAAGAAATGCGGCTGATAAGATAAGACTATTGAATGCCTGCACGTGATTTACAGAACTCGGATCTTTTTGTGGATTTCGGTCTGAGACTTGTGCAATATTGCAGTATAAATTGAACTGGAATACGGTGAGCGCTGAGCTATGAGCATTGCAAGGCTTTGAGCAGGAGGTGCTAATACTTTCCTGGTTTTGACGCGGCTAGTTCGAATATATAACCGGAGCGTTTTGAGCAGAAAGTTTAATAAGACCGCAGATGCACAGATTCAAGGTTTCTAATGCCTTAAGAGATTAATCTTAGCTGAGAACTATCTGGAGTGATGCGAACTTCACAATACACAGGAAATTGTTAAGGGAGCCAATTTCTGTGCTCAGGTCTAGCTTATTTGAGGCATCTAACATGTGTGCTGAATGCACGAAGCGCGAATTGCACATAGGCAAATGCACACGCTCAAAGTTGAAAATGCTACCCCTTGACACTACATTACGCTACATTACACGGGTATTATACCTTTGGAAACACACACAGTCAGGCTTGAGTGGAATCAAGTTCGAACTGGATTTGTGAACCGCGTTTGGTGTCAACTGGCCACGGTATAGCAAAACACTGAAGGGGTTCTCTCGCCGAAGAGCAAAGTCCGGAGAAAAATGACATGACGTTACACAGACAAACGTCACACCAATGCATTGGCTATTTATAAATGTCATGCCAGAAACCGTTGAGCGGTACCTTACAGTGGTCACGTGATCATGCTTCTTATAAGCAATTTAGTTAGGGCCTCCTCCGTATAAATATTTACTCTTCAACTTGCACTGAAAAATTTTCAGTTTCTTCTTCGCCTACACTTCTTGTATATTCCACCACCCTTTTATCTTGGTTTCTTTATTCTTTTGGAACACCAATTATACCAAAGCTTCTTCTTCTACACAGCCTTGTTTCAGTAGTGAGAACCACAAACACAATAAACAGTTTCAATAAAGTCATACCATTGTTACCAGCCCCGCTGTTTCTTGTTCTTTTTTTCCTCGCATTTTCTTTCGTATGTTCATATAGCTCTTCTTATACCCACGAGCGTTGGCGGAAGGACAACTTACGCACCTGAGCTTCTTTTTTGGGCTTCTTGTGTGCAGTCCTTCTGTATCAGTGATGACTCCCTGTTCTAGTGGGCTTTGTCACTGCCAGATTTCGTTCAGTGGAAGACGAAACTCCGTTAGGTCTACTCCACCCTGGATGCATAACCCTGTTGCTGCCCTAGGACTAAATCACAGACCTACATTCTATACAAATTCGGCTATATATAGAGAGTTATGCCTTAGCTGGGGCCATAGCATGTAAGTACAAGTTGTTGGATACGGCTTATGTAACTGAATACTTTTTTTTGACTAATCAATTAGAGATCAAATTTATTACGTAACAAACTGGTAGAAGCTGACTAAGTGTAAAGAAAGGAGGCTTTTGTGCTGACGTAAACACGTGATTTAATTTTTTTTATTTTTTTTCTCCTACGGCCTTCAGCCCTCTTTTCTTCTTACTGTAAGAAGCTAATTGTCCCAATCAGTCGATCGTCCTCATACTTTATATTTTTAGCCTTTTTTTTGCTGGATTTTATATACTTAACCCTCGAGAAAAGTAGCCCCCTTTCTATATCTTGACTTGACACTTATACGCAGCCTTCCTTTCAATCTTGAAACACCAGAAAAAAGAGTACTCTTTTTTTTTTATTTTCTTGGAATTGCTACTTGTGTTTCTGCTTGGAAGTTCTATTGTTTTATTGCTGGTATCCCGCGTGTATCAAGGGCTGTGTTGGATTTGACAGGATTTGGTTCGACAAAAGAAGTTTTCAAGATGAGTTACAATAATACTACTCAGAATGTATGTACGCCAGCTCTACAGAAGAAGTTGATGGAAGACCTAAAGATGCCATTGAACTTCTCTGCATTTCCACATCCATTGAATGTTTGAGTGTTGACTTCGCTCAACTAGATGCCAGGTTTTCCCGCAATTTGCAATCCGCTAACTCCATTTCTAGCCTTATTCTACAAATTATAATCAATATGGGTAAGTGGCACTACAGGCGCTTTTGTGCTCCTTTTTTTTCCTTTCCATATCTTCCTATCGGTTTTGGCACCAACCGAATGCTATATTGTTGCGGAGAATTCAACCGTGCATTCAGTTCATGAACTCCAAGACGCCACCCCATTGTTTACCACCTCTTAGCTCTGTTTTTCTAACTTTTGTAGACAACCACAAGGCGCAGTAGATAATTCATATGAGCTGAACCAATACAGTAAACCCCAGAATGATAGCGCCGACGATATGGTTGCATTTTTCGGAGAAGTTGATGATATCAAACGGAACTTGGTTCAATTCGATGACAATGTGGAGAGAATTGATGGTCTCCACAAGAGATCGCTGACTGAGGTTGCGTCAGAGGATGACTGGACCCAGCGACAAATAGATAGCGTTGCTCAAGACACCAATGCACTTGCCGAGAACTTGAGAAAGAGGATCAAGACCCTTGAGTCCAAGTCATTCAGAGACAGTACTAAAAAGACTCAGGCCGAATACGTCAAGCGACAGTTTATGACCTCCATCCAGAGATACCAGACAATTGAAGCCACCTTCCGTCAGAAGTACAGAGAAGATGCCGAGCGACAGTTTAGAATTGTGCGACCAGACGCAACGGAAGCTGAAATTAAGGAGGCCGTGGAGGATTCTCAGGGAACCCAGATCTTCTCGCAAGCTCTAATGAGCTCTAATAGAAAGGGCCAGGCAAGATCCGCACTCACCGAAACCCAAGCTAGACACCGTGAGATCCAAAAGATTGAAAAGACAATGGCGGAATTGGCCCAGCTGTTTAGAGATATGGAGACTTTGGTTGCCGAGCAGGAAGAGCCAATCCAGCACATTGACGAACAAGCTGGAGCTGTCCAGCAGGACATTGAGCAAGGTGTTTCTCATACTAACAGAGCAATCTTCAGCGCAAAAGCCGCTAGAAAGAAGAAGTGGTGGTGCTTACTTATTGTCATTATCATCGTTATTGTTCTTGCATTGGTTCTGGGTATTCACTTTGGAACAAAGTAGAGAAAGGTATTGTGATACTAAAAAGAGGCAAGAAGATAATAACAGTAGTTTCTTCAACTCTTCTTTTGCCTCTTTGTTATACTGAAACTTTTTGCTACTAATCTGTTTTTATCCCCTTAATGTCTGAGTTTTGTTTGTCTCTCTCTGTGTGTGTTGCTTAATTCTCTTTTTGTTTCACTCTTTTTTCCCCGTCTTCCCACAGGGTTTGTCTTCTTTTTTTATTTTTTTTTTTATTTTTTTTTTTTTTTTGCTATTCTTTCTCTGTACTAGTACGCTGAGTTTTGAGACTACTGGTCTTGATACTTCAAAAGCATGTTATACCTTTAGCTAAGGAACTAATAAAATTCATGATAGAAAGGTACACAAACTTGACCCTTTGATAACTGTATATATAGTAGTACACTTAGCACTTAGACGCCTGGTGCTGCTACTTCAACGGCGCGGACCTATTCTGTTTGAAGCAACGACTACGATAGCTCAACAATAAGGTTGTTTTGTTCTAATTAGGTTCACCGAGAAAAGCGAGACCCAGATCAAGCACTTGCTAAATGCTGACACTGTCCGAATGCTGCTGCTGGATAATAAGACGATAATAAAACGCTAATGGCCAGAGACCCAAATAGGCCTAAGCGATAGAAGAGAGCTGCTTTTACTGTTTGGGCTCAGCTCATCCAAAGAGGCTGAATCTGGAGTACGAATAGAAGAACCCAGCAGGAAAGATATGAAAACCCAAGTGCTGGATGCATTCTATGTATATATATATAAGTACTTGAATATATCGACTATTAAACTATGAAACCTGGTGAGGAGCTTAAGGAGATTTATATACTCAAGTCTCAGGTACCAAAGTTTTTACATAGTCCCACAGCTGAAGCGAGGTATTCTCAGGAAGAAGTTCGTAATCATGGCAGATTTTATTGGCCATTCGTTTTCATCGTTTATCGGTGTCGAGGCCTCTTCATCGTTTGAAACTGATGTGATAATACAAACTTTGGCTATGAAAACCTGTATATATATGTGTGCGTTCCTGGCAATCAATATCTGAAAGCTTCTTCGTTCTGTTTTCTGTGTTCTAAGCCAAAGCTCCAACCTCCAAGTGCTTTATTTTCTGCAAAAACCTGGTTCATATAAATCAATTATATTCCTTGTTTATTTATTATCTCTGCTGGAGATTAACCTTGTGTTTGTGCGCTAATCTGCAGATTCTCCTCGATCTCTTTCTCCTGGACATCACCTTAGTTTTTTTTTCATTACTAAATATTTTTTACTTTTTTTTTCTCTCCTTTCATTTCCCTATATACCATTCACTCTTCTACTAAACAACAACTCGCCAATGTCTGTTGTTAACAGTAGCAGTAACCCTCAGCTGGTTACCGGTGAAGGCGTTGACCTTGCCAATTCTTCGTTTGGAGGGTCCAACTCGCTAATTACATCGATTCTGCAGAATGCATCTGGATGGACCGTGTTTTGGACTCTGCTCCTGGCTGTCGTGCTTTATGACCAGGTTCTGTACATTTCAAAGCGAGGCTCAATTGCTGGACCCAAGTTGAAGATGTGGCCTATTATGGGTCCCTTCTTAGAATCTATGAACCCCAAGTTCTCAGAGTACATGGAGAAATGGAACTCTGGGCCGCTGTCGTGTGTTTCCGTCTTTCACAAGTTTGTAGTCATTGCACCGGACTTGGACCTCGCAAGGAAGATTTTCAATTCGTCTCAGTATGTGAAGCCATGCGTGGTTGATATCGCAATCAAGATTCTAAGACCTACCAACTGGGTTTTCATGGACGGTAAACAACATGTTGATTATAGAAGGTCCCTTAACCCATTGTTCACCAGAAACGCGCTTGCTGTCTATCTGCCTCATCAGGAGGATATTTACGACAAGTACTTGGAACATTTCGTAGAGTCCACCAAGAATGGTCCAAGAGTGTTCATGCCTGATTTCAGAGAAATCAACTGTGCCGTCTCGCTGAGAACTTTCTGCGGTGAGTACATTACCGAGGAACAGGTCAAACTTATTGCCGACAACTATTTCAGAATCACTGCTGCTTTGGAGCTGGTCAACTTCCCCATTATCTTGCCCTACACCAAGCCTTGGTATGGAAAGCAGATCGCCGATATGACTATGGATATTTTTGCCAATTGTGCTGCCATGTCCAAGGAGGCTATGGCCAAGGGAAACGAGCCTACCTGTGTCATGGACGGCTGGGTCAAAATGATGCAAAACAAGTCTTCTGACGGTGCCGACGAGGATGATGGATCTTTCATGAAGAAGAGTGTTAGAACTTTTACCAATAAAGAAATCTCTGAGACCATCTTTACATTTTTGTTTGCTTCTCAAGATGCGTCCTCTTCCGCTACGACCTGGTTGTTCCAGATTATCGCTGATAGACCAGAGGTCATGGCTAAAATTAGAAAAGAGCAGATTGAAGTTAGAGATGGGGACTTGAGCAAAAGAGTTACTCTTGACATGTATGACAAGATGGAGTACACTCAAATGGTTGTAAAGGAAGCTTTGAGATACAGACCACCTGTGATCATGGTCCCCTACGTCGCCAAGAAGAATTTTCACATCACTCCCGAGTATACCGTCCCCAAGAACGCTATGGTTATTCCAACGCTTTATCCTTCGCTCCACGATCCTGAGGTCTATGAGAACCCAGAGGAGTTCATCCCTGAAAGATGGGTTGCTGGTGGTAAGCCCGCTACTACCCACAAGAACTGGCTGGTGTTCGGTACCGGTCCTCATGTCTGCCTGGGTCAAACCTATGTCATGTTGAACTTGACAAGTTTGGTAGGCAAGGCCGCTCTGTTCTATGACTGGAAGCATACCATAACTGATAAGTCCGAGGATATTAGAGTGTTTGCTACTATTTTCCCCGACGATGACTGCATACTCGAGTTCAGCAAGCGTCAGAACCCTCTTGCCGTTCAATAGATTTTTATAAATATATATAACTTTTAATGCTTTGGACAAAGTCAGACTGATTCATCTACTAGATCGATTTCGATAATCTTGAACTTGCTTGCTGCAATATATAGCTAGTATCACATAAAACTGAACATGACATCAAATCCAGGACCAAATGGTAACCAGCCGACTGTAGCCCCAGTGCAGTTCTCGTTGGGTATAATATCTGATCTTTCAGTATTAGAAGGTCTGGTTAATGAGCTGGAGCATTTAATGATCACAAATAGACAAGCTACAGATGAGCTTCTATCTGCAGCTGACGCACTAACGCTGGATGAATTTGAGTCGCCAACTTCTGCTCCAGAAAGGAACGACTCAAAGGAACCTTCTAATTTGGATAGCACACGCGAAGATCCATCAGTAGTCATTGAGAACAAGGCTACGTCTCATTTTCATGTGGATGACATCAAAGCCGAGAATCAAATACTGGCAAAGAAGATATATCAATTGAAAGTGAAGAATTCTCTGAGTGCAAAATTACTGCAAACGTACGTTCTGGGGCTAGAAAAGTGTCTAAGGCTGTTGCGAAATAGTATACACCAAAGAACCCAGTACACGTTGCAAATCCACAAAAATTACATCCTGCAAATTCAGCGCGAACAAGATAAGTATATGGAGATTGCGCAGAAACAAGTCGAACTGGAGAACCGAATCTATCATATTGCAAGAGTTTTGGGAAAAGTTCTGAATATAAGTACTTCGCATGAAGATCCTAGGACTATGGCGGAATATATGCACTCTAAGCTGAACGTTTTGAACAGCCAGGGCTAAGAAAAAAACAATCAACAGAAGATACTCTTATTTATTTATAAAAAATTTGTGACAAGCTTGGAAGCTGATCAACTTGTTTAATTTTATTTTTCTGTTTACTCAATAATATGCATCTGGAGGAAGCTGATCCCTGGATTGTTGAAATAGCATTGCGCATCTGGCCAAGTCAAAGTTGGCTTGTTCCGCGCACATTCGTGCGTAGCGTGCGTTTAGCCTTGTTTCTTGCATGACTTTTTGTACCATCAAGACCTGGTCTGGCTGCAAGCCGTTGAGCTCTGGAGGAGTGTTTGGCGCAGGGCTTGCAGCTATTGCCGGGTTACCTGCGACCGGAGCAGAAGGTGCAGGGGCTGAAAATGAAGTTGCAGGAATTGAAGGTAATGGCGGCTGTGCTGCATTGTTCGTTGCTGGGGTTTCTTTCCATGCACTAGACCCAGCCCATGGTCTCACAGTCATTATATCTGATATGACAATAAAGCTACCCGTGGGTCCAGGGAGTAGGATAAATATTCTATCAAAGCTTCTCAATATCCCATTGTTAAGTGTGGGTGGTGCTGCTTGTTGCGAGGTTTCTGTGTATTCCCCATGAACACTTACAGATATAGCAGTGTCTCCGGGAGTTTTCACGTTTGTGACTGTCCAAGCTTCAATAGCGAATTTGTCGGTTGCTGTCAGATCGTGCTTTGTCGGTGGAATTTTGGCAAAGGATGCAGCTATAGCCTCGGGTCCCACTGCTAACCGATTTTTCCTAGCGCTGTTGGTGTGAACCTTCTGCAAGTTTCTGGATAACGGAATATATGCACTCCAACTCGATGGGCCCTGGTTTGGGGTCATGTTTCGTGGTGCTCCACTGTTGACTGATAGTGAGAACATTGACCCTGGCTCGTATAGCGGCAAAAGTTGAGACCGGTCGCGATCAAACAGTTCAAAATAAGTAGAGAGAAACCCACCTACAATGTTTTGAATGTCTGGGGTTTCGAAAAATACATGCTTGACCGGTAGAGGGAGTTTGAGCTGATTGATTTGTGATTCATCCCGAATTGTAACACCATCCAGGACCAGTAACCTAGAAAACAGTTTCATAATATCATCCTTATATCCTGGTGAATGTGTAATTGGATTACCCACCAATACTAGCTCTTTCAGATACCGGAACTTATGTCTCCAAGGCTCCAAGTTTCGGAGTTCCATAATTCGGTTGTTCTCTAGAGACAAATTCTTTAGGTTTGGGTATGCTTGAGCAAGTGTGGTAACCGAGTTCACATCTGTCAAATTGTTATCTGCTAAACTGACGCTTTCCACATTCTTGAAATCATCACCGGCTATTTTCATAAGTGCTGGGAACATTTTCGAGCCAATACTTGCTGTAGCAAACATTCCGTTGGAGACAAGGTAACTGTCACCTTCCATATTTCTTAAATCCAGTAATTTCATTTGCGTGTTGTATCTATTCCGTAAGAAAGTGCGCAGTATCTGTATAGTCGAGTTTGCACCATTGCTAGCTGATCCAGCACCGTTACTGTTATTACTATTATTATAAGGGTTGGTGATTCTCAGTGTACCTCCGGCAAACTTGACTCCGGACCATTTGACGAGCGGAGCCGCTTCGGGTTGTTTCACTGTAGCCATAACCACTGACCCAGAGACGTATGCACTAAGAACTTTGATGTGAGTTTTTCTGTGAAGAAACTGTACAAGCTCATCCTTTGAAGCACCTTCCCATCCGCGTATCTCGACAGTAGTGGTATTGTTATTGTTACTAGTACCATTGTTACCGCCTTGTATCCTTGACCCAAAACTTCTGCCGTCATCTGTCTCCATCTCTCCATTGTACCCTCCTCCAAAGCCGCCTCGTCGACTTCGGTATGACATGCTGAAAACAAGCAAAAAAGACTTCTTCCTTAAAATCAGAGAACAGAGAAAACGAAAGAACAAAAATACGAAACCCACCGGAGATTCAATACGCTCGTAGCCCTATGTACAAATGCTAGACAATTGAAAAAACGTCAGGATTTTTCACCTCCGGGTAAAAGAGTTGACGTATAGATATTTTGATTTTCTTGATTTTTCAAAAATTTTCGAGATTCTTGGGAATTCTAACACCAATTTATTTCTTAGCCCCATCGTCGAAGTACCATTTAGTAACTGAATTTTCCACATTAAAACACGTATAGAAAGAGACACGCACACACACACTTTTTTTTTCCCTATCATATATATTCTATTCCTTCAACCCTGGAATAAAATAGAAGGAAGACCACTATCATGAGCGATTCTCGCTACTACGACGAGACTTCTGAGGTCTGGCCATATTTCCTATTGACTCTGGTGGGCGTCATTACTATACCGGCCACTGTATCCAGTATATGGAGCAGCAGCAGCAGAAGCAGCAGCAGCAGTAGTAGCGGCGTTAACGACAGTGGAGTCAGCCTGAAATTGGCAGATAGAAAGGAAGAAGACGAGAAGAATTACAGGCCAGAAAACTATGAGCATATTCAAAAATTCAAAAGGTCGAGCTTACACTCTGAAGTGTTTTCTACTAAAAACTTCCTGATTCTGGGAGGTTGGATCTCAATGGCTCTACTGGTAATATTCATAAGAGCAAGCGGGTCAGAAGCAGATGAGAAGAAGATATTTGACCCCTATGAAATCCTGGGTGTTGGGTTTTCATCAACGGAGAAGCAAATCAAAACCACGTATAGAAAATTGTCATTGCAGTATCATCCTGACAAGATTAGGGATCTGGGCAACTCTACCAAGGAGCTTCTGGAAATGAAATATGTTGAAATCACCAAGGCCTACAAAGCATTGACTGACGAAGTCACAAGAGCCAACTTTCTGAAATATGGTCATCCAGATGGACCCCAACAGACTTCTCATGGAATTGCTTTGCCCAAGTTTCTTGTAGAGGGAAAGGCGTCTCCAGTGGTGATGGCCGTCTATGCTATCTTTGTCGGGTTGGTGTTGCCTTATATGGTGGGAAAATGGTGGACAGGTACTCGAATATATACTAAAATGGGAATTCATCAAAAGACCGCTGCAGGGTACTTTGAAACCATTTGCAAGAGCCAACTTCATTTCATCACTGAGGATGATATTCTCGATATGTTGGCAGATAGCGAGGAGTTCAAAATCCTGCTACCCAAGCTTGACAAGATAGATATTCAAAATCTGCTGATTGCTCAAATGGAACGTAAAATTGTGCCCGAGGAGGCAGACAAATTAGTGGTGGTTTCAAGATCGATGACTTTGCTTAGGGGTATGCTGGATATAGCCTCAGCTTTTAAATCATTTGAAGTTGCCCGGAAAGTTGTCCATGTCCAACGATGTCTAGTGCAGGCTGTACCATTGAAAATGCCATTATCCGAGGCAACTCGCCTACAAATTCCTGGAACAAAGATTCTGAATTCTGCTGGCGCCAAAGTTTCTAAACCTACCCCAGCGGCGAAATCTTTGGTCCGCAACAAAATCCCCAGATTGCATTTGATCAATTCGGAATTTAGAGTTCCTGGTGAGGACTACGTGCCCACGCAGGCTCAAACTCATCTGGTTGTTGATTTTATTGTTCTGCCAGAAGGTGTTACCCCACCAAGTAAGGAGCAGCTCAAATCTATTGTTGAAAAGTTGAAAAAGAATAGGAGAGATGAAGAAGAGCAAACTCCGAAACTGCTTAGAGATCCTCTCTCCACGAACGATCTAGCTCCAGAAATTCCTTATGTGCATGCTCCTTATTTCCCCACTCCTTATCAGCCAATATGGGATGCCTTTATAGTATCTGAGCGCGATAACAAAATTTTGGATGGTCCTATTGAAGTCAAGAAGGTCTCATTCCACAATTTGGATTTGTCGCAGAAGGAGCTTGCCGATCCTGAAAAATTGACAATTGGCACTTTTAAAATGGCGTTCTCCACAGCTACACCTGCTAAACCGGATACCTACTCGTTCAAGTTTGCTTTGTTAAATACTGGCTATTTTGGTTGCGATATACTAGGGAAAGTCTATCTCACAGTCAAAGACCCGCCTCCTGTGGAGCCTCAAAATGAGATGGAGGACGAGTATGACATTTCTGACCCCGAGGAAGACTCAATTGCCGGTGCAATTAGCCAGCTCCGAGGATCAAAAGTGAAAAAACACAAGTTGGAGGATGAAAAGGCTGATGAAAGCTCTGATGAAGAGGACGAGGATCTCAGTGATATTGATACAGACACAGAGGACGAGGACGAGGGTGTGAAAAATTAGAATAATGAACTCAACAACAACGAATGATAAGCCGAGTTGATTATTATATATACTAATTAAAACCAGACATGTATACTTTAATATATGCAATTCTAGGCTTCATAAGCTATACAAATAATGACGCTGTTCCGCTTTGGGTATTATCCATGATATGTTGACAAATTAAGGTTTGTATATATTTGGAGAGACACGATCTGGGGACACAAAATATATAAAACTGAAAAATCAGTTCGCGTTTAAATTTCGCGCTCTAGCATAGTGTTCATGTCCTCTTTTTGCCACTGACTTTTTGGCAATGTCTGAATCAATAGATTTCGAGAAACTACAAGAACAGGGCAAGGTTTTGCTAAACATTGGACTTGAGCATTTTGACAAGTACTTCTCCGTTTTGAGAAACTGGTCAACTATACAGTTATTTGGAATCACGCTCTCAACGCTCTATCTGTGCTGTCAGTTTGCAGATAGGAAACCCTCCAACTGCGTTAGTCGGAAACCCAACAAGAACTCCGAGCTTTACCAGACGGCTGATCTGTACTTGAAAACCAATGATGACGAGGTTGCGCAACAGCAAGAGTCGTTGTCGGTCATAGAAGCGCTTTTTGCGCCATTTGCTGCTGGTGCTTCACTGTGCAGCATGTACTTTTACAAGGATTGGATTAAGGAGAACCTGGCGCCGCTTTTACGTGGGTTTTTTTCAATCATGTCTGCAGGTGGTATTTCATTACTGGTAGTGTCAAGCTTGAAAAAAACTCTCAAGGAAAAGTACTTTACGTCCTATAGATTCACCATATCAACAAGCGACAAGAAAATCCCTACTGGAGTATATGACGAAGAGACTGTTTCGAATTTCGGAGCAGTTGCTCAAAAATTGCAGGTGGGAAATGTATTTCTGTCTACTGCAGATGTAATTGGATGGCTGGTAGGAGCAGGAGTCGTGGCGTATACGAAATACAACAAAATTGATAACTGGATTTTGGAGAATTTTTTTGCTGCATGCACTTTGTTCCAATCAATTTCCAAAGGTTTTCAAATCTCTTCGTTTAAAGCTGCATACCTGTTGTTGGCACTTTTCTTAGTGTACGACGTGTTTTTTGTTTTTTACACAGACATTATGGTTTCTGTGGCACATTCTATGCCTATTCAATCAGCCATTGTGATCCCTACATCTTCTCCTACTGATAGTGTCACGGGCGAGCATTCAAAAATGTTGCTTGGTTTGGGAGACATTGCACTTCCAGCCGCATTCTTATGCCTGTGTCTCAAGTTTGACGTTTGGAAATACTACGAGCTTCATCCTAAAGAGCCATTTTACCACGCTAGAAAGACTCCCCGGTCATATTTCCATTGGGGAACATCTGCGTACTTTTCTGCCTTGGTTTTAACCTTGGTTATTGGTAAGATGTGGCAACATCCGCAACCAGCTCTGCTTTACCTGTGCCCAGCACTGATGCTCGAGACGATTTTGGTGGGTTATTTCAAGGGTGACTTGAAGAATATGTGGAATTTCACTACGGACCTCGAGGATAAGGAGAAAAAGCAAAAAAAGGAAGAGGAGAAGAAGAAGAAGAAGAAGGAGGAGGGGGAAAAGGAAAGCACGGAGACGGAGGACAAGATAGAAAAGAAAAAGACAAGAAGGTCAAATAGGATAAAAAAGGAATAAATTATATAGCCTTATATTAATCCATGTAGAATTTTTATGTACACAGACTGACGCCAATAAATATTATAAGAAGGTAAAGTATTCAATTACGCTGAACGCAATGACTTCTTCATGAAACAAGCATCAGACTTAGTTTTTGCGTAATAATTCTTTACAGTATCATGAACAACAAACCCTTGACGTTCATACCAATCAATTGCAATTTCATCTTCACTGAGCACATGAGCGCAAATCTCCAGAACTGAAATACTTTCAGCATAGCTTATGATATGTTTCATTAACTCGTATCCAATGCCTGTTCCACGATACGGAGCGAGCACTGCCAATGTCATGATATATATTCTGGGTGCCTCCAGTTTATCAGCCTCCAAGCTACATCTGACAGCACCGATAACGCCCAGGGACTTTTTGAGAATTGCTATTTCGCCATTCCGTTAGAACTAGAAAAGTCAAAAACCTTCCATTTGTATGATTTCTTACCAAGCTTGCACAGTTCGCCAATCTCTAACGAGTTTTTATACCACGACTCGCTATACCGTATAGGAAGGACAGAAGAATTGAGCCGTTTGAACGATTTCAGATTATCTTCGGTGACATTATCTAAGTAGTAGTCTTTACCAAGTTGCATTTGCCTCGCAAAAAGCAAGTCTATTCAAGCCTTTTTAAACCTGTGCTGCAGCCTCGAGACGGTATTTATATATACGACTAGTCTGTATAACGTTGATGGGTGAAAATGATCTCGTTGATCTTAATCGCGTTCAGAGGTTTAAGCTTAGCGTGTGCAGCAGCTTTGATCTGGATTTTCTGGTAGCCGAAGAACCCTACATCACATGAAGTACACGCCCAAGCATTATTCCGGAAAGCAATGAGTGAATAGAAAAGTGATAGCAAGATATAGCTTGTCTGAAGTTGATGTTCCATTACAAAAAGCAAGCTAACAGCCCGTAGGGCCTGCCGTGATCCGTTTAAAAAACGGTGATATACCCAAAATAGAAAAGAGCATGTGATACTAGACTAAAAGAGGCTGGGGTTATCAGCAGAGGAACCCCCTCCTGTAATGCTTTGAGAAGCGTGCATTCTTGAAGAGCTATATTTAGCAGGGAGGTAGTCACAGTAGTATACAAGTCACCTTGGGTTTTACCAAATGAAGATTGGAAGAAGCTAGGGCTACTAGTACTGACGCGTTGACGCTGGAAAAGCTCAAACTATAATAACGTTAGATTGAATACCTGCATACCCTAACGTAACTCCAGAAGACCTCTATTCGGACAGTATGAATAAATTATAATATTAAGATAAAAATTGGATACTGTATGGTAACTTGTTACTCAAACTGCTTCCGTATGCTTTGATGAAGATGTATGGATGTTGGGCCCCAAACCTTTAATGATCTGCTCCTTTTCCAAGACTGCTGACATTTCACGAATCTTTTCAATCTGCGCTTGTATCTCAAACTTTCGCACACTTGGAGGGGTACCTAGAGTATTATTGTTAAAATGACTTAACGACTGTCTTCGGTTTTTCTCAATAAACAAGGTTTTCTCTTCTCACTTTTGAGTTGAACTTTCAGCTCTTTGATATCATAGTAACATATCCTCTTCAGAAGCGCTAGCGTTTCAAAACTTTGCCTTTGGATGTATCCGTTTGTTTTCCATAATGCCAGGTCTGTGTCATTAATCATGACCATGCTTCCAGAAGAAAAAAGTTGGGTATAAAAATATCAGGTATGTTTTTGACAGCGTCTGTTCGTCTATATATAGATTTCCAACTTCAGGGGTCCAAGATCAAGAGACTTCATGTGATGGGTATATATTGACGTATTATGAATAGATATGGCCATTTTGATCTGTCAGTTCCCCGGTATATACAAACTCTGCAAATCAATGACATTAAGATTTATAAGGTACTTTTTTTTTTTTTTTTGGTTAAGTTCAGTGCCAGAATGTGGAGTAGGTATGCACTTTTTGTTGGCTAGGATGACCAAGCGAAACCGCATAATAAACCGTTCAGTGGGTCCAGCCCACTAAAGCTCAAAACTACTCAAGGTCCGCAGCTTATAGTTCCAATGAACTTACCTCACAAAAGACCAAGTAAAGCGCTTTCTCATTGAGCAGTCAAGAGCCAAAGGTTAGTAGAATCTTATGTCATGATCTGTCCTGGTGGAATTTTATTTGCTATCGCAACGAGCGCGGAAAAAGAGCTGTCTTGTGGGAGCTCCGATGATTGCTTTGCAACGCTGAGACTCCAAGTTGCAGCTGCATTGTACCTAAGTTGTAGATACCTGAGTATATATAAAGCTGGCCTTGCTGCCGAACTTGACTTTATTTGCAAACTTTATTTTATATGTACTCTAAAGCTTCTGCTATATTTTCACCTGGGAAGAACTGGTTTTTTATAAGTCGACAGTTTCATTCTACAAAGATGTCCGGTACTAATTACAAATTTAACCATACAATGCTCAGGATCAAGGATCCTAAAGTGTCTCTCAAGTTTTACAAGGACCATTTCAATTTCGAGCAGGTTGAAAAAATGCCTTGTCCTCCATTGAAGTTTGACAATTATTTCTTGGCTTTCAAAGGTGAGAAAAGCGTTCATGGAAATGCCCCCTGGTACGAGCGTGAGGGAGTTCTCGAGCTTTGTCATAACTACGGGGCCGAGGATGATGATAGCTTTAAGGTGAATAACGGTAATGTGGAACCTTACCGAGGGTTTGGACACATTTGCTTTTCAGTTAATGACTTGGAAGGGTTGTGCACACAGCTTGAATCAAGCGGAGTGAAGTTCCAGAAAAGACTAAGCGACGGCAGGCAGAAAAACATAGCATTTGCTCTTGACCCTGATGGATACTGGATTGAGCTTATTTCCAACAAGAATCCGTCATCAGAAACCACTGAGAAATTAGATCTTTCCACTCTGAAGTTCAATCATTCCATGATCAGAATCAAGGACCCCGAAAAGTCTCTTGACTTTTACACCAAAATCCTCGGAATGAATGTGGTTCGAGTTTCGGAACACGAGTCGGCCAAATTTACTCTGTACTTCTTGTCATTCGGACCCAAAACCGATGATACCGCCAGCAAAGAGGGACTACTTGAACTCACTTGGAACTGGGGTACCGAGAAAGATGCTGACTTCAAATACCATGATGGAAACTCGGAACCTCAAGGGTTTGGTCATATCGGAATCACCGTGGACGACGTTGATAAAGCTATGGAGAAATTTGAGGCTCAGGGCGTTACCATCAAGAAGCGCAAGAATGAAGGCAAAATGAAGTTTATTGGCTTTATTCTTGATCCTGATGGATACGCAGTAGAAATTTTGCCCAGAGCTCCATTTCCGGACCCAATTATCAGTAATTAATAATTAAACAATAAAAAATCTGTACATTTAGTTGGAATTATTAAACTTCAAGCTGACACTGTTCACGCAATGTCTCTCGTCTGTGGGAGTTTTGAATCCCTCACCTTTGAAAACATGACCTAGATGACCACCGCAGTTAGCACAGGTTATTTCAATTCTCTCCATTCCAAAGGATTTGTCAACATGTCGGACAATTGCCCCCGGGATACCATCAAAAAACGCCGGCCAGCCACAGTTGCTATTGAACTTTGTTGTGCTTTTATAAAGTGGAGCATTACAGCCTGCACATGTGTAAACACCGGTCTCGTTATACTTGTCGTACTTGCCAGTACCCGCTCTTTCAGTGCCCTTTTGACGAAGTACGCGAAACTGCTCAGGAGAAAGCACTGCTCTCCATTCGTCTTCTGACTGTGGTAACTTGCTGCCGGACATGCCTGAATACTGTTTGAAGCTATGAGAAGTTGTGAAAATACGCAGAGTTTTGAAGCAGCTATTAGGTGCCCTTCTGAGGTATCTTATCATAAGGGGACAAGTTACCGCTTCTGTGTAACTAAAAAGTTAAGAGGAATTGGAATGTCGGATGAAGGCAGGATTAACTGGCTTATGTATATGTAGTGAAGGTTGCTGGAGTTAAGTGCGAGAAGATACGCTTAACGGAGCAGATCACACGGCTATAGATTAAAATTTCTTTTCGTTGAAATATTTTTTTTTCATATGTGCATTTAATTTTTTCAACAGTGTACACAATTGAACTATACAACACAGCAAACAATGCTGAAGCGAAAAGTATCTCAGAAAAAGCTGGGTAAGAATGCTAAAAGCAAAGTCTCCCCTCGTGTCTCTAAGGTAGTCAATGTTCAAGAGCTGAAATGGAAACCCGTGGAAGTGAATGAAGAATTTGATGATCTGGAGGGGTTTTACGGCCTAGAAGAGCTGGATGGAGTAGATGCCCAAGTTATTGACGGCCTTGTTGAGTATAGGCAAACTGAGTCTGAGGTTGTGGCTGCTGAGAGGGAGGAATCTGATAAAGAGCCTAAGAAAAAAAAGACGAAAAAACAACAAAAGAAGGAGGAGAAGCCAGAAGCCGGAAAGGAAGAATTCACGAAAGAAAGCAACAAAAATGACCAAAAAGACCACACAGAGCACAAGAAGCATGAACAGTTGACTGATATAAAAGTTCCAGAAAAGTTGGACCAGGAGGGCAACGTTGTTGACGTTAATCCTTTCTCAGTACTGAATGACAAGGATGTGAACCTTGACCAAATGAAATGGAAGAAAGAGGGTGTAAAGTTATCTGATGGTATTGCTAGAGCGCTAGCTAAAGAAAAATTTTATGCTCCTACAGAAATTCAGAAACTGGCTATCCCAGAGATTCTCAGCGGAAACGATGTTATTGGAAAAGCTGCAACCGGTTCCGGAAAAACACTTGCATATGCCTTGCCTATCTTAGAGAATCATTTAAGAATGCTAGCATCTAATAATGATGATGATGATGATAATGAAAATAATACTAAGGAAGGTATCCAAGAAGGGAAAAAGAAATGGCCTACTGCTTTGATTTTTGGACCCACACGAGAGCTGGCGCACCAAATTTGCAAGCATATTGAGCAAATCTCCAAATACTGCCCGATTCCTGACCCTATTGTATTGCCAATTACCGGAGGACTGTCTATACAGAAACAAAAAAGGCTTCTGAGTCAGAACCCATGCATCATCGTGGCCACGCCGGGAAGATTTCTGGAAGTTTTAAATGAGGGAGGAAGTGAGTTGATTGAGAACTTCAAGAAAACTGAAATGCTTGTATTGGATGAGGCCGACAGGCTCATTCAAGAGGGCCATTTTCAAGAACTTGAAAACATTTTGGATTTACTGGGTCGTGGTAGAAAGTCCAAAAGACAAACCATAGTTTTTTCAGCTACATTTGAAAGAAGCCTGATGTTTAAACTGGTCAAGAATAAAAAGGGAAACAACAATATCAGTAGACAGGCATCTACTGAAGAATCTATTCAAATACTTACTCAAAAACTCCAGTTCAAGGATAAGACCCCAAAGTTTATCGACGCGAATCCTGCTGAAGCTGTTGCAAGAGACATTACTGAATCAATCATTGAATGCAACGCCATGGAAAAGGATCTGTATTTATATTATTTCTTGCTGACGTTCCCGGGACGTTCAATGGTCTTTGTCAACAGTATTTCTAGCGTCAAGCGAATTGCTCCCTTTTTGAAAGAGCTAAGTTTGCCCGCTGTGGGTTTACACTCTGAGATGAGTCAAAAGCAGCGTCTGAGATCGTTGGAAAGGTTCAAAGCCAATGAAGCTGGGATCCTTGTATGCACTGACGTTGCTGCTCGAGGTTTGGATATCCCATCAGTTCAGCATGTAATTCATTACCACTTACCGAGGTCAGCGGACATGTATATCCACAGATCAGGCAGAACTGCTCGTGCTGGGAATGAGGGTATTTCGCTGATAATATGCTCTCCGGATGAGGCCTCTGGTCCTTTAGTCAAACTCAAGGCTGTTCTATACCAGGATAAAGCATACAGCGGCAAAAACGCCCTAAAGTCGTTTGATGTGGAGTACGATTTTGTCAACAGGCTAAAGACCAGAGCATCGCTAGCCAAGAAGATTGCGGATACATCATTGGAGTCCGCCAAAAAGGGCAAAGTGCAATCATGGATAAAGGATGCTGTAGATGAACTGGGAATAGAAGACGAAGAAGAGTTGTCCAGTATCCTCTTTGACAAGAAGGGCCTGACAGCAAAGCACTCCAAATCTAACTCACGAAACTCAAAAGATCTGAAGGGACTGAGAGCAAAGCTTAGACAGGAATTGGAGCAACCTGTGGGCCATGCTGGGAAGTATATCACTAGGGGGACCACAAATGTAGCTCAGATGCTAACTTCTGGAAAAGCGCACGAGAGTTTTATTGGAAAGGAGAAAAACTCAGCGTTGGAGACAATCAAAAATAGTTAAAAGGCATTAAAACAACAATGAGGTTTCTTTCTCTAAATAAGTTATATGTATATTTGCATATTTTTATATACTATAAAGATCATGAGACTGCCAAAGTTTTTTTTAAAAAGGGTCATCGTCGTAAAACTCATCATCATCTTCTTCAACAAGCTGCTCAAAGTTGACCTTGTACCTCAGCAGAGCACCAATACCACCAAATCCTTTACAGAACTGGGCACCCTCACTACTTCGATCAGTTACAAACTCGAGAGTAGCACCGAAATCAGTGTATTTCTCGGCAAGCCACTCAAGGAGAGGCTGCTCTTCCTCAATTTCGAGTTCAGCACCTGTATTCTTATCAACAAGGAAGTCCTTGGGAGCCTCCCTTGAGAAGTGGACCACTGACAGATCGCCCTCAGCATTCTTGAGAGTGTATCTAATAATATCCAAATTTTCATAAACAATAACAATTTCGCATGCACCCATCTCTAATGCCTTGAGAGTATCTTCGACACCATAGCAGAATTTTCCGGTGTCTTGTGAAATCTCGTCGAAATAACGAGTAATTAACTTTTTCTCCTGAATGAATTTAACATTGGATAGAGTTTCAGCAGATAATTCAATAGCCTGGTTGAATCCATTTTCTCCACCATAGGAAACATCCACAATTTTAAGAATCTTGGCTTGCAGCCTGTTATCGAAGAGATCTGACTGAGACAGCTCAGTTTTGAAATCAGCAGAACCAGCCAACACTAATCCGTTCACATTGACTTTATCAGCAGTAATGAAATTTTGCACAGCAACCTCTGCTACTTTTCGAACATAGTTATGACGCTTCTCGTCTCTTAGACGCGAGAAACGCAATGCAGACTGACCACCTCTTCCGTGCTTCTTCGGTAAGTCAACTGTGAACTTATGCAAAACCTCTCTGGTATTTCCAGAAAGCGTACCAAACAGTGCTCCATTACCATCCATGATGATGAAACCAAACTTTGCGTCACTCTCTAGCAGTTCACTCAGTGCCTCAGTGTGGAACTTGTTGTCACATAAATACAAAGAGGTGTTGATAGGCTTGAAAGGCTCGAAATCTATATTAACCTTCTTTTCTTTTCCTTCATCTGTTATAATTTCACCACAGTAGATAACCAGACCATTAGTAGGTACCTTATTGTAGAGCTTTAGCCTTTGCTGGGTCGATGTAATCGCGGAAAGCACAGACAATCTGTTGACACGAGATTTGATATTGGAGGCAGTTCCATACTCTTCTGTAAGCATCTTGTTTGTGATTGAAATTTGACCTTTAGGGGGTATAATCAATGAGATCATTGAAGTACCATTACCTCTAGCTGCCTCAAGGCCCTTAATCAGTTTCTTGATTTTCCATATTTGGATATTCTTCTCAGCATCTGTTTCGGGCTCTCCTGCTGGTGGCATTTTGTAGTTCTGCGAGTTGAAAAAGTCCTGTTGACAGAAGTATCTATAGAAATCAAAGTTATACAAGCAACAGGTGTAAGTTGAAGCTTTCTAGACACTTGGACACTGAAAAGTGAAAAATTTCACAAAAAAAAAAAAAAAAAAAAAAAAAAAAAAAAAAAAAAAAAAATAAAAAGAATATGAAGTAGCCCTGGCCCAGTAAATGATGACAAATCTTGGCTGCTATATTACGTAATTGATAATCATTAGCCGACGTGACGAGAAATACGCCGCAAAATAGTCTTTTATTTGTATTACGTAAGTTATTTTATTTTTGCTCATTCCCAGCCACACGTTCCAAAGTTGTAATTTAGGCAGTGCAGGATGGGTTTATAGCCTAACTATAATATTATTCATAATCTAAATCTATTCATAAGTTCGAGATCCTTGAACACAGGGCCTTTCATTTTTCAGGCGATATAACTGGAAGAGATGGATAGTGACAGTGATAGTGAGAGGGTTGATACTTCTTCCAAAGGGAAGACCAAGCAAAAGTCACGGAGACCTCCTAATACTGCTTTCCGGCAGCAGCGACTCAAAGCATGGCAGCCGATTCTAACCCCAAAGACAGTTCTTCCTTTGTTCTTTTGCGTCACTGTTATATTTGCGCCTATTGGTGGCCTACTGCTTTACGCCAGTAACCAGGTCCAGCAGCTCGTGATTGACTACACGCAGTGCGAGTATGAGGCGAATACATCTTCGTTTACTACCATTGATGCTAAATATGTTACACAAGATTTCGCGGGAGGAAAGTTACCGGCCACGGACCCTACTTGGATGATAGTTGAAGACTCTAGCGGGGATGGAAACAAGACGTGTGTTTTGAAATTTGATATCCCTACGGATATGGGGGCACCAATATTTATGTTTTACCGACTGACAAATTTTTTCCAAAATCATCGTAGATATGTCCAGTCGTTTAATGAGGAACAGTTGAACGGTAAGGCTGTGAGTGTTTCAACTTTGAATTCTCCTGACGACTGCAAGCCTCTTACTGTTGCACCTAACGGGAAGCCTTATTACCCATGTGGGCTTATCGCAAACTCCATTTTTAACGATACCTTTTCATCTCCTGTTTTGCTTAATCCTTCAGGAAGCGACGCAAACAAGGATAATGTAACTTACGAGATGACTGATAACGGGATTGCCTGGGCTACCGATAAGAACAGGTTCAAGAAAACTACTTACAATTACACGGAGGTGGTCCCACCACCAAACTGGGAGAAGATGTTCCCTGATGGATACACTGAGGATAACATGCCCGACATATCGACATGGGAAGCTTTACAGAACTGGATGAGGACTGCTGGACTTCCTACGTTTTCCAAACTAGCTCTCCGAAATGATACAGCTGCTTTGACTTCTGGACAATACTCGGTAAGCATTGGTCTAAATTTCCCAGTAGTAGAGTTCTCCGGAACAAAGTCAATGGTTATTAGTACCAGAACTGTTATCGGGGGTCGAAACCCGTTTTTGGGTATTGCATACTTAGTTGTAGCTGGCCTCTGTCTCTTGCTAGGACTGCTGTTTTTGATCAAGCATTTGATCAAGCCAAGAAAGCTCGGAGATCACTCATACTTGTCTTGGAACAACGAGCAGAGCGCTAGTGATAACCGAAACTCGGTGGCAGCCAGCGGACGAGAGGCAGGAAGCGCTCAAAGAAGATTTTAGGTTGATAAGACGCGAGGTTATATAAGTAGATATATGCGAGAATTTTGTCATTTACACCATCTTTTCTATTTCTCTATTTGCCAGTGAGCAGCTAGAAGCTGTTCAAGGTGTTTGATACGCAGATATATTCTATCTGGAGGAGCTTCATGCTTCGACCTGTGCCGAGTTCGGGTTAAACATCCAGTGTTAACAGGCTCAGCTGGCTGCGCTCGATCGGCTCAACAGAACGGGGTGTGCGATATTCAGCCTATCAAAGCAGTATAGTGTGCCGTTGGAGCTCCGTGAAAAATTACCCCACAATTTTCACATCCCTTTCAGCTTTTCACTTTCGGCTTCATATCAAATATAAATACATCTCAGCTTACCTCTTTTGTAGCACTTTCACACTCAGAAAAAAACCTTTGATATTGTCAGGGTATTTTTTTTTAAAAGAGGCTTGCTATAAAATCTATTAAACTCCATCTCTTAAAGAAAGGAATGTTGTTGAGATCATTCCGTTCAGGTAGCAGGAAGTTCACCCCATTTGTTTCTGGCGCTGCCACAACCACTGGATTTATCAGAATGTCATCCATCATGACCGATAATGTTAGGCCTGAGCCTGACAAGGTAATTAAGGATATTGCAGAATACGTCCACGACTACAAGATTGATTCTTCAGTTGCGTTTGAAACTGCTAGACTATGCTTACTTGATACGTTGGGCTGCGGACTAGAAGGACTCAAGTATGAACAGTGCTCACGACTTGTCGGACCTGTTGTTCCTGGGACTATTGTTCCTAACGGTACGAAAGTTCCTGGCACAAACCATCAGCTGGATCCTATCAGAGGCGCCTTCAGCATTGGCACCATTATCAGATGGCTCGATTACAATGATTGTTGGCTGGCCGCCGAATGGGGCCACCCCTCTGATAACCTGGGAGGAATCTTAGCTGTTGCTGACTGGCTAACCAGAACTTCCAAAGCAACTGGCGGCAAGGAAGGGAAAGTGTTCAAGATCAAAGACGTTCTTGAGGGAATGATCAAAGCTCATGAAATTCAGGGAGTTCTTGCCCTGGAGAACAGTTTCAACCGAGTTGGTCTAGATCATGTCGCTTTAGTCAAAGTTGCCAGTGCTGCTGTAGTATCTAAGCTCTTGGGACTTAATAAGCAACAGACTATGGACGCTATCTCTCAAGCCTTTGTCGACGGTCAAGCACTCAGAACTTACCGCCATGCCCCAAATACCATGTCCAGGAAGTCCTGGGCAGCAGGTGATGCTACATCTAGAGCTGTGAACTTAGCTTTACTTGTCCAAAAGGGCGAGGGCGGAATGCCATCCATTTTAACGGCTAAAACTTGGGGTTTTTACGATGTCCTCTTTAAGGGCAAAGAATTTAAATTCCAGAGACCTTACGGCTCCTATGTGATGGAAAACGTCCTTTTCAAAATTTCATTTCCAGCAGAGTTTCATGCTCAGACTGCCGCTGAAGCTTCGTTGATTATACACGAAAAGCTCAAGGAGCAAGGGAAGACCACCGATGATATCAAACACATTCGAATTCGTACACAAGAAGCCGCAATGAGAATTATCGACAAGAAGGGACCCTTGTATAACTACGCAGATCGTGACCATTGTATTCAGTACATGGTAGCCATTCCGCTAATTTATGGAAGATTGACTGCTGATGATTACTCTGATGAGGTTGCCTCTGATCCAAGAATTGACGCTCTCAGAGAGAAAATGGAGTGCGTGGAGGATGAGAAGTTTTCTATAGAGTATCATGCGCCTGATAAGCGATACATTGGCAATGCTATCCAGGTTACATTTAACGATGGAACTGTCCTGGACGAAGTCGAGGTTAACTATCCTATTGGGCACAGAAAGAGAAGAGAAGAGGGAACTCCCGTTTTGCTTCAAAAATTTGACAGACATCTTAGGGGCAGATTTGATTCCGCCCAGGTTGAAGCCATTTTGAAAGCAAGTGATGAAAATGTAGCTGACTTGGACGTGGATGACTATGTTGATTTGTACCAGTTGAAATAGTGAGCTAGAACCTTAATACTTTCACGTGAAAGTGAGATACGCAGCACGCAAAAAGAATAAAAAGTGAATTTACTCAAAAATTCGCATCTTTTGCAAAAGATGGTATATACCTAGGTATTGGAATTACAAGTGTAAAACAGCGTAATTATATTAGCACAGTCATCTCACCAACTGCAACTAATTCCCCTAGCACTAGAGCAACTACCCAAATATCTTAGAAAAACCACTTATGTGAGAAAACCCCCACTATATATAAAAAGAACTAATAAGAATGAACCTGATGGTAGAATAGGCAACTTGAACCACAGGGGGTACGATCTTACTTTATATTTCCAACACTAGGTCGTCTCGTCGCTCAACGTTGAGGTAGAAGCTACAAACTCAAAATTCTGCAACACTTTTCGAGAACAATCGCGAATGTTACGTAAACGATTTCTATCTATATTGGTACCGCGACGTATGATTGTACGTACATTTAGCTTAGCTGGGTTTTTATCCTTTAACATAGACATAGATATTAGTATTCAGATGTGTGTTACCTGAAACCGTAACAGGTATAGCTCTGGGTTGAATGATAACCAGGACATGTCATACAATTTCAAAGATGGGTTTGGGAATTTAGAATTGGAGTTGGCGTTGAAGAAGCAAAAGTTTGAACAGGAGCGTAAAATCAAGCAACCTCAGCATGACCTGGATAAACAAACCGGCAAACCGTCCAAGCAGAAAAATGGGCTAGGCTCGCATAAGCGGAAAAGAAAGCAAGATGCCTCAAAACCAGATGACTTCAACAGCCGGAAACCCAAGTGGCAACAGATGAGCTCTACATCCTATCTTGATCATGATGAGATTCACAAAGATAACGGATCACACGACGACGGAGATGAAATGGAGGAGATAGTGGACAAATATGGCCGTTCTCGAGTTGTATCCAAGAATCAAGCACAAATCTACCACAATAGTAGCAGTGGTGAAAGTGGTAGCGATGCTGAAAGTGACCATACTCCTCACGTTTCTAAACCAGATAACTTGATTTATGGAAACGCTATTCAGCATGATGCATTTAGTGCCGAGGCTATGGAGCTCCAATGGCAAGCGGTCATTGCTGAGCAGGTGCAGAATGAAGAGCACCATCACTACGATGCAGACTGGGAATTGAGAAATAGGGGTGCGGGTTTTTTTAAGTTTAGTAAAGATAGCGAAACCCGAGAAAAACAATTCAAAGAATTGAACAGGCTTCATGAAAATACCGCGAAAGAAATGCTAGACTCCACCGAGGCAAAGCTGAAGGCCTTTACTGAAGGGCGGATCAAGAACCGTTTGAATGCTATCAAGGAGCAGAGGGAGTTTTCACGTAAAAGAATGCTAAATAGCGGTCTGTAGAACTATCAGTGAACGAACTAGTGCTCATATCCATACCACACAAACATCACATTTACAGAAAAAGTTTCTTCTCTTACAAAACCATTTAAGCAGCCATGGTATCTAGCATCATACCAACGTTATAGTGTTCCACGCATGCCTTAGGGGACGACGATCGCTACGCCGTTAAGGATAGCGCATGCTAAGTAGATATGGTGCGTTAATACAAGCTTGCTTGCAACTAGCATTTTGAAATCGGGCCTGCCCCAACTAAATAACGTCTTTTTGTTAATACCGTTTAAACTTGGATTCATCGCTATATCAGCGCAGCATATTTTACTTGGAGCTAACCAGCGGGCACTGTATTATTTGTGGGAGTAGCTTGCCGGAAAACTTGGGATTTCTGGAGTGTGAAGCTGGTTATTCCGAAAGGAGCTCTTTTTCTGTTTTGCTAAGGGTCTTGTTTTTTTCCGAGAAAGTGCTGTGTCTTGAGCTGCGTGGTTTATACCCAATTCACGAGATTCTCTGAAAAAAATAACCTTTACTGAACATGAGTGAGCAATTCACAAAGGGAACTATAATTCCCATTGTCATTCGGAGAATTAGCAGACAGGTATGATTGGCACCTTAGTTATCACGTTAGATATGGAGAACTCGCTAACATCCACTTTAGTTGCCGCATCGAACGGGATTGACAATAGATGAAACGGAATCCAACGAGATCTTTGCTGCTGGACGGGGCTTTCTGTTGACAGTAGCTGGGCACAGGCTATTTTCCGAGACATTACTTAGCTTCTTGGATCTCTTTAGCGAAATCATTGGGGTATGTATCTTTTTAGTTCCGTTATCTTTCAACTGGCAATGTGACTAACACAATGGGCGAAAACAGAAAGGAGAGTTTACCCCACTAGAAGCTAGAAGCTTCAATATTCAGAAGTCTACACTGGTACTCCTTAGGCTTCTTGGAGAAGTCGCGCTAGCAGAGTGGACGCAAAAGGAACGATCATTGAACGGAGAGGACGAGGAGTTGAACCGCTTTCATTGGAATCCCAATAAGCTGTATAATGGAGAATGGCTGCTAATAGGAAACATACCTCCAGCATTGGACTCCAAAATTGCTGACTTGGCCATAGACGTGCTACTGAGGCTCAAATCCACAGAGCGGCTGCATCACACCTTAGCAAAGCTGCAAAGGGTCGCCGAAGTGCCGTACTCAAGCCCAATTATAGCGGAGTGCGATTTCTGGATTGGTGTGCTACTGATGTTTTTGTCTGCATCTAATTGGGACGTGTACTACAAATTTGTTTCTAATCTTGGCAAAAAAGTTGTACATGAAAGTCAGGTCTCGGATAGTCCAGAGTTCTTGCCATCGCTAGAGGTATTCTCGTACATGTACCTTGATCCCCAAAAATTGCAACAGCTATTACCAGATCTCAAAAAGATTTTGTCGCACTCCAAAAAATCAACTCCCCGGCTACTCACATATCACTATGTAAGGCTAAGCTTTGAGTATTGGTATCTTGCTCGACCTGGTGATGCCATCAGTATTCTGCAAGAAGGGCCTAGTTCTCAGGTGTCGGCTCAGGCGAAAACGTTGTTTGATGCAATTTTCAAGGAATCAATAGATAACAGGAACCCAGTGATTTGGCCCTTTTTAACAGCTTTGATGGTTTTGTGCAACGAGGGTTATTCACAGGTACCTCAAGGGTTTTTAAAGAAAAAAACTAAGAGCACCTTGTGTTTGTTGTTTTTGGACTCACTACATTTACTGTTTACATCAACGGAGCCGTCCAAAATCTGGACTTCGACAGAATCCCTTTTACTGCTGGCTAGTATTGCCGGATCCCTGAAGTATCATGCTTCAGCGGTTACAAGCGATATTGTGGAGTATTGTTCCAACCATCTTGAACCGTTATTTGATGTGATCTTCGCGTCAAAAACCAGCGACCATCCGTGGCTTTATGAGCATTTTCAGGCAAGTTTTGTTACTAGTTTTTCGACGCTACGCTATGAGGGTCTGCACAAGAAAGTTTTCCTCAAGATGCCTTATTCTGATATGAGCTTGGCGGCAAAGCGAAACGTATTGACAGGTCTAATATATCTCAGGTCATTACCAGAAGGCGCAGAGACTTGTCAAAACGTTCTTCAAGATATTGCAGATGATCTGACTGCTTTTATTGCTAATGCAGTTGATGCTGTTGTGGAGTTTGAGACGGGGAACAGAATCGAATTTGAGACACAGAGAAACTCTACTTCAGGAGGAGAAGCTGGCTTGCTGAAAATTAGAACTGACGAGGAATATCAAACTTTGATCCAAGCTATCAAGAATGTTTTTTTATTGTATATCAGTGATTCCTCTGATGATAGAACGTACAACACTCAGCATCTGGTACCTGAAAGATTTTACCAATCTATTGTGCGATGTTCCACTAGTAAGAACTATGAACTCAGAACAGCCACTTCCAAAGCATTGTACGATTTTGTGAAAAGTTCTAGCAATGAGATCAATCTTGTGAATTCGGCGAAAGAACCCAAGCATGTCATACTGTCTATTTTTGAAGGGCTCGGTGTAAATATTAAAAAGTCTTCTTCAAACATCTTGAAGCAGATAGTGCAACCTAAGGAGTTAAGGAAAGAGTTGGAGACTATCAACAGCTATCTGGAAACTAGACTTTACATTATCGAGAACTTCAGATTGAAAGATATTGTAAACTCCTTTGGAATTGCTGCAGTTGAAACTCTTGAGGAACGTCAAGTATTGAGCTCAACAGCCGAAGCTGCATTGATTGTATCTTTATGTTCATATGACATCGAAATTTGCAAGTTGGCGCTCTCAAATCTTTACATACTGGTCCAAGAAGCTTTGCAACTGGAAGCTTTTGGTGGTGAGTCTTCTTGGTCAGTCATGCCGAATTTGAGTTTGTACTCAGAGTTGTCTTCACCATCGTTTTATTACACTGCAATAGCTATTCAAAAGAAGCTGTTCAGATTGCTGAAAGGATCTGTTACTCCTACACCTGCATTGATTTCTGCGTGGACGATAATTTACACTAGATGGTCAAGTTTAATAGAAGGGCAAGGGGAGAAGTTTAAGGATATTGACACTCAAAAGCTTTGGAAGAATTATTCAGGTATACTGTCCTCCTTGCTTGAACCTCTTATCAATATTGAGGATAACCCTTCAGTACCAGTGGACGTGCACAATCTTGCACGAGGGTTTTTGAAGCAAATGATTGAGTTTTTGCTTTCTCAGAATGTTTTCATTCGAGAGACGAGCCGAGAGATTTTGAGCAGCGATCTAAATCCTCTTATTTACTATCAGGTCTTGAGAATGCTCAATTCACTAGTAGATGATCATCTCTCTCAGAAGAAGGGGCAAACTCTGGATGGAAAAGAAGAGCAACTATTTGGTCTTCTAACACAGTCCACTTTGCTGGTTAAATCTATCGTCGAGTCTTTGCATTCCAGACTAATTTTCTTACCGACTGACGTGAGTACATTTGTGCTCAAGATCATACATTATCTGAGGAATCAAAAGTTCTCAAGCGTATCAAACATGCGGCTTAGCATACAGCTGTGTCAACTAATTGCAGCTATGCGGGATACTACAGAATCCCTGAGCTCTAAACACGAGGTGCGCATCCGAAACGAGTGCGTTATGATATTAGCAGAATGGCTGGAAAAGATAACGTTAGCACTATCTACACCACCAGCTCAATCACTTAATGCGGCAGAAAAACCAGAGAAAGGAAAACTAGAGATAGATAGATTAGCAAAGGAAAACGGGCTAGCAATATCGAAAGCCTTGATCAGCTTGCTCAATGGATTGCCGATGGAACCTTCAAAGTATACTCATAGTCTCAAGAAGGTGAATTCCAACATCAGGAGCATAAATAGCAGAGAAAGTGGCGCAAACAGTGGGAACTTCAGCATCAGAAGCAATAGCAGCATCGAAGAGGCTGTCAAAAAGGAAGACGAAAGCGACGAAGAGGATTACGACGAAGAGGAGGAGGAGCATAAGTTTGAGGCTGAGAGTGAAGAGGCTGTATTATCGATCAAAGTTCTACAATTTGGTAACCTGTTTTCACTTTTTCTGAGGGTTTTGCATAGATTCAGAGCATTTGATAACGAAGATGATAAAGCCGTCAATTCATTTGAGGAGAACACTGTTGATGTTGGAACCTCAATAAGGGCTCAGACTATATTAGCGTTGACGAACTTGCTGAAGGCAAATGTTGATATAGGACTGAAACAGGCTCTTTCCTTGGGATATCATCATGATCTCAATCTCAGACTAGCATTTCTGGAAATTTTTAAGAATATTTTGAGCCAAGGAACCAAACTAAGTGATGAATTCAACGACTCCAAAAAATATGAGACTTTGATTGACTTTTTGGTAGAGCATCCTCACATACTTCTGGTTATGTGTGATGCCTGTCCCGCATCCGAAGTTGACAAATTTTCCAATGCTTTAGTGGCTATATTGGATGGTAGGAATCGCACATTGGATCTGGTAAAGGAGGCTGTCCGAAGAGAAATTGACATCACTGATAGTGCTTCTGACATATTACGGCGGAATTGTGCTGCTACTAAGCTTTTATCGATTTTTTGCCGCTCTAGAGGCGTTCAATTTTTACAGACCGCCATAACACCATTGCTGCAAAACATGGAGGCACTACCCGAGCAATATATTTTTGAGCTTGACAAGGATAAGATAGCAAAGTCGGCGGCAGAACTTGAAGTCGATGTAGAAACTTTAGCCGATGAAAACAGGGTGAATTTCCAGAACTGTATGAAATCCTTGCTCACTGGAATTGAGCGGGCTGAGCCAATGATTCCTGCTAGTTTGCACGAGATTGCTGGGACCATTGTGTCAGCGGTAGAAGCCAAGTTTTCTGAAAGTGAGTTAACAGCAGTTGGAGGCTTCTTCCTTCTAAGGTTTTTGTGCCCAGTTTTGGTTTCACCAGAGCGAGAGGGGATACTAGAAAGATCTCCCTCAAAGGAGTTCAAAAGGTCATTGCTGCTTCTTGCCAAGGCGTTGCAACATCTCGTTACAGCGCCCAATTTGGTGAAAAGGTCTTCTAATCTTGATGATCAAGTTGATTTATGGTCAACTCAGCTAACTTCAATGCTGAGGCGTCTTGCCGTACTATCAGAACCTTTGCAGTCGAAAACTGACGACTCTTCCTCACATACTTCCAACGATCAAAAGGAGGTGGAATACCCCTTCGCTGTAGTTATCCACAGGTTTCTGTATCAGCAATGGGAAGATGTGCATCATAGATTGATGATTGAAAAAAGAAGACGACGGCTGGTTGAAACAAGCAACATGGCTAATCATGTTGCTTCCTCTGCATTTCCTATTGATACACATGTGCCAACTGATCTGAGCTCAATTGATGCTGCTGCTACTGCTATACATCTGCAAAAGAAATCTGGGTCAGAGGCATCAGTATCGACTTCGGATGTATCAATTGTCTCTTCATTGCCATTGGCTGAACCTTCTACAGGATCAAGACTGCTGCTGGCATTGTTGAAGAAACAAACTTCTACTTCTTCCTGGCAAAATCAGTTTCCTAGTGGTGCCAGTAGCCCAAATATCAACGAGAGCAGTCACGACTTGTACGAGGAAGAGTGTGAAAGAAAGTTCGCTTCGCTGGTTCGTAACTTGGGTAGGCCTCCGTCAAGTTCTAAAGAGTCCACGTCTCATCTACCAACTAGAAGAACTTTGAACGATTTGATCTCCAGAAACTCTCAGAGGGATATGAGCGGAATCATTGAACGTAGAATAGTTCACGAAGGAACAAGTAAAGATGGAATACCGGTTCTGGTAGTTACTTACCGAAACTACAACTCTGCCAAAGTAGATGGTGATTTGGTTGCTTACAGGTATTTTCAGGTTGCCAGCAAAATGTGGGCAGACAAGTTTTACTTGTTCTGGGATTGCACCGGATACTCGCCTAGCAGCAATCTCTCCGGAGGCGGAATGAGAAGCTTTGATGAGGTGATGGTTCCTAATGAGATGATTGTTAACTGTTCTGCAGTGTTTTATTATAATGTCAGTTCTGATGCATTGCCTTACTTGAAATCATCCATAAGGCAGCATCAATCCGGATACTACCTTAATCCACATCGCTCAAAATTTGTGTTTTTAACCTCTTCGAATATCTCAGAGTACTTTACTTCACAGGGCTTGGACTTGGAACCACGATCTTCTGATGTTATTGACGATGTCCGTACCGTTTTCACCAAGGGCACTATGATTATCAGAGATAAGCCAGAGCCAGTCTCATTATCAATTGGTCACAGCTATTTGCAAATCACTGGAGAGCGACCGTTCAATTATGTGAGAAGTTCTCCCGGATTCACTAATGATACGTTCTTACTGACAGAGATTAAGAGTGCTTACGCTTCTACTGAATCATCAGGAGCACCAGATCAATTTATCATTGAGCTGGCCACTCATGTCAGGCTTATTCTGCACCATAGAAAGCGGCACGAGATAGTTCGGGCTATAATGAACGCAAGGAGTCGAATGCAGACTTCGCGTGTTAAACCTACGAGCTCAAAATATCTGATAAAAGTTGAAGATGCGCTAGCTTGCTTTTTCAGTGTTGCCTTGTCGAACTTGTGCTCTCCTAACATTGTGTTCCGGCAAGCGGCTTATAACTTGTTAGCAGCCATGACTACGAGGTTCAATTTGCAACTTGGCCGTAATTTGAGAGCAGGCCCGGATCTTTCGATACCACGTAATGAGATTACTATGGCTATAGCTTTCAGCAAGGCAATGTCAAGGTCATACCCTGATCTGACCTATGAGTTCCTCAAAGAGTTTTTCAATGCTTACAAGACTTGGCCGCCGGAGCAACAAGAGGGGATTATACTATATACGGCACCTTGGCTTAAGAATGCGTACAACCATATTTATCTCGTGGATGATGAAAACGGAGCGGAACGAGTAACATTTATTATTCGCGGCTTGCTGGCTATTTCTGTAAAGGGAATGAGGGCTGGACAGTACACTTCATTGCTGTTGAATATGTGGCCCATCTTGTGCATGGAAAGCGAGCTCACTGAGTTGATCATAGACGAAATACTCCTTTTTGTGATTGACAAAGGGCTTGAAGATGAAAGTGCAGATAGTCTTTTGGCTATTTTGACATCATTTCCTACTTTAAGCATGTGTGGTATGATTGTAAGCAAGTTAAGATCCTTATTGGAGGTCAAAGTTGGTTTTAATCAAAAGTCTGTCACCAAACACCCCAACTGGCCTGAGATTGCTGTTTTGATAAGAATCCTGTCTGCCTTAACTTTTGAGAATGTGGCTGTTGCTGAAACTTACCTTCCAGACTTGGTGGTTATAATCTTATCGTTTCTGTACACTGGCTCTTATGTCTTCAGAAAATCATTACACAGCATTCTGGTAAACCTGCTGCATTCATTTTCGCTGAGCAACAAGCTACACGAAAGCAAAAAGGAGCATGTGGTGAATATCTGGAATGATGTTTGCTCTGCCAAAGGCAAAATGCTTTTTGGTTTGCGTGAGGATCTCATGACTGGTGATTTTGATCATTTTAGCATGTCCGCAGTCAGCAACATTGAGAACTTTTGCACAATGCTACTAGATTTGATCAACACAGTAGGCACAATGCAGGAAGGCAATGCTTGGAGAGCTCGCTGGTGTGGTCTTATTGTGCGGGGTTGCTATTTGGAAAATTCGTCACTTCAATGTCGATCATTCCTAGCTCTTGGATGCCTTGCTAGGATTGACGTGGAGGATACAATAGTCATACAGGTACTAAGAGTAATGATTAGAGTTCTAAGCTCGGAACCAGAAAACATTTGTCAGGAGTATCTTGCTTGTACTTCGTTTTGCCTGACAAAGATGATGGATGGACTTCATGAGAGCTCCAAATTTCGAGCCAGACTAGTGTGGCTATCTGTTGCTTTGTTGAGAATAAGTGGGGGAACTCTTTTCAACTATGCTATCAATCTTTTGCAATCGGGTCTGAGATCTTTGGATAGTGAGGGAAAATTCAAAGAGGCAGGCGCTGTCGAGTATCTTCTTGAGGAAAAGAGAGAGTTTGATCCTGAGAATATCCTGAGTTTCTTTATCAGTGCTGAATTTAACGAGGATACTTTCCAGCTAGCAATGGCAACTACCATTTTGAAGGGGATGGAGAGATCGGTGAGCCGGTCCAGTACGCTTCAAGCTTTGGAGGCGTTCCTTGAGATAGAGGTTAGAAATTATAAACCTCTTCCGACCGATAGTCCCAAAGTGTATCCTCGGTACCTTTGCTATCTCTACTTCTTGTATCTGGGCTGCATTTCCCAATCCGACTTGAAAGATCTTCTTTGGGTTGCTGGATATCCTGATGAGAGTTTGGATATGACAAATACCTCACCTCATGAGCTCCCAACACTTCTTCGTGAGTACATCTGCCAGGAAGACACAAACAGCATCATTGCCCTATATCTAGGGGGTCAACTATTTCAGAGCTGTACCGAGTTGGATGCCCTGGGGATTCGTTTCTTTGAGAGTTTGACAGCGTTGAGTAATCGCAATCTTGAGAAGAAGGGTATGGTCTATGCTATGGTCAGGAACAAGATTTTGAAAGCTGCCGAATACAGTGCCACAAATGCTCTTATGAGATCTATTTTACAGGCTGGAATGGGTATTTTGACCAATGACGAGCAATTTCAAAGGTTGTCGTCCTATAAGGTGCGTCTCACTGAGCTTTTGGTCAAGAAAGGATTCAAGAATACGCTGCTCGATGACCAGGCACCGGACCATTATAATCCCTTTGTGCTAAAGGAGTGTGATTTCAGTCCTAATGTAAGGGACAACTTGATCAAACTTATCCAAGCTATCATAAGCTATGAATAAGCTTCGTTAATAAATATTTAAATATGTACAATTCTTCTTTTCTAATTTATAAATGTCAAGTGACCTCTCGAGCAGGTTTCAAATTAACGGATCTTGCTTTGAGCTCCTCTAGCTTTTGTAATGAATTGTTCTCTGATAACCTGAACAAAGCCATCGCTGCCTGTGCATCTTCTACGGATGAATGCTCTCCACTCTGAATATCAACGTTAAGCACGAGCTTTGCAAGGAGCCGCAAAGATGGAGTCTTCGTATTGGCCAAAGTTCTCAAACTTTCTATCTTAGCAGTATCCTTAATTTGAGTCCTAGAAATGCTGAGCTGTAACGCCTTCAAGTCATTATGGACAGCATGTCCAACGAGAAAAACTCTACTAGGGAGAAGATCAGAAACCATTTTCTGGGCAACTTTAAAGGATATCGCTCCTTTCATATCACTGGGCCGAACTCCACTTACGTGAGTCCTCCAGTCTGTGACCCTGCTTTGAGGACGAACAAAAGAGTCTAGTATGATGTGCCCGTAATAGTTTACTATGGACACTCTAGCCAGCTCAGATTGAGACCCATGGAATCCCACACCAACAAACTCACAGTCCATCGCAAGATATTTATCGTTTCTCGAGTGTCTCACGGGCTTCATAACGCTCTTTCCGCTAAGAACACTAATCATGGCTTCGTTACTATAGAGTAGCAGCTCTCCAAGATTGTCTATCTTTTGGGAAACATGCACATCTGCCAATGTTCTTGCAGCACCTTGTTTGGAGATTCTGGACTTCTTATCATCTTGCCTTTTGCTCGCTTCTTTGGGGTGGACTTTCTTGATTCCGCTAGTGCATGTTGGAGCTCCATCCAGTTTTTTCTGTAGTTTTGCCCAATTCGGTGATAAACGTACTTCTGAATTCATTAGATTTCAAACGCTTAGGGAAAGAAGCGGGCTTTGAACCCTGAAATGTGCTTGGCTTGAGCAGTAAATTAAATTTTTGAGTGCTTAGTGACGCATGTAGGGTGGTAATTCCTGTGTTATCGAGGGTAAGATTCAATGAAACCTGAAAACTAACTATTCTGTTTCTCGTTAGATTTTAATAAATTGAACAAAAAAAAAAAAGAATTATAAAAGAATTCTTGATGTACAGAAAGTGACTTACCCGATTCTTGAATATTCCAACCCAGATACGTCAAGCCACAGAGTTTTGACACTAGATGGTATTTTATCTTAAAAATCAGCTGCAAAGCCTGCCAGTAAGCTGAGTTTGACGAGCTTCAGGCAAGAATCTTCATAACGATCTTGAAAACTAATGTAAAAAGCCTTTGAAGGCTTTCGTGTGAAATCTAAACGCGCCTTGATTAAGGCTGGATTGTGAAAAAAATGAAATGCATCTTTTGAAAGGCCTGAGTCCAAACTGAAACTTACCCTTTTCTGAAAAAGGATTAGTAGTATTTGTCAGCGCTAAATCATTCTCTACATGCTCCTATAGTTTGAATAGTTTAACCTCCTCGCAACAATTCTAGCTGGTAGAAACAAAATGTGCTCCTCGGTAACCAGAACGGTTTCTTTCAAACGGCTGCAGGCTAGAGAGTTTCTCAAATCTCTCAAACCAAGCTCCTTTTGAATTCAACAGCAGCAGCTCCAACCTATGAGAGCTGCTTCCCATGACAGCCTTGGGCCAGTTGTCCGCGCTTAGTTAGCTTGACAAAGTACGGTTGATGCAGAAATTGACCCAACTTCGTATTGTAGCGAATATACTTGCAACTCAAAAATGCACTGAATTCAGAATACCAGACATTCTCCAGCTAACTTTGCCAAAACTGGAAACTGTGGGGATATTTAGGATTCGGCAATTACGTAATCCAACTTATCTGTGGAACCAAAAAAAAAATCAAAAAATGCTAGAAAATTGTGGAGACCTAAGACAAGATATGCGAATACAAAACTCTCGACAAAGAGCAAACAGTCTGATTGCCTCTCTAGTACCAGCTGTCGCTGGTATAGCCTTATTCCAGTCCAGTAGGAAGCCATTTCGAAGCTTGAAAACATCGCATACAAAGAACTGATCCCGGAATTCCAGCTTGAGCAAGTTTCAGTCTTTGAACCAAAAGGGCCACAAACTTCTCATGCAAGGCACGGTGATAAATTTGTCAAAACACCATGGAAAGCTTGAACCCATGTAACTGTTGACGCTTAACCCACCCAAGTTCTCTCTGACCCTGTGTTGTGTTCTACTCGAGATCTCTCAATTTGATATCACTTGAGAATTACGCATAATTTTGCATACAATTCTCAACACTTGAATTGCCACTCCGCGCTCTTAGATTCATTCATCCCAGTATCCACTTTAGGCCTCTATTTTTCCCTTTAACGAAGTATTATGAAATGGGAAGACATGGCCGCAAAGATCAGAACAAATCAACTTGCCTTAAAAGTTGAATTTATTATTCGGCAAGCCACTTCCTTTCATCAAACAAGCAACTATAATCCTGTAGTCCCTGGAAGTGAGTGACAAACTGGTTTGTGGCATTTCCTCAGCTTTAGATTTTGCTTTGATAGAATGAAGAAAGATGGAGAAAATCCGTCCCAGTGAATTCCTGTCCATAACCATTAACTAGCATAACGAAACAATGTATACGGGGTACTGTATTTTGCCAGCTTCACTATTCTATTCAAGATTTTTCAAACTTTCCAATTATCTTATCGAGAAGAAAGATTTTGAGCTTATCGAATCAAGATCCCCGGGTTCCAAAAAGACGGTAGGCCGCGGTATCAGATAGACAGGTATTGTTGTTAGGTACTAGGAGTATCAGCTCCAAAAGATAAGTTCAAGTACTCATTTCTAAACTTCTAGAAAAAGCTTGCTGAAAAGTGTAGGTAAAAGCAAGAATTGAAAAAGTTATTCTTGCTTCGTGGTACTCTTGAGATATTAAATGTTTTTAATAAAACTAAATTATAAGCTAGCTAGCTTATATTCTGATGGGTTATATATATGGATATTTACCCATCGATCCTGGTGAGATTTGCGATAAGCTGAATTCTGGGCTACCGCTGAATTCTTAGAATTAAACCTGACTAATATTTTTTTGTTTCTGCAATTAACGAGATCTAAAAGATAGAACAAATACAACCCAAACCAGGATTGAGCTTATTGAGGTAACTTTGGAAATGCTAGAATGCCGGAAAAACATAACATGAGGCCAAAAAGACAGGGAAGTCCTGAACGAAGTGATATTGGGCAGCACAAAAAGCCACGCACCGGCGATATAAAGTCCTCTGCTATTTCGGACAAACTAAATAGGATTGCAGCACTGACAGGCAGGCTGAAACCTCCAAGAGACGCTTTATCTCAACCAACACAATCACAACTGCTGGGCGGCCAACATAATAATGCGAGTACAAATTTGGAAACAGCCTCGAGTGCTAGTAATGGCGCTGGTGCTAGTGCTAGCTCTGCTGCATCTTTACTAGCCATGATAAAACAACGCAAGGCCGCAGCAAAAGCAAAATCTGAGCAGCACCAAGTTCGCACTGCTCCAGCCTCAGAGCAGACTGGTACCGACAAGCCTAAAAGTTTGGGTTTGAATGTACCGTTACACCCCTCATTATTGAATATAACCTCAGAACCAGAGGTAAGTATACCGAGGCAGAATATATACCTGCAAGAAGAGGCCAGCAGGGCAGAAAGCAGCCAGCCCTCTGACAACCCTTACTATGACCCCTCAATTGGTTCTTATAATTCCCATCTCAAAAGAAGAAGTAAAGGGCTGGTTTTCAATACTAAGGGCAAATACATTGAAATCGGCGAGCAGCTTAAATTACAGCAAGAAGAAGATAGACTACGGAAAGAGGCTGAAGAAAAAAGAGCCAAGGCAGAACGGAATATTGATATTGTGGCTGGAGAGCGAGACTTCAAACCTAATCCTCCGCCTAGTATTGAATGGTGGGATAAAGAGATTTTTCATTGTGAGCGATATGAGGCAGTTTCTGATGCTAGTGCAGTCGAGGATATAACTATTTACGTCCAGCATCCTATACCAATAACGCCTTCTTGGATGAAGTATCAACCAAGAGCTCAAAAAATGTACATGACCAAAAAAGAAACGAAACGACTGCGGAAAAACGAGAGAGCTGAGAAACACAAGGAGATTCAAGACAGAATTATTCTGGGGCTTGCTCCTGCCCCGCCTCCCAAAATTAAACTTTCCAACGTTATGAATGTTTATACAAATGAGGCAATTCGTGATCCCACATTAATGGAACACAAAGCCAGGCAAGAGGTGGCTGCAAGAAAGGCAGCTCACGAGGAGGAGAATCAAAGTAGAAAGCTTACCAGTGAGGAGAGGCATGACAAAAATCTGCGTAAACTAGAAGAAAGAAAAGAGCAAAAAGGGGTGTTCTGTTCAGCTTTCAAAGTTGACAACTTGTCAGACGGAAAACACAAGTTCCTGGTCAATAAGCATGCAAGAGAGTATCACCTGACAGGTATTGTTATCTTCAATGAGCATTTTAATTTGGTGATAGTTGAAGGATCTGACTTGCCCGTAAGAAAGTTCACAAGATTGCTCATGGAAAGAATTCAGTGGAAAACTTCCTCAAAACGAAATGCAGATGAGGATGATGATCCAGCTTCGCCCATAGATTTATCAATGAACTCCTGCAAACTTGTTTGGACTGGCCAATTGAGCTCTGCGAATTTCAGCAAATGGACTTTAGAAGATGCTGAAACTGAGCAAGATGCCAAGGCCATCTTAGACAGGAATAATGCAGCAAGTTTCTGGCTCAAAGCAAGGAGCTTAGATCTGTCAGATGGGGAATAAAAAGACACAAAATATTTGTGATTCATTGACTAGCATGATACGTATAGCTATGATAGTAGTATTAAGGTTTATCAACTTATTGCAAAGATTGAGCTGGATAACAGAATATCTTATCCTTAGGAGACTTCTGCTCTCTTCTTAACAAAGTCCCACAAACTTTTCAACAAGCTTTCTGGTAAAGTATACAAATCCATATGGAACTCGCCCTCCTCGACATCATTTTTGACAAACATTTCTGGGGTCTTGTTATCTGTAACCATCTGCACCACCTTGAGCAGATCGTCCTCCCCAAGTTTTTGGAGCCCCTCAGCTAGCCTTTCTAAGTCAATTGATCCCTTTTCAAACGTCTTGAGCCTTTTTCTAGATTTGTTGCCATCATCCTCGATTTTTCTCTTATCAGAAGGGGCTTCCAAAGACAAAGCTCCACTAGCACCAGGAGCATTGTAACCTGGAACTGGGCCAGACTCTGATAAAATCCTGGCCAAGTTAGGCTTATTTATTGGGAAATTGACCACATGATCCGAAATATACTCATTCTTTGCAAAATTCAAATCATGGCTAATAGTGATCTCTCCACCCTTCTCTGCAAAATGCAATATGATGGCCAAGTCAAACTCTCCCCACCCTTCTTCTTCGATCTTAAATGGTGGTTTCTTGAAAGCTCTTATAGGATTCTGAAATGTTGGGTGTAATTTATAAGTAACTTTATCAAACACAAACGCCGGTAATTCCTGGCCACTAGTATTCAGAATAGACACTTCAATAGACCATTTACGCATGGGAAATCCCTCCACTGGTGGAACATCTTGATTGATGTTTTGTGTCGTCTTCACCCTCACAGTTCTCTGCACAGTCTACAATGATGTTAGCTTCGCCCCTTCTACTCCAATCAAGCAAGCTAGACAGAGATACACTCCCCTTTGCTTTCACCCAAGATCAACACTAACTTACCTCAGGCATTTTGAACCAATTTAACTGAAATTCTAAGCTTTAGCAGAAGTGCTTTTAACTGAGCTCTCTTGCTATTGTATGATACAGGCCTGTGCGTCTAAACAAAAAAAAACACAAACACCCCTAATTTTTCAGCTCGCTGAGAAACGGTTTGAAAAGAAAGCCAGAAGAAAGTTTCTCAATTGCAAAGGTTTAAACGAAGAGTTTTCTTCAGCTTGGTAACACTTCGGCTCAAAAGATTTTTTTAATTCAAGCTAGTCCTATGTTGGAGGTGTTGATACAGTGTAGGCTTACACGCGATCGCCTAGGTTTTCTCGAGCTTGCAGAGTCGTTTGAGTTCCACAAGCTCAATTAATATTATATAATCACAGAGCAGGTAAGACTTCGAGGATTTCAGGCTTGCGGAGAATTAGCGAAGCACTTTTGTAACTGCGCTATGAAAGCCTTTTGCCTTTTTAGTTGGGCTTTCATGTCGCCTTCCGTTATATACCTCCAAGTGTTAATACGGGAAGCCATTTACACAGCTTGATGGTGCGCTATCCATGAAATGAACTGCTGGGCAGCTGGTTATGTATAATAACCATATGTATGGTCCAGCAGAACCTACGCAATATGAACTGAAACTAAGGCACCATCAGATACTTTTTACTAACTTTTACCAAGAAAAATAACCCTCTACCTTGTCGAAATAGAAAAAAAAATTGAAAATCAAAACGATGAACCATGAAATACCCATGTAGGCAGAAAAAGAGACTGCTCTTAATTATCCCAATAAGACGAAGCCCGCCGCCATAGCCAACGTTACACCTATTGTCGCTCTAGAAGGAGCAACAATATTCTGTGGAGCTGCTCCTTCTGCGGCAAAAATATCGCTGTGTGGTTTCTCGGAGCTAGTTCTGTTTGTGAGACGATACAACATTCGTTGATTATTACCATTTGACCGCCCAGAGTTAACTTGCTTTATGGCCAACTGATATGGTTTGAATACTGCTCTTGGTACTAAGCTTTTGGCAGAGTCTCCTTGAGCTGGTAAGGCAGTTGTCTTGGAATGGTCCGTGATAGTGGCGTCTTTGGTAATGTCCTTAGTAGCTTCCTGGGCCTTAGGCACTTGTCCAGAAACTTCTGGCACATCCTGTACGGGCAAAACATGGCTATAATCTTGGTAGTTTGAAATCCAGATGTCGCTGTACTCGTCCACAGACGCAGGCATTATCTTAACATTGTCTTCATTAGCTAAAGCAAAGTGGAATAAGAGAGAGATTCTCAAAATCGCAATTAGTTTGGTCTTCATTACTTATCCTTGATACCTTCTAGAATAGAGAAAAGAAAAACTCAGGCTAACTGCAGGATATAAAGCGGCAGCTCTAGTATGAAACCCCCCATAATCAAAGAACTTGGTCCTAAGTCTTATGGCTCTAGCGCTTGTTGCGAAACGTTGAAAATTATTCAAAAAAGTTTTGCAGACAGCTGCTGCGCGATGCCATAATAAGTTTGTTTCAGCATCCCTTCTTCTCCCACTGCTGTCACTGGTAACCCTAAGTCAGATCCTGTGCAAATTTCCACGTGTAAAGGAACACTGCCCAGCACCTCTATCCCTCTCTTGTTTGCCTCTTTCACTGCACCATCATGACCGAATATGTGACTTTCATGACCACAGTTGGGGCATATAAACATGCTCATGTTCTCAACAAGACCTAGAACAGGAATCTTCATCAAGTTGAACATTTCAATCCCTCTTACAGCATCTATCAAAGCAATATCTTGCGGGGTGCTCACTATTACAGCTCCATCTATTTCAACGCGCTGAGCAAGAGACAACTGGATGTCACTAGTGCCTGGGGGCATGTCAAGAATCAAAACATCTAATTTGCCCCAGTTTACTTCAAAAAGTAGCTGGTCTAGTGCCTTCTGAACGAGTAAACCCCTCCAAGCTACAGGCTTACCCGGGTCAACCAAAAATCCCATTGACATAGCTTTGATCCCATAATTTGTTTTCGGCTCTAGGAAGCCGTCTAAACTGTCAGATAAAACGTCTTGGAAGAGATCCAGCAATATGCTTCTTACTTTTTGCAATTCCAGGCTCTCCACTGAGGTTCAAGAGCTTGGGAACAGACGGTCCAAATATATCAACATCTAGGATTCCAATATTATATCCCAAGTTATACAATGCGATAGACAAATTGACGGCAAGCGTTGATTTTCCAACACCCCCCTTTGCAGAGGATACAGCAACAACCTTCTTGACCCCTTCTATTGGCTTTTTGAGCTCGTGCTTAGGCACTCGTCTTGTTGAACTTCTAGGGAGACCCTTGCAAAAAAGGAAAGAAAAAAATAAGGATTAGTCTTTTGACGCTTGTGATTATTCTCAACATTATTTACATACAATAGGGTTCACATGCGAAACCATAGTTCTGGTACTGGTAAAGCCCCTTTTTGTGAGCTGTGTTATCGCATTGGCGACCATAGCACGAGAAGCTCTCCATTCTCTAATTTTGTCATTGTCAATTGCTGAAAACAGCTTACCTTTGGCTGACTTGGCGGTTAAATCAACGGTAAGTGTTTCAGCAAGCTCTTTAATATTGGATTCAAGCTGTGAAGGTGAAGTGATGTCAACTAGCTTTTTCAGCTCACTCAGGTGATCTCTCTGCACAGCTTCCTTCTCCGCTAAGTCAGTTCGTCCATGCGTATTGTACTCTTCCACTGTTTGGTCGAGCTTCTTGCACATCCTATCAACCACATCATAGAACTGAGAGTCATCTGTTATAGATCCAGGGCTATTGATATTGGCGTTCTTGACCTCCGAAATCACAGACTTTATAGCGAGCTTTCGAGATCCTTCCCCGTTTTTCATGGCGTCCTTCAATAGCCCACGGATATCCTTCATGACAGGCGGCTCCGACAAAGTTTGAACATTTCTGCAATACTTCAGACCTGCTCTTGTCAAACTCTTGTGTAAAGCAGGAGCTCTGAACATTTTATACGTGTATCACAGGAGCAAATTCTGGGGTGTTGGCAATTTTTCAAGCTCGAATCAATCTCAATGAAATGCAAATGCTTTTTAATCAACGGTGCACGCAGATCGATCTCGAGCTCGCCAAATTTAACTCATGTAGGAGGAGCTGTGCTGAAACACGAATACTAGTGCTTAAACACCGTACGGTGCAAACATATATATAGGTCTCAGGTAACTCTGCTGATACTGACACTTTTCAGGTCGAGGTCTGGTGATTCATGAATATAAAATGGTCAGCCCTTAGGCGATACTCTAGTGTTGCGGAGTTGCCGACTATATACTCTCTATCAACTGCTCCTGGTAAAGCTGCAATTGCAATTGTCCGTGTCAATGGGCCAAGCAGTACATATGTTTTTGAAAAGCTGGCTCGAAAAACAATAAAGGCCCGAAACCCTACATTGGCTGCACTAAGAGAACCTAAGGACAAGTCCATATTGTTGGACAAAGCTTTGGCGTTATACTTTCAGGGCCCACATTCGTACACCGGGGATGATTTGTTAGAGCTTCATCTTCATGGAGGGCCAGCAATAGTTAAAGCAGTGCTATCAGCTATAGCCTCAATTAGTACTCAATCTAACCCTTTAAGGTACGCTGAAAGAGGGGAGTTTACTAGGAGGGCATTCTATAACAATAGAATGGATCTCACACAGGCAGAAGGCATTAGATCCTTAATAGAAGCTGAGACCGAGCAGGAGCGTCGAGCAGTTATGGCCTCAGCTACAGGTAAAAGCATGGTTTTATATAACTCATGGCGACAAAAGCTACTTGATAATATGGCATTATTGACTGCTTTGATAGATTTTTCAGATGACAACGGTGATATAGAGACTTCCTCGCAGGAAATTTTCGAGCAAGTCCGGTTTAACTCTAGTGATTTGTTGAAGGAGGTGAAGGCTCACTTAACATCCGTTGAGAAGAGTTCTCTATTATCTAGTGGAGTACAAGTAAATTTTCTAGGTCCACCTAATGCAGGCAAATCTTCATTGCTGAATGTCTTAACTATGTCTGAAAGGGCGATTGTAAGTGATATCCCCGGAACAACCCGAGATGTTCTGGAAGTTGGCTTGGATTTGAAGGGTTTTCGTGTTTTGTTTGGCGATACCGCTGGTATACGAGAAACCACTGGGTCTTCTGCAGACAAAATTGAGGAAGAGGGAATTCGCAGAGCCAAAGAGCGCGCACGGAGTGGCGATATAGTTTTAGCAGTCCTGCCCGCCTTGGATACTTCCACTGAGCACTTTGACAGTCATATAAAAGAGCTGATTACCGCGGGCAAGCAAGTGGTTTTAGTAGTCAACAAACTTGACTTGATTGGTTCATCTCAGCTTTCTAGTCTGATTGCACAGCTCAGTAAAAGCCTTGGACTCACTAGCCAGCAAATTGTACCAGTTTCATGTAAGACTGGAGCAGGAATAACGAAGTTAATTGACCTTATAGCTGAAAGGTGCAAGAAAATAACTGCTACCTCTAGCGAATCTGTGATTTTTACTGCTACAGAAAGGACAAGAGATCTTTTGAAAAAAGATGTTGTTGACGGGTTAGAATGTTCGCTTTCTTTTACAGAGTATGACGATGTTATATTAGCTAATTCAGAGTTGCAAAGAGCTGTGGAAGGGATTGGGAAGGTTACAGGAAAGGGAATTTCAGTTGACGAAATACTCGGTACTGTATTTAGCTCTTTCTGCATTGGTAAATAGCATCCACAAAAAAAACCCCTTTTTGATGGAATATTTCGAAATTGAGTTAACTCAAGTTATGCTATGTTGTCTTTTTTTGAGACTCCCGCTCCAGAAATTCTGCAAAAAGTCCCATGAAACCTCCTGAACTTGGCTCAAGTGTGCCAGATGCTGATCTTGAAGTGTGCAGGTTCGAGCTGGAATTCGTTCTTGTCAGACCAGCTTGCGCCTTTTGATCCTCATTCCAGGACAGGAAGTTTGATATGAGTTGCAGGACCTCAAACTTCTTTGTATCGCTTCTGGGAAGAGAAACAAAGGAAATTATAAGATTGCTAATCAGTTGTTTGTCTACTGAATCGCCTTCTGACTCCTTTTTGATCATTCTCAGGGCCTTAGTAAGATGCTCGTTCAAAGTTACGGCCTCATGCCTGAGTTTACCAATGAGTAGATTTTTCTCCTTAACCTCGCCCTCCAGGCGTGTGATGTTTTCACTATTTGTCAATGCATTGTCCAGCTTAGTGACTGACTCTTTGAGCTCAGTATCTTTTTGCTGCACTTCGGCTTTTAAGCTTTCATTAGCGGTCTCCAACCTTTCAACAGCAGTTTGTAGCTTCGTGACAGCAGCCTTATATTCTTTTGCTAAAGAGTCCAATTCGGATTTCGTCCTATCTCTCTCGGTTCTGTAATTGGCAGCGTAGTGTATTTGTTGTTGGAGCTGTTCCTCAAGCTCGCTCACTTGTCCTCCAACGTCACTTTTCAGCGCTCGCTCCTCCTTTAGAGTGATTTCGATGTTTTCCAGCATGACTTGTAGCTTTTGCGATGTTTCGGCATTTTTGCGAGATTCTTTTGTGAGTTGTTCCCGCTCGGTACTCCAGTTTTCAGCAGCCTCGTTCAGCTCTGATCGTGTTTTTGACAGCTCTTTAGAGAGACTATCATTCTCACGACTACTTGAAATGACTTCATTCTGGAGAGTATAGATGGAGTCGCTTTGCTCTTTTTTCTCCTTTTCCAGTGTTTCTACTTTCTTCCTGCAATTTTCTAATTCCTGTGAGTCCGCTTTTAGACGTTCACCCAAGGTGTTTCTGATGTGAGAAATCTTTCCTAGTAAACTTTCGTATTGCTCTTCTATATCCTCTTTTTCTCCTTGTACAGTCTCCAGCTCTGCTCGAAGCCTTTCAATCTCATTGGTATCGTTATGTTCAGTAGCTGTCAAATTTTCAGGCTTATTTGACTCACTCAGTTTCAGCTTTTCTTCTAGTGCTGCGATGGTTTCCTTCTGCTCATCTACAAGGTTAGAAATTTCCTTCAACTGGCGATTTTCAGGTTGGGATGCCACAGGGATAGTGCTGAGGTTCTCTGGGGTGTCATCCAGCGGGGATCCTTCTTGTTTGGCTTCACCATTTTGAGCATCTGTTTGATCTGAACTACCAGGCACAGCATTTTGCGAGCCCGAGTTGCCATGGCCATTCTCCGTTTTCTTTTCTTCTAATGCAGTAACCGAGAAGGCATCAGTAATAGCATCCTCCCTCTCTGGCTTTTTTTCATTTTCTACCTTAGGACTAGGCGATTGATGAGTATTGGCTTGTTTTTTCGTGTCCGAATTCTTTTTGCTCTTTTTACCCATCTTTTATTTCATGAAAGGAGGGTAGTTCAAAACAGTAGTTCAAACTTTAGCATTCACCGACAGATCTTAAGTTTTCTAACCGTTTTTAGAAAAATAAATTAGTCTCCGCTAAGCTAGAATATGCTACTCTCAGTGAAGTTGATGATTATACAGATCCACTTAGTGATGGAGGTTTTCAACATAGTCTAGATCGTGATTTTTATACATGCAGTACATGAATTTTGCATTTAGCTTTTCAGGCACACTCAAAAGCATGCATTTAAGTTCCGTTCATCAGTACTGACTCCGTCATCATCAAACTTAAATAATCTCAGCCTTGGTTCGAGTGTGTTCTGACTGACTCTCTATTTACAGCTTATGCTCTGGGTCAGAATGGCTTGCCCCTTAGTTATAGATTGGCCTAGTGACATTTATTCGCACTTAGATCTTGCGCTTTCTACTACTGAGTGGTAGCGTGATCTCTACATAGTAATCTTCCGTCACAAGGCTGGTTCCAACCGGAATCGCTGATAAGTAATTAAACATTCTGCCTATCGCAATGTACTTTGGAGCACTAATTCGTAAAACTCAAAGAAGACGTACTATATTGTCGACATCTCGTAGCTATAGCTTCTGGAAGTCTTTTAAGTCCAGTCTTGACGCGTCGTGCGATCCAGAGAATCCAGAGACACAGCTAGCTAGGCGCGCCCGATCGTGTACACCACAATAAAAAGTGTGGAAGCGCACAATTCGTCCAACTTGCACTCTGACTGGAAGACTTAAGCTGCAATGTCGAGTGACATACGGTCTTTTTTCAGTAAGAAGCAGGAGAACAAGGTAAGTTTATCTAGCTGTTCATGTAAATTGTGCTTTTTTGCTAAGTATATCAGGCGCTGAGTCCGGCGAGTGCTCGAAGAGGCAAGAAACGTCAGATTGAAGACGACGAGGATGATGAGCCAAAGGTAGTGAGCTCGAAACGCTCCAAAGAGACGTAAGTGACTTGAATGAACGTTCTGATATGTTGGAATTGTACGGTTTATTGACTATAAAATAGGCAAGAGCCAAAAGAGGTTGATGTTTCCTCTTACTTCTCCGGCTCGAATGTGCGTAGCAAATCCAACAACCAGACTGCCACCAAAAAGGACTCAGATCAAGCCATTGAAATCCCAAGCTCGGAGGATGAAGACGACGATGACATTGAAATGTTAGAGCTTGCGAAAGTAGCTCCCAAAAAATCCGCACCCCAAGGAACTGCCGAGAGCAAGAAAGTGTTAAGTTCACCAGCTAAAACAAAATCTGATCCTCCGCTGGCTGTCAAATCAGTCCCCGTGAAGCCTAGTGCCAAAGCAGCGAATGGCACAAAAGCTGTTGATGCCGCTACTGTTTTAAGTAGCATCCCTGATGCAGTGCTCCCCGAGGTAGATGCTGACGCCAAGTTCAACTTTCGGGATTTCAAAGCTCGACAGGCGGATACTGGGCCGGTAACCAGCAACACTGAACTCCCCAACGCTGCTGAGAACTGTCTCTGTGGGTTAACTTTTGTCTTTACTGGCAATATGCCAACATTGGCCCGAGAGGAAGCTCAAGAAGTTGTGAAAAAGTATGGCGGAAAAGTGACAACGGCTCCATCTAGAAATACAAGCTGTGTGGTTTTAGGAGATGGAGCGGGACCAAAGAAGATTGAAACTATCAAAAAATTAGGGATAAAAGCTATTGATGAAGATGGATTCGTACAGTTGCTAAAGAACATGCCAGCTGATGGTGGTTCAGGCGAGAAGGCCCAAAAAGCTAAAGCAAAACAGGAAGAAATTGATCGCAAAATTCAGATAGATGCACAAGAGATGGCTAAAAATCTACAAAAGGAAAGGGAAAAAGAGAAGAAGATACAAGAAAAAAACTCTCAGAGGAGCTCCACGGAGTCCAATGTGGAAAGTAAACTGTGGACAACTAAATATGCCCCCAAGCAGCTAAGTGATATCTGCGGTAATAAGGGACAAGTATTGAAACTGAAATCCTGGTTAGAAAACTGGAGATCTAATGCTAAAGCCAAGTTCAAAAACCCTGGTAGAGATAATTCTGGAACTTTCCGTGCTGCAATGATATCTGGTCCTCCTGGTATTGGCAAAACTACTGCAGCTCACCTTGTTGCTGAAATGCTGGGGTTTGATGTTATCGAAAACAATGCTTCTGATACCCGAAGCAAAAACCTAGTGCAAAATAATCTCACCAAGACTTTAGACAACACCTCCTTGGGAGGGTTTTTCAGCGGTAAGAATGAGACTGGGAAAATGAAAAACCTTTGCATCATAATGGACGAGGTTGATGGAATGTCGGCAGGAGACAGAGGTGGTGTAGGGGCCATGACAGCACTGTGTCGGACCACTAACGTTCCACTGATTCTGATCTGCAATGAGCGCAATCTGCCCAAAATGAGACCGTTCGACAGAGTTACGTATGAACTACCTTTCAGAAGACCTTCGGCTAGTGAGCTTAACTCTAGAATCATGTCAATTGCAATAAGTGAAAACATTCGGCTTGATGCTTCATCGGTAGAGCAGCTAGCTGCCTCTTCACGAAGCGACATTAGACAGATTCTAAATCTGCTTTCTACTTATGCTACAACCGCAAACTCCATGAGCTTTGATGAGTCCAAAAATGCTGGCAGGCGTTGGGAAAAAAATAAGATTCCAACGCCTTTCGATATTGCTGGGAAAATGTTTTCCCCTTCCACTTTTAATGGGCCCTCTGCCATCAGTTTGAACGAGCAGATGGAATACTATTTTGCCGACAGTGATTTTGCTCCGTTAATGATTCAAGAGAATTATTTAAGCGTAGCCCCATCAAAGTCAGGTCAAGTAGAAGGAGGAAGGTTAGAGCTAGCTGCCAGAAGCGCGGAATCCATTGCAGATGGAGATTTGGTTGATAGAATGATCCATGGTACCCAGCAGCAGTGGGGTTTGATGCCTCTTCACGGAATTCTTTCTACAATAAAACCCGGATTTTTATCTAACGGCCAAGTTACAGGGAGATTCAATTTCACCAGTTATCTGGGCAACAACTCTAAAATGGGTAAGTATAATAGACTTGTGCAAGAAATTCAGTCTCATGTTCGACTGAAGACATGTGGTGATAAGAGCGAAGTAAGGTTGCAATATGTTCCAATGTTGGCTCATAAATTGGTAGACCCGATTTCTAGCAGAGGCTCTGAGGCAATCCCAGAGACAATTGAAACTATGGATGAGTACTACATCACAAAAGAAGACTGGGACATCTTTATGGAGCTTTCGGTAGGAGAAAGATTTTCCAATAGCAAAGCACCGACTGCTCTACAAAGCCCCGCAATCCTTGCTAAGAACATACCAACAGCTGTGAAGTCTGCGTTCACCAAAACATATAACAACGCTCAACACCCTGTGGCGTTTATGAAGAGTGTTGATGCAGCAGGTGATATCAGTATGGGCTCTGCAAAAAGAGACGTCCCGGATAATGACGATGCAATTGTGGAGGAGATTGAACCTGAGCCGGAAGTGGAAACAAAAACTGACGATGCTCTCAAGGGTGATAAATATATCAGTGTCCCTAAAGCCAAGGGGAAAGGCAAAGGCAAAACAAAAGTTACTAAGGGAAAAGCTAAGAAATAAGTAGGTTGTTCAGTCAGAAGGCGGTGTTTTTGCCCCGTTTAATCAAGTAGCCAAGTTTACTGAGAAAAACGAGAGTGTTTCGTGGAGCTATATCTCCGAGCTTTAGCTTCTAGCTCCCGCGACCACTCATCTAACTCTGTAGTAATGGCCTCTAGCTTATCTACACCTTCGAGAACTTTGAGTAGTTGAGTAGCGTATTTTGTGATATCTTGGTTGGTCTCCAGCAAAAAGTGACGATCATTTTCCAAACCTTTTGATGCGTCCGACAAATTCATATATTTATTGGTAGCATTGAGGTTGACTCTTTCCATTACCTCAAGAGTAGAAACTGTAGCGTCTGTTTCTACCTCAAAAACCCTGCGCAGGGCAGTGAAGGAGTCCTCCACAGCTATCTGAGGATTGCCTGGCATCTTGTCTCTATAGGCCCCGAACTGCTCAAACCCCCCGGAAAACCTAAGTAGACTTATAAATAGATGCTATAGATGTATGCAAACCTACACGCAGTGCTCATCAAAATCCACGCCTACTTTTTGATGATATCTCATTAAACTTCTGCGTTAAAGTTGCAAATATACATGAATGCAAAATATGAGGGCTGTGTTAAAGCTATAGTACGCGTACTGTCAAAATTATACCTCGTGCAGTAATCGTTATATCATGATCGATGGTATATGGCGGGACCGGTTAGATTTTGGACCTTAGTAAATTGGCCTCGCTCCAGATCTCCTTTGACTTGTCCCTTCCGCTGATCGCAAATACTTTGATAAAGGTTTTAAACTTGAAAAACTTCGACCTTGGTTGAAATCCACATTGTGCCCTTCTTGTTTCTAATTCTGCTCTTGGTGGTGTGCGCTTTCTGGCAGTCCGGTGTGTCATTATCCTGTGTTTCTCATTGAGCAAGAAGCGCTAGTTGCAAGTGACATCTGCATCTGAACTGTGCATCTAAATAAGTCAATCTTATTTCTTTCAAGGCCATAAAATTTGGAGCTGGAACTACCTACTATACTTCGTTGCTGGAGTTCTTTTTTATCTTGGGTTTTTTTTCCTACCTGCTCAATCTTTCTCATTTTTTGTCAATATTTATCCCTCGCTTTTTTTGGAGTGCCGGCTGGTGCATTATAGACATAGATGCCAATGCCAACTTCAATTCATTTACAGATACCAAAAAGCAAACCCGCGTCACTGGTGTCATCTAACAGGCTGAAGTACCCCTCTCTGGTAATACCCACATCTCCTAACACGGGTAATTCATATGTCGGAAACGAGTCACAGGTTCCCTTCAATGCCGAGTACACAAGCTACGAGTCACCTCTCAGTCTTTCTGCCACCAGTTCGACTGATGGCGCCGCCGGCAACCATGGATTGAGTATTGAACCTACTTTATCAGTACAATCTGAGGCAGACTCCAATTTGTCTTCTACGGATGCAATTGCTTGCCCTGATGTTGCCTTGGCAGGTAAAGATGTCCACGACTTATCAGAAAGTGACTGGGGATATATTGCCAAGAATTATGATAAAAGTATTGTGGACTGCGGTGTAATAGGTGAGGGAGCTGGGGGAAGTGTGAAGCGGTGTAAGCTTATTCAGGGGAACACAGTTTTTGCTTTGAAAGAGATTACAACGCACCCCAATTCGGACTTACAAAAGCAGATAATCAGAGAGCTACAGTTTAACCAGGACTGTCACTCTAGCCATATAGTCTGCTATTTTGGTCGTTTCTTCAGAGAGGAGACATCAAGTATATTTATTGCAATGGAATATTGTAGCGGCGGAAGCCTGGAAGCTATTTATAAACAAGTTAAGAGCAAAAATGCACGGATGGGCGAGAAGGTGCTAGGAAAAATTGCTGAGGGTGTATTGCGAGGACTTTCATACCTGCATGAAATCAAAATCATTCATAGAGACATCAAGCCTCAAAACATATTACTAGACAACAGTGGTCAAGTCAAGTTGTGTGATTTCGGGGTTTCAGGTGAAGTAGTAGACTCGTTGGCCACTACTTTTACTGGAACTTCTTATTATATGGCCCCCGAACGAATACAAGGACAGCCTTATTCGGTCACTTCTGACGTTTGGTCGTTGGGTGTAACAATAATGGAAGTGGCACAGCATAGATTCCCATTTGCCAGTGATGACAGTGTGCAGCTGACGCCAATAGAGCTTTTGACTGTTATTGTTCATCAGCCGGTGCCTGAACTACAGCCTGAACCGGAGCTGGGAATAAAATGGAGCGAAGCTTTCCGTCATTTTCTCATGTGCTGTCTTGAAAAGGACCCCAAGGCAAGAGCAAGTCCTAGGCAGATGCTGGAACATAGCTGGATGAAAGCTCAAAGTCAAAAGAAGGTGAATATGGCAAAATTCCTTGAGCAGTGTTGGTCATAGAGCAGAAATTTAATGTTATATATACAGTTGTAATGAGCCAATTTTTTTATTTTATTTACCAGGTCTCTTGGACATACTTGCCAGATGTTTCAAGGTTACGCATAAAGGCTTCTGATTCCTCTGAAGACCACTTTTTTTCCTGCATCAAGATCTCTAAAAATGTAATCCTTACTTCTCGGGGCATCTTACCAGAAGACCCACAAACATATATCAGGGCCTTCTTATCTACCAGATAATCACTGACAAGTTTGGAGTTTGAAAAGAGTTTGTTTTGAACGTAGCCACCTCCTTCCCTTGAAAATGCTGGGATAACATTGATGCTGTGATCTTTCCATTCTTGTTCAAACAAATAATCTTTGTCTTGGAAGCGGCATCCTTGAAACAGACACAAAGATTTCTCCGTATTTGCTTGAATTCTTGTCCAGATCAAAGCCCTTATAGGAGCAATACCAGTCCCCGGAGCCACCATTATAGCAGGAGTATGTAACTCGCTTTCTCTGTTGTGAAAAAAGGAGGTATGATGGAGAGAAAACAGAAACTGGTCACCTTCTTTCAAGTTTGAGAGCCAGGAAGTACAAACTCCCTGTCTCACTCTTCGCAGAATTGTCTTATACTTGACAATAGCAATAGCCAGTTCTATGCTAGGAAATGTCGATGCTGAAGCAATGGAAAAGAGTCTTGGCCGCAATACCGGAATAAGATCTAATATGTACTCAGCTGGAATTGCTAGAGAGTCGAATTCAAGAATGACCTCTAAAATTGATCTTCTAGATCTATTAGCGTAGTTAAACAGGTCCTCTAATCCCTCAATGGTAGAAAACTCCCTGAGTTTCTCTTCTTCTTGTTCGTTTCCGCTTGAGAAATGCCATGCAATAGCGAAAAAACTTCTACGCGGAACACTATTTATATCCAGGTGATGAGTTAATAATGATCTCAAAGTGAGCGGAGAGACCAGCTCGCCATCGACTGCATTTTTAAATTCTTCGTTCACATCCACAGGGTAATCTGCAATGTCTTGCCAGCCCTGATGTAAAAGTAAGGCTTCAACGTCCTTAGAGCTGTTGCTAGCGTATAAGCCGACGCAATCCCCAGGAACGTAGTGAGTGTCTAACTGCGACTGAAAGGTGAAATGACGCACATCCTGAAAATGATTTTGAGCAGTAAGACGGCTATTCTTTTTCACTGTTCCTACCTGCAAATCTTTGTGTATTTGGCGAGAAAGAGAGACAGCTGATATATCAGCCGTTGACCGCCGAATTTTATTTGTGTGCACTTTCAACTCATAAAAAGGAGAAAGAAGTTCGTCCTCAGATATCACAGAGTCACATTTAAAGTAGCTTCTTAGCTTTTCGGTCAGCAGCAAGCTCCAGGAGTGGAATTGAAGCTCCATGCTTTCTGAATGCATCTCATCGCCCTCTCCTCGGTCGCAGAACACTTTCCCACCAAGCTGGAGAATCCTTTTGTGGAGTTTCCTTGCAGCCCAATTGTATCTAGGGTATGAAGAGTCGCCTAAACCGAAGGTAGTAAACTTGACATTAGATAACAACTGAGCTGACAGCTTTTTTTTCAGCAGTTGCCTCCAGAACAACTTAGCATTCCGAGGTAGCTCCCCTTGGCCAGTTGTAGAACATATAAAAACCACGACGTCTGTACAAGCTAACTGAGGTAAACTGCAGTTATCCATTGCCTTGACACTTGCAGATAGCTTCAGTCGCCGACATGAATTTGCCAACAGCTCAGCACATTCTTGCGAGTTGCCGGTCTCTGTTCCGTAAAGTATGAGTAAGTCTTCCTCCATCTTTCCGCAAATTTTACGCCCGTTCTTACAGGCTGGTACAACTCCGAAATAGCAACCTAGAGCTCAAACTCCTTATATATTAAGGAGAAATGCTCTCTCTATGAATTGAAACTTAGACGTGCCGGCCGCGAGAAATCGATATAATATATATATATGATCTCGACGTCGGACTTTTCCAAACTTCACGTCGATCGATGATGTCAAGTCTCACTTTATATATAGTTGCCGGCGCCATCAAGATTTTTCACCTCAGTCAACAACCTTTAAGATTTTTGCATCTGTCACAGAACTCCACCTCTCCGGTGTTTTAAAGATTGTATACTTGAGTGATGATAAGAGGAGCTGCTTTACGAAGAGTGATCAACTCGGCACAATTACAGAGAGTCCCCTCGAGACTTGCAATCCCACTGCGCACCAGTGGGCTGCAGCCTTCTCATAGAGCTTTTTCAGGTTTCGGACCACGTTTGGCTTCTGAATCAGAGGGAAAATCTGAGGCAGAGCAGGCAGAATCTGAGAAAGCTTCCGAGCCTATAGATGATTCAGGCAAAGTTAACGAGGAATCCAACGAGTGGAAGGTCAAGTACGAAGAGAAGGACAAAGAGCTCGCTTTAACCAAGGAAAAGTACTTGAGAGCCATAGCTGATTTCAGGAATTTACAGGAAACCACGAAGAGAGAGATTCAGAAAACCAAGGATTTTGCGGTCCAGAAGTTTGCCAAAGATCTAATTGAGACTGTAGACAACTTTGACCGTGCTCTTTCTATTCTACCGGATGCTGAACAGGAGGAGATCCACAAAGAGCTTGCACCATTCTTTGAAGGTGTGCAGATGACCAGAAACATTTTTGAAAAGACATTGAGTAAGCATGGCTTGGTCAAATTGAACCCAGTCGGCGACAAGTTCGACCCCAATGTGCATGAGGCCACTTTTGAAGTCCCTCAGCCTGATAAGGAGCCGGGAACCATTTTCCATGTTCAGCAGACTGGATTTGCACTGAATAATAGAGTTTTAAGAGCTCCCAAAGTCGGCGTGGTCAAGGGAGAATAGTCCCCTCCTTTTTATATTATGTACATAGGCTTTTTTTTTCTTATCTAATTTCTATTGGATAGCGTGAACGTATAATATTCACAATCTCATCCTGATATCTCATCACCTCTTCGTTTGTGAGTGATCTATCCATAGCTCTGTATAAGATGCGGTAGCATTGACTTTTTCTCCCAGTCTTGGGATGCACAAACTCATCGATAAGCTGAACATCTTCCACCAAATCACCGGCTGAGCCTCTGACAATCTCCATGAAATCATTAATATGGATGTTCTTATCTTGATCTCCTGGACACCAAAATGCTACGTCCTTGCTAGTTCCTGGATACTTAGACATTGGTTTGAAAGTAGTGACAGAGCCAGCTTCAAATTGGTTGATGAATCTCGCATCATTTGACCAAAACAATCTGATATCTGGGATTCCAAAAAGTATCATTGCGGTTCTTTCCAGTCCTATACCAAATGCCCACCCAATCTTGTCCTCACAGCCAGAGTTCTTGAGGACTTGCTGCTGAACAACTCCGCAGCCACACATTTCTAGCCATTCTCCTTTCCACCAGATCTCGATTTCCCAGGAAGGTGAGGTCCAGGGGAAATATGCTTCAATCCATCTAGCCCGAATGGGTTGAAAGAGATCTGGATCATCACTCTTGGCCTCTATAGCAGCGGCTCGTGCCTGTTGGAAAATATGACCCATTATCAACTCTATAGTTTTTTTCAAGTGTTGTGATATCAATTCTGTTTCAATAGAGCTCATGCCGTCTTGCTTTGGATTGCCCTGGTGAAATGTTGGAGCAACATCCTCGACTATTATTCCTGAATCTGGGATTTTGGTAATCTCTTCTCTAAGAACTGTCTCGAGGCTGTCACCCAACTGCTCTCTGGACCAAACACGAGCACCCTCCATCTGATGAAAAATTGGGTAATGAGTCTTGTCAATGGTATCTCTTCTGAAAACATCTGCAGATATAAGATATCCAGGGGTTGTACAGCTTTTGAAACACTCTATCTCATGAGCAGACGTATGTGTTCGGAGCAAAGTGTCTTTGTTAATATAGTAAGTGTCAGTTTTGCTTCTTCCTACGTGGTCTTCTGGGAAGCCCAAAGCATCAAAATTGCTTTCAGTGGTCACTACTGGCGAAAATTCGTTAAAGGCTGTGTAGCCTAGCCCATCCAGTCTGTTTTCTATCAAATTCCTGACTATTCCAATGGGATGTTTCGGATTAAGGTGAAGACCCTTCCCAGCAAGTTTGATAATATTTGTAGGTACATTGAACCATTCGTCAGTTGGATAGGATTTGCCCAATACTTCAACGTTTTCGTCAGTTCCCTGTTGGCTGCTCATATGCCTGTTCTGACTAGAAGCTACCTGCTGTATATATTTCCTAATGCCTGCATGTTGCGTGTAGCTACGTAGCGATGTCACACTTTGTGTCAGAACTTGGAGTCTTCCCACCCTTAATGCATTCATATTATTACAGTGGCTTATACAAGCCTTTGACTCGAATATGCAAACCACAGCTGCAATATCTGGTGAATTACAGGTTGCAGACTATACTCGACGTACCAACGCGAGTTGTATTTAGCGATGATCGTTGATTCGATCAAGACATTCTAGAGCTAAAGACTGACTTTAATTTTTTCAGTTGATTGAGGAGGGCCGCAGAACATCAGAATCTAATTTTTGATCAACCTGGCTAATTCGAAGTTTTCATCAACCATACATATATACAACTACTCATGCTGGGCATAGGATTTTTCGGCCTGAGGGCCTCGATAAAACCTCAAGGAGCGCAAGCTACTGGTATATCTTCTCTATTCCAACAGTTGAGATTCAAGCATCAATACCGTAAGAATCTTTGTGTGCTTCGAAATACATGAGCTAAATAAGAAAACTAACAAAAATCCAGAGCCACGAATGGTCAAAATTCGCAAGGGACACAAGGGAAGAGTACCTGTTAGGATAGGGGGTAGTATAAAAGGTACCACTGTTGTTACTGGAAGGTTTGGCATAAGGCTAATATCGGAAGGTGTTCGACTGAAGGCAATACAACTGAAGGAGGTTGAAAATCAGGTTATGAGATCACTGAGACCAGTTGGCGGGCAGCTGATTCACCGGCTTACCACAAATATACCGGTCTGTGTGAAGGGAAATGAGACTCGTATGGGTAAAGGTAAAGGTTCCTTCGAGTTTTGGGCAGTCAGAGTTCCAACCGGTAAAGTTTTGATGGAGATTGCAGGAGCAGGTGTTCACGAGTCTATAGCTAGAGATGCTTTCCGAATCGCTTCAGGAAAGCTACCTGGAAGATACGAGTTTGTCAAAGCTGGTGCACCGGGCAGAATTGGGTTGCAAAGAGCAACGGATGTCCCAGAAAAGGTGAATTATATTTCCCAAGCACGAGCGAGTCCTTCCCCTCAGATGGCAAATGTGCTCAAGTCAAAAGAGCCAGAAATTCGAAAGTACATAAGCCGTTAATTGTACATATGTAGGCAGATAATGTTAACTATCTAGAAGCAGTCTGATCTATAATTCTCATTGTACGAGCAACAAAGGCTTCCAACTGGAATATCGCTTTGCTTCCTAGTCTCAGCCTATGATCATAAATGGCAGCATGGCTGGCTATCTCAGCTCCCGTCACTGCGCTTGTCTTCCGTAGTAAGTCCAAGGTCAAACTCTTAAGGATTATTGGCGGAGGAATACAGTGAGAAATCAACTCGTAAAACAACGATCGCACTTCGAGCAATTTTGGAACGGATCTGTTACTAATGATTCCATTAGCAATTTCTGATATCACTGATTCCCAGTCAGTCGGTGATATGGGTGTCTTTATTGTCAGTTTATCATTTTGAGCATACATTGCCTCCAACATCAGAAGAGATTTTCTCAAGTTCCTACCACTTGCTGTGGCAACTTTAGCGAATATTGCTTCCCGCTCTGACATTTCAATTGGTACTTTCTCTTTTAAAACCACCTGATTCAGAATGCCTGAAATCTCTTCCACAGAAGGAGCTGCTACCCGTATTAGCAAAGTTCGCGACTTAATAGGCGCAATCACACTTGACGTGGAATTGGCTAATAGAATTAAACGAATGTTCCGCGTATACTTTTCCATAGTCCTTCTTAATGCGGACTGCGCGTCTCTGGTAAGAGAATCTGCCTGATGAATCACAACGACTTTGAACTTATGCTTTGACGATATATCAACTTGCTGTGTCTGCGCTATTGATTTTAAAAGGTCTTGAATAACAACTCTATCATTGTTCCCCATGTCACTAGGATTCACTTCTAGATGATTCGCCGAAGAAACCACATTGAACTCCACTTTCTTGCTTCCAGATTGGAAAGTCTTAGCATCTATCTTGATTTTTTCAGCCCGTGCTCCGTAAATTTGTCTTAACAACGCAATGACGCGAGTTTTCTTCCCAGCCCCAGAAGGGCCATAGACTAACAAATGAGGAAAGTCTTCAGTGCGGGAAAGAGACTTTAGCCTGCTCGCAAGCTCATGATGATAATCTAAGGAATCCAGATCTTTGGGGCGATATTTGTCCACCCATAAAGACATGGTAGCTTTGTTGATTGTGCTTGCAAATGTGAATATACAGAGATCTCGAAGCAATTAACTCTAATAGTTTGAACAAGTTTATAAAGTAGTAGCGTTTACTGCGCGACACTTAATTACATATGAAAAATCGCGTAGAACGTGAAAATTTCAGATCATCGAATTTTACATCAGCTGGTTATATAAGAGCGCGTATCCGTTTACTTTATCTCAAATATAGCAGTTTGTATTTACTCATATTTGTCGAAATAACTTGCTACTTGTGGTTTTTGAGAGAGCCCTGCTCCTTCACTTAAAGCATTACGTAGAATCAGGTCTGGTTTTCCCACCCTTTAGGTCGCTGCATGTTATTTACCTTGTAGTATCTAGGTACGCAGCTGTAACCTTTCCAGGTGAAGTTGTCTTCAGGTTTGCAGTTACATCTTCTTTCCAGTCTGAGGCTTTCCTCTGTTGGGCAATTGTTGAAAGGAACGTGCCAGTATCCAATATCGTCGAAGAAGTGAATCTCGCTTTTGTTCAAAAACAAAGATGCACCAATACTATGAACAGGAGCGTCGCCCCATCTTTCATAAAAGAACCCACCAGCCTTGTCAAGATGTTCAAAATACTTGGTGTAAGCTTCGCCTCGCCAGAAATCGAGGTCGCCAACCTCAAAGTTTGACCAGAAATGGCATTTGTTGTACGTCTTTCCGCCGTCGTCGGAGACAAAATCCATCATGTTATCCTTGGCCAGGAACTCAGGGTGTTCCTTGGTGAACTTGACAGTCTCGTCCCACAAAGTCGGGATAGTCTCCAGGTATTCGTAAAGAGAGATGGTGAAACCATACTTGTACTTCTTTTCCTCCATGAATTTGAAAACATCGTAAGGAATGTCGCAAAAAAGTTTAATGTCCGGCTCAACTCTCCAGTAATACTTGTAAGCATCCAACGCAGGATGTCTCCAGAAAAACCCACTCTCGTATCTGCACATATGTCGATAGGAAATCGAGTCACCATAAATGACCTTCTTTTCTCTCATTTCTTCACGTACCAACGCGGCTTTTTCTTGATCAATCCACTCGGGTGCACCCCAGTGGCCCTCAGGAATGATATGATAGTGGGTTTTGCCACTAACGTGAGCAGTGGTGATTTTCTTGAAATCATCACTGAACTCTTTATCATTGAGGAAAACCCAGTCGTAATGATACTGATGATTGAAACGATCCTCAACCTGTCTGATAGAGTCAAGAAGACCCCATACATCTTGGTTTCTAGCTAGAGAGACAAAGGTTGCATTAGCCCTTTGATATGGAGCATCAGATTGTGGGAGATCCGAAGTCAAAGTTTGCTTATCATTGGCGTTTGCGTCAGCCTGCTCTGCAGCTGGCGGTGGTGCTATTGGCTTCTCTCCAGAACCAGCTGGTTCTGCGGGTTTGTTTTCAGCCGGCTTGTTACCTGGTGCAGCTGCTGCTGGCGCTGCTGGTTTTTCTCCAGAGCCAGTGACTGGCGGTGCAGGCTTTTCACCGGATTGTGGATTTTCGGACACGCCGCCAGTGGTTCCTTTGATTGAGCCCTTGGCCAGATCATAGCCACGTCCGAAATCAATCTTTCCTGAAGAAGATAGCTTCAACAGCAGAAAGACAAGAGCAACTGCAACGAAGGCGAACCTCAGCAAACGCACACCGCTCCTTGCCATTTTTCCTTGCTTGTTTGTTCTACTTTTTTTCTCTCTGGTGTTTTTGCTTGGGTGAAAAAAAGAAGTGAACAAAAGTGATGAGGCTAAATATATCTGGGTCCTCTGCGCGATAAAATGCGTGTATCGATTAATTAAGCCAAGCACCCTCTCTCCTGTTGGATAGCTAACCCTGAGTGACAGAAAGAAAATTTCAAAAACCAACAGAGCATTGAAAGCAGTTATGGGGCGGAATGTTTCAGTATAAATAGATTTTTAAAGAGACCTTAGAGTCAAAAAAAAAAAAAAAAACCTTAAGTGGCTAGTTAACACGTATAGAGCAATTCTACTAGACACCTGAGGCAAGGGGCCACGCGCGGCTCTTCACACACGTACTATATATCTCTCAAATAACGATCATAATTTTCTAGTCTGTACACTTTAATCACCTTGTAGAAACCATATATTTTACCCAACCGGACACTATATCCTATTTTTACCTTAAGACTATCTGAGAGACAACTAGGATAGCAGGGCACCATGAACGAAGGGCCGGGCTATATGGATCTGTTTCGAGCACGTCAGTGCAGACTGATGAACCATCCCTCGCATGAATACATAATACCTATGGAAGCTATACCCGGCACTGGAGTAAATAGTCTCAGAATCAGCTCAGGCTATCTTTGTCATTACCATCACTTCATATCTCACGAAAGCACTCAAGAAGGTAGACAGTCTTACTTCACTAGAGTCGAAATTATTGATATCCGAAGGGATCTTAGGGTCGCGGAGATTGTTTACAACTGGGCAGAGAACCCGCCAGTCTGGACTACGTTACCTAGATCCAATGCGTTTGATCTAACCATTTCAGATACCCTGATAGCGTTTGCAACTACTGAGAACCAGCTGTTTCATTTGAAATTACCGCTTTCGCGAAATACCTTGCTCAAAAGCCTCGACTTCAGCGAGACGCTATCAAAGAAGGGGCTTAATCATAGTTCACTGGTTGCGGTTTCAAGCCATGGTGATTTTGTTTGCATTGTTGTTTACAACACGAATGATACCTTTGTCGTCATTACTAACTCATCTAACTCCGACACTTACTGTTACAGCATTTCACATTTGAGACTTGACCTATCCAGAGCGCATTCGGTCCAAGCGTTTTATGTTCTTGATAAGTACTTTTCAACTTGTTTGAATTACTTTGATTCTACGGGATGCATGAAAGTTGAGGTTCTTTGTTTTTCTCGTCTAAAAGCAGATCAGATACTTTACTCTGGGTTCCCTGTGGCCAATAAAAACATATATGGAACTCGGATAAAGAAGTTAAGCCGCGAATCGATACGCCTTGATTACAAAGAGGTGAGGGCTCTGAGTATTCTGGATTCTCTGTTTGAGCTTGCTTTCTCCTTTTCAATGCCATTTGTCTCTCTGATTGAATCTGAAACATCGCACTTTGCCGCTTTCTCTGCTAGGCTAAGCTCTCCATGGGCACTGCCAGTTGCGCTGGTGTATATGATGCTTTTTTTCATCTTCTGCCCATTTCTGTTGATGCCAAAGGTTACTAAATTCGTAGAGATCACAATGACTGATGAGTGCGAGCTTAGTGTCAGAAATGGTGTTAAACTGGTCATGAGAAGCCTGAACTCTCACGACCACTATGACTTGCCCAAAAATGGATCTTATGAGATTGTGGATCTCGGACAACGCTGCATGCGTTTGAGAAAATACGCACCTGAAGAAAGCACAAAACTAGTTTATGCAAAGGCTAGAAACATAAGGCTTCTCTCTATAGGATGCTACTTAATATGCATCACGGGATTTACTATATCTATGGTTTTTGTCTTGACCAAACCTCCTGCAGCAAGTTTTGATCTGTTTGTTCAGCTTGGTCTCGCAGATGCTGTCTCGGTTTACGCACTAGCGATATCACAGGATTTTGCTGCCTTGGGTCCGCTGCTTTGGTACTTCTGGAACCAAAAGTTTTCTCATTACATCAAACTGCTCGGGTTCTCATGAGCGTGCCCAATATCAATCTGGTCCCAGAACATGAATTTCAAGTAAAGGAATAATGGTATAGTCAAAGTCAATGAGCATAGCAGCATCCTGTTCTTCACTGCCAAAATCTCTAGTGAGGCCGCTTGAGTTGATACTTCGCGATTGGAAACGGTTTGACCCTCTGCAGGATACAGGTAGCAGCCTATTGGCATATTTTCGAAAAACTGGAATGTCACCTGGCGTCTATCATGAATAGTCGAGGACTCAATTATGGTTTCAGAACTGTCTCTTCCTTTGGGTTCCCCAGTGATAGCAGTTGGTGAAGGGTTCATTGCTGCAAAAACTGCTGAGCGCTTACTTTGGAATCAAATCAATTTACTAGGACACCGAGCAGCAAGACACCTGAAAACTGAGTTTTCATTATTGTTTTGGAAGCAATATTGACCCAGAGGAATCGATAGCGCGCGCCCGCTTGCTATGATAAGATCAGATTAGCCTTACACCAAGACATTATCAAAAAAGTCTCGTAGAATAAAGTCTCGTAGAATAAGCTGGAAATTGGGAAGATTCATTAGAAGCTTCCTAGTGCTGGCGCTGGAAGCTAACTCATTCTGGCAGCACCAAGGCTTTTTTTTTTTTTTTGCGAAAGTTCAAAATAATTAGCTGTGCTATATAGCATGGCACGTAGAATTCAAGAGCATTAACGCGGAAACAACTAGTCAATGGCACCTTGATTTTGCCATGTATTCCACTGGTATACGAGCTCAACTGCTGTGAACAAGCATGAGCAATCATTACTCTGTTTGAATGCCTTCCCCTTGAGGAGGTTTCTTGATTTGATCTGCATCTTCCAGTAGCGTAGGATTGTGCGAAACCATGTATATATATGTACAATTAATAAATAACTCTGGGGTCCCAGCAAAAGGCTCTAATCCAAAGTTACTAGCTGCTTGGAAAGCCTCACTGATACTTGCAGAACGACATCGTGAAAGTCCCTCTGCCTTTCGTGGCGCTTCTAAGGGAGCTAACGTAACCTATCATTGTGCGTAGAGGAACCTTTGCTGAAATCACATTGAGCTGATTAAGCTCGCTGTTTCCATGCTGTGACAAATACATTGTGTCATCTGGTGGAGTATACATTGACTCTGCTAGTTCTGTGTAGCTGTTGTCTTTGGCGGAGCTGGCATTTTCAATGGATTCCACGCTACCTTCCCTGGTCGAAGCGAGATCTTGTACAATCGAGCCAACATTTTCGGCAGCAACTACAATCTTGACATTCATTATAGGCTCCATGACATGAAAAGATGACTCATCCAAAGATTCTATTGCGTTTTGTGCTGCTTTTCTGACAGCTTCGGTGGCAGCTGCAGTGCTGTCTACTTCTTCCGGAATCTCAAGACTCGCAATGTTGAAGCATAGTGAGTGAAGAGGGTATTGCTCCTTTTTGCCTCCACGAGAGAAAGCAGCAAATGCACCTGTGTTCAACGCTTCAATGATAGAGTCCCTCTCCAAAATTGGATGATCCGCTATCTCGGGATAAATAATGTAGTTGTTGTCAGGATGTATTTGGGTTCCCTCACCAGCATATGGCTCTACGGAGACTCTTGCTGATGCAATAGAAGGCACAGATTTGGTCTCTACTCGGGCCTCGTAACTTGCATCATGCGATGCATCAATGGTTTCTTTGTAAGAAATCATTATCTCGCCCATGTGGATTTTGGCTCCTAGATCATTAACAAGACGGTCCCTGGCAATTTCCAAATGTAATTCCCCCATCCCAGAAAGTAGAATTTGGTTAGATTCCGGGTCTATTTGTAGTGAAAGACTGGGATCTTCCTTGAGTAAAATATCTAGAGCATCATCCATTTTGGCTTTATCCGAAAGAGACTGCGGGTCAATCGTGGAGAAAAACATTGGCGGCGGCACTTCTATAGTCTTAAGCTGGATCGCTCGCTTGTCCTTATGTATTGAGTTGAGCCCGTCCTTCTTGGTTCTGTGACTGATGAGGGTATCCCCAGTCTTGATATTTTTCGACCCATAAATAACACCAATGCTTCCTGCTTTCAAAAACGGCACCTCTGTGTGGATGTCAGCTTGACTCCGGTAAAGCTTAGAAATCCTCTCTTGCTCTTTACCACTTGTGTTCAGAACTTTAGATCCAGAATGAAGAATACCAGAATAAACCCTAACATATACAAGCATTCCTTTCTTCTGATCTTTGAGCACTTTGAATGCTAAAGAGCAGCTAACGTCATTGATTTCATTCAGCTTTACAAGCTTCCCATTGTTTAAAAGGACCTCGGGTATCTCCACGTCCGCTGGGGAGGGAAGGTAATCTACAATTGCATCCAGCAAAGGCTGAACACCAATATTTTTGAAACTTGCCCCGCACAATACTGGAGTAATTTCTCGAGTAATTGTCTTTTTTCTCAATGCACTTTTTATTGAATTGCTTGACACTTTCATGTAGTCATCATGCTCTAGTAGGTCCTCAATAAGTGCCTCGTCGTCCGACAACGCTTCGACTAAAGATGTTCTAGCTTTAAGGCACTCTTCCAGAGCCATTGGATCTTCTTCGACGTCTTTGGTATCAACAATTTTACCATCACCATCGCTAGCCCACACAATGATCTTTTTATTGATAACATCAATTACCCCACTAAACTTTTTCTCGGACTCGGAAGCTTTGGTAAAGTATGGAATGTTTATCATTGCAGCTTTAGTTTCCAGTTTGGAAACGATCTCTTTGACTGTTCGTCCATACCCTGCACCCTCACGATCCATCTTGTTCACAAAAGCTATGTTGGGTATTCTCATTTTTTGAGCTTCTTTCCAAACCTTTTCGGTTTGCGACTCTACACCAGCAACAGCATCAAGAATAGTCACTGCTCCATCTAAAACTCTAATTGCTTTCGTGACCTCGAACGAAAAATCAGCGTGACCCGGGGTATCAATCAGGTTGATCTCATGTCCGTTCCACTTAAAAGTTACTGCGGCAGATGTTATAGTAATACCTCTGCTTCTTTCGGCTGGTAAAAAGTCAGTAACAGTGTCTCCCTGATCAACATTACCCAAATGCTTGGTCAGTCCTCCATAATAGATCATTCGTTCTGTGGTGGTAGTTTTGCCAGCATCTATATGAGCTATAATTCCAATGTTACGGCCGCTGGGCGACGTATTCGAGCTAATGAACCGCTTTACTGTCAGGCTCTGTAGCCGAACTGGCCGCCACAATCTCCTCATAATCACTTTCAGCCTCGAAGTAAGATAGTGTTACAGAATTCCACAATCCCATATTTCGCAGAGTGAGAGCTTGATGTCCTTCTTTTTTTTTTTTTTTTTTTTTTTTTTGGCTTTTGCTTTAGGATCCTAAAGTGAACTTCGATATATATATATATATATCTATAGATTTAATTAGACTAAAATTCAACTTAAATGAAATTTTAACATTTTTTATTCACGAAGTAGGGTTCACAGCGTTCAGGATTCGAACACAATGACGAGTGAAAGTATGAGCACTGTTTCTTGGTTGCTATGTTTAAAAATGCTTGCTAACTTTGCGCAGTAGAAAAAAGTTTTGACATTAAGGAAGTCTACCTCAGATTTCTGGAGGATAATCCAGACATGACAATGCCTGTGGCCGCCATTGAAAGTCTGGTTGTACTACTGAGTAAGTCTCAACCTTCAACGTCCTCAGAACTGATAAAAATACTTAAGGATGCATCAGATGAGCTCAAAAGTAGTGTCAAGAACTCGATAAGTCTGTCAGCTGGATGTGACTTATTCCTAAGATTCGTTTTGCGAAACATTAATGAATACAGAGACTGGGAGGCTTGCAGAGCTCACTTGGTGGAAAATGGAAGGCTATTTACTGAAAGAGCAAAGGTCGCAAGAGATAAAATTGCTAAAGTTGGGCTACCTTTTATCAGGGACGATAATACCATCCTGGTGCATGGAAAATCTCGAGCGGTCTGTGCTTTACTTTTCCTGGCTGCGGAGCAATTTATTCGATTTCGAGTCTATGTCACTGAGGCTAGAATTTCTGACGAAGGGATGTCTATGTTCAAGTTACTACAGGAAAGAAACATTCCTGTGGCTTTAATTGCCGACTCCGCTGTCGGCTATATCATCGACAAAGTCGACAAAGTGTTTATTGGAGCTGAAGGTGTCGCTGAAAGCGGAGGCGTCATAAATCATATTGGAAGTTATCAAGTCGCAGTTATTGCAAGAAGCTCCAACAAACCTTTGTATGTTCTTGCTGAGAGCCACAAGTTTGTAAGGTTATATCCCTTATCTCCCAGTGATATTCCTGGCAACAACCCAATAGAGTTCTCTTTTGGAACAGCATCAGACAAAGAAGAATCTGGGAACTACAAAAATCAAGTGGAGAAAGTGATGAAGCAGTCTCCTCAGGTGGACTTTACTCCGCATCAGTACATCACAGCTTTAATAACTGACCTAGGCACTCTCACCCCCAGCGGTGTTAGCGAGGAACTAATAAAGATCTGGTTTGACTGAAAATATAGCATAGCATTAATTCAACCATTATTAAGAGCCTCTAGATAATCTTTAGCAGTAAAATCAGAGATGAGCTCTCCGTGGTTTTCTGCAAAAAGCATATCTGCCATTTGCCAGGATTCGCCGCTAGTTGTATCATACCAGTCATACTTGACAAACGGTTCTTCGTCGGCTTTTTTTCTAGAAGCAATGGCTCCAGAGTATTTAGGAGCTAAGTCTCCTGAGCTTTTCGCAGTCATTTGTACTGTCTTCGCCTCTTTGGATTTAGTTGTATCAGTTCTTAGTGATTTCTGTATCTCCCTTTCGGAAGTCACGTGTTTGTCAAAGTATTTGAACTGCGGTCTCAATTGAACAACTGACTTAAGGGAAGAAACATGTAACTCTCCATCTTTGAACAGTCCAATCATGTAATTTCCTTGCCCGCGTTTCAAAACTCCACCTAAACTCTGACTCATGACACTGTTCCACTTGGCTCCCTTCTCACGGTCGTAGTACTGGTTGGTGTCGATTGGTACTTCTACCTCTATTACACCAGCTTCCTTCTTTATGCGTGATTCTACAGACCCAACGCCCTGTGGAACTAGAGGTCGCGCTGCTGGTCTGGTGGGATACTGAAATAAATATAATTTGTCTTGTAGCTGTTCTGAAAAGTAGACAGGGAATTCAGCTACAACGGGATCATCCTCTTCCTCTAATAGCTCTTCAGGATGGTTCATCTCTGTATCTTCTTGTTCCACATCTTCCATGTAGCCGTCATCCTGGGACACAAACAAGTCGCTTTCCGGCATTGCAGCTCTTTGGGCCTGTCTGGTATAGCTAGTGGATCAAAATCAAATCGTTGCATGAAAAACTCACATCGATTTGAATATGAAAAAAAAAATATTACGGTTATCAGTCTGATCGGCCAAAATATTTTTTTTTTTCAACGTCGCAAATATTAATATTTAATCTACAGCTTAACTTGTTTTGAAGCACCAAACATAAATTGCATTGTCTACCATGAGTGAAGATGGGCTAATGCTGAACATTGCCTTTGGCGACTCTCCAGCAAAGGCGCCTAAGCCTGTGAAAGTTCGATTGAGACGGCAACCTTATGAGCAAGTCTCTAGACCAGAAATACGTAGGCCATTAAAACGGCCATTTAACAATACAGGCGAAGACTTTCGCGAGAAAAGGAAAGTAGCAAAGCAGGATGGTCGTAGAGAAGATAATAGAAAAGATAAGGAAATAGAAAAGGATGGAAGCAACACATTTATAGCGTCACTTTTCACAAAAAACCCGCTTAATACCACGGCTGATACTGTAGTGACAAGTGATGTAGTGGTTGCCGAGCCCACCAATGCTCCACTTCAGGACTCCTCGAAATTTGGCGGTATTGGAATTCGAGAGGCACTAGCTCACTTGTTGGAAACCAAGCTCAAAATTACAACTCCTACAAAGATCCAAGGCTTATCGATCCCTCATCTATTGAGGCACCAGCAAGATGCGTTTATCAGTGCTCAAACTGGATCAGGAAAGACTCTAACTTATGTGCTTCCAATCCTGGAGAAGCTTATGACAGTTCCAAATCTTACGAGGACCTCGGGGCTGTTTGCAGTCATTGTGGCCCCAACACGAGAACTTTGCACGCAGATACACAAACAGCTTGAAGATCTCAGAGGGTGTTGTGGGTGGATTGTACCTGGCATTGTGATTGGGGGAGAGAAAAAGAAGTCCGAGAAAGCTAGACTGAGGAAGGGAGTTAACATTCTAGTTGGCACGCCTGGAAGAATGGCGGATCACTTCGAAACTACTCAATGCATAGATTTAGCCGAGGTGAGGTGGCTAGTTTTTGATGAAGGTGACCGTCTAATGGAGCTCGGTTTTGAAGAGGCATTGCTGAAGATATTAAGGGCCCTTGAATCCGGAAGTAAGCTGGCTGAAAGCAAGTTTTCCACGTTGTCACGTTCAAGACTGAATGTGTTATGCTCTGCAACAATGAAAGCTGAAGTGAAGAAGTTAAGTGAAATGTCGCTCAAGGATGCAAAATGGATCTCGGCATCAGAGTCAGAGACTTCGAAAGACGATTTGGCCAATGTTCCAGCCCAGCTTACGCAGGAGTGTATTGTGGTTCCTGCAAAGCTTAGGTTAGCTACGTTGACGTCGGTCCTAGTGAATTTTGTCAAGGCGAACAAAGGTACCGATTCTAAAGCTGTCATATTTATTTCTTGTGCTGCTGCTGTGGATTTTTATTTTGATGTCTACAAAGCAGGTACATCTAATTCTGAGTCTGGAGAGATTACGGCTAGTACCAGTGGATACAGCAAGTTTTTGGGAGCAAGCGTTTTCAAACTTCATGGATCTCTAGATCAAGCTAAAAGATCAGCAACTTTATCACAGTTTTCAAACTCGAGCGGAGACAACCCCATGATTCTCTTCTGTACTGATGTTGCTTCTAGAGGGTTAGACTTGCCAACGATTACTACCGTTGTTGAGTTTGATCCGGCGTTTTCAGTTGACGATCACGTCCATCGTGTGGGACGTACTGCCAGAGTTGGTAAAGAGGGTTTGTCAAAGCTATTCCTGCTCCCTGGTGCAGAAGAAGAGTACATTGAAAGGCTGCAATCAATTCATAACAATTCCATAAAGGTAATTCCTTATGAGCGCGAACTTAAAACTGCATTTGGAGAGTCTTGGCAGGACAAAATAACTGCCTGGCATCTGGGTGCTGAGCAAAGGCTTCTCGAAAATGACGCTCTCTTGAAACTGGCTAAAGATGCATATACCAGCCATATACGAGCTTATGCTACTCATATTTCAGGGGAAAAGCAAATATTCAACCTAAAAAACTTACATCTAGGCCATATTGCTAAGAGTTTTGCATTAAGAGATAAACCAGGCAGCATTTCTGGCATGAGAAATGATAGCAGCAAGTTTAAGAATGGTAAATCCAGGCCAGACAACGCCAAAAGAAGAATGGAGTCAATGGCGCAGAAGCATTTGGAATCGAATGAGTTCAATATTGGATAGAAGAATAATAATCAATAAATAGGCTTTTTACATGTGCTACCGAGTGTATGAGCTGGATTCTCCAAAGTTTCGCGTGAACCTTATCGCAATTTTCAAGTATAGATCATCTGTATCATCCAGATAACTGTCTGCAAAGAGTAATGCCCTGACTGCCTTCACAAAATGTGGATCTTGGCACTTTGGTCCATCTAGCACTTTCTCCACAGCTTCCACCCATAGTTCTGATCTCTCTTTGTTCAGGGAAAAGGTAACAGATTCTCGTACTATCGGGGGAGATCCCTTTTCGATATACTCACTGATCACAGTTGCCCAAAAACGCCATAAAATCTGTCGCTGACTTTCGATATCAAATATAGCTTTCGCAGCTGGTGATGCAAAAATCTCAATGGCTTCATGAGCAGATGTAAGGGCATGCAGCAAGAAAAAATTGAACGATGGCTTGTCAGCTGGGCTTGTAGCTCCAAATATCAGAGCACTAATGCGAAGCAAGAGTTTCGCTGTTTGCTCGACATCATCAATACTGAGTTTTGAGGTATAGTGCAGCACTTTTTCTTCCTGGTTAGTGCTTGAAATTTGGTCTTTTTGGATCTCCTTGATAATTAATTCAGGATCAGTGACAGCATCAGAGGAAGCCACTATTTCACTACCATTCAAAATATCTTTGTTCTCAACAGAAGTCAGAGTTAAGGCTTCAACTGCCAAAATCGGACTATCCAACTCAAATGCATACCCCAGATGAATCAAAGGGTGGAGAAGTCCACCACAAATCGCCTTACCCAGCGCACCATTGTGTTCATGAATCAAGTACTGTTTTACAACTGCTTGCCAGTCATCCCTGTAATCTGTACTCATCTTGTCGGTGAAAAAATCAAAGAAGCCTCTTTCATACTTCTTGTTCCCCAGAAGTTTCCACCAGTCGTCATCTGTAACTACAGCAGGTGAGTCTTCTTGCCAACTGGTGACATCGCCTCGCTCCACGGTTTTCTCGTAGATTTCCACTAGCTGCTTTGGCGTAGCACCCAAAAAGTAAGCTGATCCAAGATGATGCGGTAAATGATTATGAAACTTTCTATGGTTGAACAAAACCCCGTAGTTAAAATGGTTACCTCTCAGTAGCTGTTCAAGCTTCTCTCTTGACTCTGAAGTACTTCCTTTCAGGTATGATGGCGTCTTGATTTCAAGACCGTCAATTACCCCAAGCTTAGATTGCTGGCCGCCCATATTGACAATAGTTCGGACGGACTGAGACTGGAATACCCTTTTCACGAGAATTGTAAAAAAAATTTTAGCTCTAAGCGTCTTTGAACAAAATTCCAACTGGTAGAACTTTCTGTTGGGGAAGTAGTATCGATAGATCTATCGTCAAGATCACTAGATGCCCATCAACAGTAATGCGCATGAAAATATTGGTCATCTGCAGTTTGAAGCAAGCAAATTAATCTGACAGTTCAATGGGCTTAACTTGTATGCAGCTTTTCGCACAAACAAACCCAAGAGTAAACGTTTACTTTTATTACTGATACTTGATTTATTGCACAGAGGTCGAGACATATCAACCAGCTTTCAGAGAATGTCGAAGTTATATACTGAGTGATGGTTATTGAGCGAGTGCCCATTTCCCGAGTCTCAACTCCAGATTATGAAAGCTTGGTGGCAGAGTACCCAAAGTTAAGGCCATACTACAGGGATAAGCTCTATGATTTCAACCCAATTGAAGCATCTTATAGGCTGTGTGAAGTATTGCTAAAGGAATATTTTGGCGTTGACTTGGACTTGGATCGAAAGCATCTGTGCCCACGAGTAGCCAACCGGTTAGACTACGTTTACTGGATCATAGATGTGGTCAAGTCATCCAATTTTGCCAGTGCTGACATTGAAAATTTCAGCATAGTTGGATTGGACATTGGAGTAGGCTCTTCGTGTATCTTTCCTCTGCTGGCATGCTCTACTCATGCAGAATTGAGATTTATTGGCACAGACATAGACCCAGAAAGCATTTCTATATGTGAAGAAAACCTGGCAAAAAACCCGCGTCACTCAGAAAGAATTCGTCTTATATTGTCGTCTTCTGATCAGTTCTTCACTCAGAAAGCTCATTTTTCAATGTGCAATCCGCCGTTTTACGAATCCGAAGAAGAGATGTCTAGTTTAAAGTCATTCAAGACATCAGAGCCTTGTAGCGAACTTATAGCTAGCAATTCTGAGCTATTTACTGAAGGCGGAGAGACTCAGTTCGTGTCAAAAATGGTACTTGAAAGCTTACTTTGGAAAGATAACATCATGTGGTACAGTTCCATGGTAGGCTGTTTCTCCACACTCAAAAAAATTGTGAAGCTGCTGCGAGAAAATCTTGTATTTAACTACTTAATTCATGTGATAGTTCAGGGCTCGAAAACCAGGCGCTGGGTTATTGCATGGTCGACAAGTGGGTATCACTCTGGCATAGAAAGCGAGGTTGTAAAGGATATCGTGCCTCCGCCCAGTTTCTTCAAAGAAATGGAAGTCTCTCGAAACTTCCGTGGCAAACTTGAAGTTTTATTGGACGGACTGAAAGATCTTGTTCAGACTAGTTTCTCTAAAGAAAAGGTAATTATATCCTCTAATGGCGACGTTTGGTCAAGATCTTTCCGTCGCAAGTACTCAAGAAAACAAGTTTCAGCAGATGATCTCAAGACTGGTTCGAAGTCTGAGTTCGTGATATATTTCAGTGGTGAGACTTCTATTAACGTGTGGTGGAAGTTCGGCTTCGACTATGATATGTTTGAAAAGTTTTGCGGCGGTCTGAGATCTATGGACCAGCTGCAATCCAGATAACAATGAAGGCAATCAATGAGTCGTCATAAAGACAGCGTGCTGACTTCAGGTTTTGAAAAGCCAAAATGAATAAATTAGCTTGTCACACTAAGCCGTAGAAACACCTCACAAACTATTTATCGTCTCTCAAATACTGCTCATGCCCAATAAATTGTTCGCAGTGTAATGCTGCAGCTTACTTGGCGTATACGTTAGTTGCTATCATGAATTCGAATTAATTAAGCCTAGGTCTCTTGTAGATATAACACTACTACTGAGCCAATGCGAGCCATTTTACACAGCTCGAGCTAACTGCTCATTGAGTAACTTTAAATCCGAGAAGGCCGCTCAAAGTCAAAGTGAGCACTAATGTTGTCAGATGTATGAACGTTTGGTACGGTACCGTATACGTACCAGATGGTTGCAAGCGCGTGAAATTCGATGGTGTGAAATTTCACGCGTTACGTACGCGCGCGTATGCTTGTTCCCGCAAATCTTGAAGAGTTCTACAAAGCTAGCTTAATTACAATTTCTTACTCGGTCATGCAAATTAAGCAGAGCTTAGTGGGTATGACTTAGCTAGATTTCACCGGACTACAAGAAGAAAAATGACAAATGGCCCCAAACAGAGCTCTTTGTCTTCTTTTCTCAGACCGGGTGGCGATGGCACCGTGGCATCCAGTCCTGCCATCCTGAAACGGGCCAGTTCAACGGTGTCTACTTTGGGGGCGGCACCTCTTGCCAAACAGTTCAAAACAGAGACTTTTCATAGAATTTCAGACAGAAAACTGAAGTATTCTTATGGCAAAATTGCAAAGCCGGGTTCAAATGGCGAGGAAGGGAAATCAGATTCAAGCACCATAGAAAGAAGGGAAAAGTTCAAGCAAAAGTTTTCAAAGCCCAGCAGCATTAAGGAGATCAAAGATAGGAAAAAAACCACACCAAGCAATGAACCAATAGACGCTAACAAAGGGAAAGAACTCAAGAAACTCAAGCCTATGGACCAGCAATTTGTTGAGCTGAAAAAAGCGAACAAAGATACTATTCTAGTTATCGAAGTGGGTTATAAGTTTAGAATGTTTGGCACTGATGCCAAAGCAGTATGCCCCATAATGGGTTGGTTTTTGGTTCCTGGGAAACTGACTATTGATGACAGTAATCCAGATGATAAATTCTACGACACGTTCGCCACATGCTCTTTTCCTGTTGGTAATCTCCCCCTGCATGTAAAAAGAATGGTAAATCACGGATTCAAGGTGGGTGTGGTTCGTCAAACAGAGACAGCAGCAATAAAAGCAGCCGGAAGCAATAAATCAGGGCCATTTGATAGAAAACTCACAAATTTATATACAAAGGGGACATTCTTAGGAGAATTCCAAATTGAGCCTGACCTTCAACACAGCACATCCCACTCGCTCAGCTCTTTTTCGAACTATATCATGGCAATATCAGAAAATGTGATAAATAATAGTCAAGTTGAAATTGGAATAGTTGCTGTTCAAGTATCTACAGGAGAGCTAATTTCCGACACTTTTATTGACACTCATTTACTCACTGAACTGGAAACTAGGTTGATCCACATACAACCTTCAGAAGTGGTGCTGGTAGGAAGCATTCTACCATTTACCGAAAAATTAATTAGCAATCTACCGACTGACAGCTTGCGATTGGAAAAGTGTGAGAGAGAAACAGAAATGGAGATTTCTGCTTTCCTTAGCGAGTTTTATTCCAGCGTGGTGAAATCAGGAAATACGACACTCTATGACTCTGTTCAGGCTGCATCGACACTAGTACAAGCATGCTTGGTATCACTTATAAAGTACCTCAAGCCTTTTGGTTTAGAGCACGTTTTTGAGCTGGCAACTAGCTTCAAGTATTTTGGATCATCTATGCACATGACATTAAATGCTAACACTATCCGCAGCTTGGAGATATTTGAAAATGGGTCTAACTTCAAGATTTTTGGTAGCTTATTCTGGGTGCTAGACCACACACAGACCGCATTTGGTCAAAGATTGCTGAAAAAATGGGTGGCCAGACCGCTTTTGGACAGAGAAATGCTGGAAGCCAGAATGAACGCAGTGACAGAGCTTTCTAGTGCTTATACTCCGCTAATTGAGAGACTTGTCAAACTGATGCGACGACTACCTGATTTGGAAAAAGGTCTAGCTCATATCAATTACCAGCAGTGCAGCAGAAAGCAATTTTATTATATTTTGAATTACTTGAATGAAATCTCATTTGTTACTGACATTACGGACCCTTCAGAGGTTGGCTTCAAATCATCAATTCTGAACAATATTTTTGCTGCATTACCAAAATGTCGTGATTCCACGACCAAGCTTTTGTCAATGATCAATAAGGGCCCAGCTCTGGAGAATAATAGAGAGAATTTTTTCAGAGAAGATGATAACGCTGATGAGTGGGACGAAATAACAAACATAACTGATCAAAAGTTATTGATCGGAGAGATTGAAAGAGAACTCGAATTATATCTTAAAGAGCTTAAAGCAGAAGTCGCGCTACCTTATCTCAAATATGTTTCCGTTGCAGCTGATTCTTACTTGCTTGAAGTAAAGCTAAGCGATGTGAAAAAGCTGCCTACAGACTGGATCAAGTTTAGCGCTACGAAAGCAGTCGCAAGGTTTAGAACTGCCTCTGTCATAAATCTGTTGAAAAAGCTAGAGTTACACAAGGAGCAGCTTATTCTGGCTTGCGACTCTGCTTTTAAAAGCTTCATGAATCTTGCTAAGGAGCATTACGAAGATAACCGCAAAGTGGTAGGCGCGTTAGCTGAATTTGATTGTTTGAAATCTTTGGCGGCGCTTGCATGTACTCCAGGTTACGTCAGGCCGGCCTTTGTTGATCACAGATGCATTGATGTGAAAGCAGGGCGACATCCAGTTGTGGAGACGATGGTTTCGAATAAGGGACATTTCATAGCTAACGATGTGAAACTTGCCCCAGAGGATCCTCGTGCTCTTATAATAACTGGGCCTAATATGGGCGGAAAGTCCTCCTATGTCAAACAAGTTGCACTTATTTGTATTATGGCACAGGTTGGATCTTACGTGCCTGCTGAATGTGCTAGGCTGGGCTTGTTGGATGCGGTATATACTAGAATGGGTGCCTACGACAACATGATGGCTGGTGAGTCTACTTTCATGGTTGAACTCAAAGAGTGCAGTGACATTATGGCAGCTGCTACGGAGAAATCGCTAGTGATACTCGATGAAATTGGTCGGGGTACAGGAACGATGGATGGAGTCGCAATTGCATACTCCGTGTTGTCACACTTTGCTACCGATATCAAGTCTTTTTTGCTTTTTGTAACCCATTATCCTTCGATAGCTTCCTTGTCCGAAAAGTATCCCAGAGACGTGGCTAACTATCACATGGCATTTTTGGAGGAGAAAGTATCCGAAACGCATTCAGAAATCACTTTTTTGTACACTCTAAAACAAGGGGCTTCCCACAATTCTTACGGGTTGAACGTTGCAAGATTAGCTGGATTACCTCCATCAGTACTCGAAACTGCCAGAGAAGTTTCCCAGGATTTTGAGAATAGGCTCAAGTTAAGGGAGATGAAAAGTTTCCTGAAAATGCTGTGTATAATAGATAAAGCTGACGGATTATAACCTAATCGGGAAAGTGGCATGTGCCAGCTTCAAGCAGGATCTTGATGACAGTGCATGAAGATCTTACAAGAGACTGTCTTTTTGACAAGAAGTTTTCAACTGAATTTGAACATTTTCAACTCAAAGGAGTCGCTTAGGAAATCAGTGCTGTAGCACAGCAAATGAAACTATTGAATGGTACGGGGATGAACTTATCTGTAAAGAAAAAAATTTTAGTAGTCTTTTTAGCACTTTCGTTGTAAATGTCATCATCATTATCACCATCATTATTACCATCGTCATTACACACCACCAGTAAGACTTCTCCACACACTTGCAGCAGATACTCAAAGTTGGACTCCATATATGTTGTAACTACATACATAACTTAGATGTAGGCATGAAAGGGCTTTGGTACCAATGTCAATTAAAGTGGCCAAGCATAGTCGTGCTACTTATGGAAAGAAGAAAAGGGCTTCTCTGAGGAGCCAGCTTGCTTTGGGTGATGAATTCTCAGACGAAGAAGATGCCCACTCATCATTTCGTGAGAAAAGTGGTTTGGAAAGAACAATGTCAGTTAAAGGGTTAGAGAGCGACTGCTACAATTATCTAAGTCAAAGCACGGCAGAGTTGAATGCTCCCCAGAAGCCACTAACAACCTTATCTCAACTCGATATAGAAACCACGTCTTGGGCGGAGGTCAACAGAATCTTGGAGCAACTGCCGTCCGCCAACTTGCGACTAACTGATGGACTTATTGATGATTACAGCAAGCATGTGGTTTTGAGTCCTGAGCTTGACGTTGTGCCCCGTAAGACAAGATTTTTTCAGTCAGCCTTCGCGCCGGTCTCTCAGAATCGAAATTATTCTGGGAAGCGCACTTGCTTGGCAGCAAACAGTGAAATTATAGATTTTGAGGATGTAAAGCTTGCGGATTCCATGAAGACAGTAGATGAAATGCGTATTTCTGGGGAAAATACACATTTCACAAAGCAAATAAAGTCGCTGCTTGAGCTGCTTCATCCACAAATCTCAGCTAGCCAACGTCAAGAAAGCTTGATACAGTTGGCCAAGCTATTACCAGAGAGATCTGATTATATACGAAAGTTCGTTGCTACCAGCTTGCCCGAATTGCTACTTCAGAAGTGCTTCGAGGAGACTGATCCAGTATGCAAATTTCTGCATGGAGTCATCCTGGGTCGTGTCATTGAAGCATCGCGAAGTCTCGCAATAACATCTTTCGCAACCATCTTGGATATTTTGCTCTCTGATTTATATCCTGGGCTGATTGATATAGAAGGCTGTAATGAGGACACTCGCCGACAGGTTTTGGAGCTGGCTGTACCTTATTTGCAGTACGATCAGTTGTCCTTTGCACTGGTATCTTTTTGCTCTCTTGTATCACTTGAAAAACACGAAGATCTACTTGGTGCTGTAATATCTAGGCTCGGTAGTTTCCCAGCGATTTGGGCCTTTGCTGAGGGCATTCTAGTCCAATTCAACGAAGGTAAAGGTGATTTATCAGAGTTTGTGTATCTGCTACTATCACAATTGGAGCTAGCAGCACAGAGTGATTTATCGAGGTTGGATTGTCATAGCTCCAGCTTGGGAAACGTTCTGCGCGAGCTGTGTGCTCTAGTTGTGCAAGCATTCAGTACACAAGGCCCATATAAACATGCACAGGTCCTGATTCTTGCTCTTCGGGTTCTAATACTACTAACTTCTGCATACAATGAAGCTATTACAAATATTATACAAGACTCTGGCCTGATACCCACAGTTTTGTCAGTTTTGCTCAATGGTTCACGTGAATTGGCCAGCAGTGTAAAGCTCTATCTGTGGGGACTGCTTTTAAATTTGAGCGAGCTACATTTCGTCAGTGAATTGCTTTTGAGCACATATTTTCCTAGACTGAAAAATATTACTGATACCAAGGACGAATTGACAGACGAGGGCAGCTCGTGCCGGTGCCTTCAACTGGCGACTTTAGGTATGGCTGCAAAGCACGATCCTGGCAGATTCAATCAGAGCGACCTTAAGAACGTCAGGCAAGAGCTCGAAGTGCTTGAAGAGAAACTTAGCGAACACTGGAGCAAGGGCTTGAAGTGTCAGATAAAAGCAGTTCTAGCAGCTATATAAGTAATTTTCATGTCTTATCTATTTATTCAAACAATATCACATGGTGCTTAATCAGTATTGGGTAAAGATTATAGTTCGTTTTCAAAACGCGTAATGTAAGAGCCTTTTGAAAACTTACACTGATTTTGGCTGTTTGAGTCAACAACACACAGGTGTTGTTCAACTTTATCCCCCAATTATCTATAGACGGCTAGTTCATTTCGAATTGAGCCGAATCTGACAGATTGACAATGATCGACGCAATTGTATCTCAATGTGGCAGTATACTTTGTTGGAGTTATCCACATCTCACTTTCCTGATTATAAAGAAGGTTGGTGAGATTAGGTAATCTAACTGTAAACAATGAAATAACATGACATTTCATTGTTGTCCTTTTTGCTTCTTTTTCTTTTCTCTCCAGTCCCTGTCAAGGTATACATTCGTATATTTGGATTTACTGGTTGAACTACTATTATTAGTTCTTATTATTGTTCTTTATTATTGCTCTCTCGCCTATTCTACTTAGATAGGCTCATTCACTGTGCTTCAGTTGCTAACGTTAAGTTCATTCCTGTACATTACGTACTCAAAACCCCAAGACACCAACATACTTAATCAGGTAGCATCTTCAAAATTCAGGCCGGCTCTAGGTAGCTGTAAACTATATATAGCGGTCCAGGACGTTCGTCTCCTTCAGTTTGGACCATCTCTGAATAAGATATTTCTTTTTGTTGAGTGTCTTTTGTGTTATGTTTGGATGGACATCTAGTCGTCGTAGATTAATTATGCTTTTGCGTTAGCGAATGTTTGATTGTGAACGACGCAAATGGCTACATTACCGAGTCAAAATGCCATTGAGACCCGGCAAGTGACAATTCGGAATGCAAAACCTGCTTTTTTGGCTAAATGCTTCTTTTAGAAAGTATTTCCACTGCCAAGCTCACAAAGAGCCGAGTACAAGGCAGTAAGCGAAATGACCATAACACATCTCTTTAGCTGAACGCTTCTTTGTGGCTCTTGACTTGAAGTGTTCCTCCTACCACTTAAAGACTTTTGAAGACTCTGAGTGTAAAGCTATGGACTTCATTGCATTTATACTGTACTTCTGCCTCTTTAACGCTGCCCCTGGCAGCACCGAGAATACCACTGAGCTCAATAATAAAACCTCTGGGGGATCTACTACTTGCTCTTCTTTGGGTGTAGTCAAGCAAGTGAATGTCAATGGTATTGTCTACACTTACAAAGGGCTAGTTGGCACTGGTCTTGTTCCATCAGATGCCAGAGATGACTTCGGGGATACCTTGGGCGCGTTTGGGTCAGGTGTTACATTTGACCAAAAGTCATGGGCCAGGAACGGTAGTGTTTATACTGGCAGGATGTATGGGGTCCCTGATAGAGGTTGGAATACAGTATCCACTGTCAACTATCAAAGCAGGGTTCAAGTTTTCGACGTTGTTTTTACTCCGTACTTCAGTGGTGGCCCAACGACACCTTTTGATCAAGTACGCCTAAACTACACAAGATCAATCAAAACGTTTGGCCCGGATGGCAAACGCAGCACAGGTCTTGATGCAGTAGAGATCTTAAATTTTGATAACGTAGCATATCCTGCTGCATTTTTGCCTGACACCGGTACCAAGGCTCTCTGTCTGGACTGTGAAGGTATTGCCTTGGATCCAAGAGATGGTAGTTTTTGGATATCGGATGAATATGGCCCTTATATCTATCATTTTGACCAGCATGGTACTTTTCTCTCAGGTACGGTGCCTCCCGACGCGTTCATTCCACAGGTTGGAGGGGCGACTAATTTTAGCTCCGTGAATATACCTGACTCAGGAAGAGTGGGCAATCATGGGTTCGAAGGAATGACTATTTCTAGCGACGGGAAAACTCTTTATGCTTTACTCCAGGCTGCTTTAGTTCAGGATGGAGGCGAGCACAAAACAAGGGAGCACTTCACTAGAATTTTGTCCTACGATGTCCACACTGAGAGCAAACCCAAACTTACTGGCGAGAATGTTGTTGTGCTGCCTCAGTATGAGGATGCTCTTAAGAACAAAAATCCGAGGACCGCAGCAGCCAGTGAGCTTCTTCACATTGGTGGGAATCAGCTTTTGGTTCTGTCAAGAGACAGTGGCAGGGGTAATGGAAAAAAAGCCAGCGCATCCCTCCTCAGGGAGGCTGCTATCATTGACCTTTCTCTTTCTACAAATATTTATGAGGAGCCTAGTTTCAATGCACAAACAGGTAGTGTTGCACCCGATGGTAAATACCTCAATTACACTATTGCACCAGCTTCTACTATAGCATTCATTGACTACAACAATAATGAGCAGCTGAAAAAGTTTGGGTTGAGAAATGGTGGTGCTGCGAAGGGTACTGATCTTAATGAGAAATGGGAGTCTCTTGCCCTTGTCCCTGCAGACAATGGAATTGAAGGTGACTACTTTCTGTTTACCATTAGCGATAATGACTTCATTACTCAAGATGGATACATGGTGGATACTCCTTATGCTGATCCAAGCGGCAAAAACATTGACACTCAAATTCTTGTATTCCTGATAAACGTCAGCAAGAAGACCTCCTAAGTCAAACTAGCACCATTTCTACGTAAGAAATAAATGAAAAGAGGTAAGAAAAAAAAAAGCTTAAGGAGATATTCTCTGAAGTTTCCATTTACCTTCAATGCTGGTGTAAACAAATCTATCATGCAGCCGATTCTTGCGACCCTGGAAGAATTCCCACTCCTGGGGCTTGATTCTGATTCCACCCCAGAATGGTGGCACAGGTATCTGCTCTACTCCCTCGAACTTTTTCTCAATCTCCTTTGTTTTCTCTTGAAGCTCAGCTTCGCCACTAATAGGAGTGCTCTGGGGGCTTGCCCAAGCACCAATTCTTGATCCCCGTGGTCTGGTGTCAAAGTAAACCTGAGACTCCTCTTGTGAAATTCTTTCACCAGTACCTTCAATTCTTATTTGCTGTTCCAGCTCTTTCCAGTAAAAAGTCAAGGCAACATACTTGTTAGTCTCAAAATCGTGTGCTTTCCTACTAGTCCCCCAGTTGGAGAATATGACAAAACTACCATCTGAGTCCAGCTCCTTCATAAGAACAATTCTTCCAGATACTCTTCCAGACGGTAACTCTGCTGTCGATAAAGTCAATGCCTCGGGTATTTTAATATCAGCTTTCTGAGCTCCTTCGAACCATTTCCTGAACTGCTCCACCGGATCTTCCACCAGATCTCCTCTGTCTAGCTTGGAGCGCTCGTACTGCTCTGTGTCAAGAGCGACTAAACAATTAGCAGTCCGTTCGCTTATTTCAGGCTCATCATTAAGTTCTTACAGTAAATGGGTGTTTTTTCCGAGCTCATTTCTAATTCTATGTAATGTTAATATGACTATCCAAAACTCCCAGCCGTCGGTAGCGGTCATAGAAGTACTAAAATTTGGGCGATCTCGTGATTTCAGTTTACTCGTGCACGCTGATCATAACGAATTCGAACTCGGGTCTGACTCTTGAGACTCAATTAAGCAGATCTAAGGCAATAAATGCATTCTAACTATATATAGGAAGATATATGTATAAATTTAAATGCTATCAGTGCTGTGCTTCTTATATTCACTGAAATCAGGGTAAAAAAAATTGTGTACAAATTCGTTCACTGAGAAACGAAGTATAAATATGCAGACTTTCTTCTATATTCTCATTTAACGACTTGAGACTTTAGCAGCAGAAAGTCGAGCTTGTTCTTCAAAATTGTAAGTTGCAATGTCAGAAGAATTTGCTAAAGGATCATCCGAAGCTTCCTCGGCCGAGTTTCTAGCTAGCTCTTGTGGCTCCGCTCCGTTTTCATCGTAGTCGTCATAGTCGCCGCCGTTGAACTCATCATCTCCATCATGATGCAAAGTGATAGAATTGAAACCTTGGAAAGGATCTGCTGATGTACTTTTGTTCGCCAAATAATCTTGACTTGTTGAAGGATCACCGCCAGGGTCATCCATAGCACTATTTGACCCTTCTGAGCCCCCCTTGCCGTTTGCATTCGTAGTAGTCTCGAAAAATTCCATGCTTTTACTTTCCTTCATGATTCTAAAATTGACCGCGTCGATACCCTTTCCACGCACAGGAACGATAGGAGGGGTCTGGTTCCTTAGCAGGGCCCACCGTGTGTTCTTGAAAAAAGGATGGCCCTTAATGTCAGAGGCTCCTGCTCTAGACCCTAATCGCTTGTTTTCGTCCTTAATAAGCAATTTCCGAATGACAGATTTACAGCTGCTGCTTATAGTCTGGTAGCTCATGTTCCCATCATTAAAGCCCACCTCATTTTTTAGTATATTGGCAAATGTGCTGTTTCTAGTCTTACCTTTAAACGGAGTAGTGCCAAATAACATCTCATAGAGCAGGATCCCTAAAGTCCACCAATCTACCGCACTGGTATGACCATTACCACGGATAACTTCCGGGGCAATGTACTCTTCAGTTCCTACAAATGAGTTTGTCCTGAAATCTGCAATGCATGCTTTTGTGTCAATAGCTGGCATGTTTGCATAAGAGCCTGTTCGATTATTCCCGCCAACAATAGTCGGAGCTGCGTCAGTTTTAGATTGTTTAGATAGATCAAAATCAGAAAGCATAATATGGCCAGACTGGTGAAGCAAAATGTTCTCCGGCTTTAAATCTCGGTATATAAACCCCATTAGATGAAGGTACTCCAATGCTGCAGTAACTTCAGCTGCGTAAAACCTTGCAGCACCTTCTGGCAAACTTTTGCCTGCTCTGGTTTGTAGAGCTCTGAAAAACTCACCGCCCATGCAGTACTCCATGCATAGATATAAGCATTGATCTGATTGAAAAGAGTGGTACAAGGTGACAATAAATGGATGGTTGCTAGTGGCCAGAATTTCTTGTTCGGCTAAAGCACGCTTGATCTTGTTCCTTTTAATCATCTCCTTCTTGCTCAAAACTTTCATGGCATATAAATGGTGAGTTTTCTTTTCACGCACCAAAAACACCTTTCCGACGTCTCCTTTGCCTAGTAGCTTTATTTTCTGGAAGCATGAGGCATCAACTTCCGCGGTCCCAACTTTTATCGAGCTTCTGGAGTAACTTCGATTGTACCTTCTTTGAGCTGAAGATGGCGGCGGTTTAGATGTATTGGTATCCGAGGCACTAGAAGGCACTGATGATGTTGTTGTTGATGCAGTTACCGGTGGCACTGGTGGTGGGGCCATACTACTGGAAGCTTTCTTGGATGAGAGAGCTGCGCTCGCTGCTGCAACCGCCAAGCTGTTCCCACTTCCTACAACGTCTGTTTTCTTGTCGTTAAGATGTTCCGAGGCATGCAAGCTTTTTTCAGCCGTGCCATGGTTTTGATGTTTATCATTGTTGCTTCCGCTGTTCATGAGCATATTCTTAATACCATTAGGTGCAGATGCAACTCTTCTGATATTGCGCGAAAAAATTCCGCGTGAGGGAGGTTGAGCGTCCATGAGAGGGCCGGGCTCCTCTTCGTCCTCTTCATTTTGAGTAGTGGTGTCGTTGTCTAGCTGTTCAGTTCCATTGATTGGACCCTCTTGGTTGAGTGCCAATAATGGAGGGGTGTTGAATTGACTGACAGGTGTATCTTCGCGAGAAGCCTCCGCAGGACTCTTGGGAAAGTTTGAACTTTCAGTCTCGGGCAGCTTGAGCTGTGGGCTTTGCAGACCACCAGAGGCCAAAACAGGGCTAGGTATTTGACCTTCATTCATAGTAGTTGTTGTCGAGGTGTTAGTTGTTGCAGTTGCTGGGTTTGATATCGAGGAGGCAGCAGACGAGGACCGCAGTCGTAGGAATCTGGATTTTTTGCTCCCTTTGGAATTACCATTGCTTGTAGGTGGTGGAGTTTTCGCCGATCCTCTTGAAGTTCCATTAGCTTCAAAATCGGCCAAACCTAAAGGTGGAGGCATTTCTAGCTCTTTGGGGGATTGGCTATCATTAGCGCTTGGGTCTTCCTTTAACCCCTTTGAGGATGATAGGATATTAGCATTCACATTATCTTCATGGCTTGACTGATTGGAAGACGATGAGGAAAACGAGCTAAACCGAAAGAGGTTTCTCACTCTTTGCGAGAAAAGGTTAGGCGTGGAATTGTTCGAGGGCGCATTCGGTCCCGCACTCATGTTGTTGAAACTGCTATTGCTCGCTGCGGTGCCATGGCTGCTGGCTCTTTGTTTGTTAGCTGGCACAGCTGTATCATCTGCTGGAGTATTCCCATCAATTATTGAGGTATCTAGCGGAGGCATTGGTATACTAGTTTCGTGTTCCTCTTCATGCGGCTTTCTCGAAGGAGCTGTCATTGCTCGGCCTCTATTCCTATGCGGAAAAGGGAGCTTAGAGCCTATAGAAGATGAGAGTGACATTTTTTCAGGCTGGTGAGTAGCCTGTGATCCCGATGCTTCCAGCGACAGAAACGGCATGTCAAGAGCCCTTGTAATCGTTATTCCTTAACAACTCGTGTAGAAGAGCAAAAACAATCTGCGAAATCCTTGACTTGTATATGTCTCAAACGTCGGTTGCTATTAGTTCAAATAAGAGAAGAAAACCGAAGAGAACAAAAGAGAGTCGAACCAGATACCAGAAATTTATGCTTAGCAATCAAGCTTCTCCTATCTTATAGCCTTGTAAGTTGGAAAAAGTTTGAACTCGAATCCAGGCTTGTCATAAAACTCACTTTCTCTGAATCTCTTTAGAGAGATGCACGGAAATGTAAGATGGACCGTAAAACGACAAGCAGTGGTGGTGTAGGTCTGAATTCGCAAGACCTGCTATTATGTGTACTGCTCAGCCTTTTTACCTTCTCCCCTAGCAAAAAGCACCGCCCGTAACTTACTACAATATCCAACAATGCTGGCTATTCCCAAAGTAGGACCTCCCGTGAAAGAGAAAAAATCAAAAGCCTTGAGCAAGGATACGCTTGTCCAGATAAAAGTAGAGGAGGCTCAAATGCGATAAAGCATGTATAATCAATGGTGGTGTGTGTGGTGTGCGTGCATGCTATAATGTACCAGCTGGTAAGAATATTGCTAAGCCGCGCGTTTTTAAGATTTGGGTTACAGTGCGGGAGAGGAAGGCTCTGCAAAGAGCGGGAAGTTGAAAAAGCAATAGATTACGTAATCACTATCTGATCCTCCTGTCTCGAGAGGAATATTGGACATGGGTGGAGAACTTCAACTCTTCAAAGTTCCCATAATGAACGTCTTTTTTATGGATTATTTGCAAGCTTGGTTGAGAGGGTAGTACTGGAGATGTACGCTCACCTCGTGACCTTGATCAGCCGTTTTCAAAGACATGACGCACTTCGCAGAGTTGCAATTTGGAGGCTTCTGGGTCGAACTAAGTGGCAGTCCACTACAAGAAGCATCTCTTGAACGTTGCTATTAGAGCTAAAACTTCTTGCTTATATTGCGCTTTGGCTTTGTGTCTGGTTGCTGGTGCAGCAGCCCCGAATACAAGCAAAGTATGCTGCCATCTCCAAGTGTCCAAAGGTCCTTCTCCCAGCTCTATCAGACTATGCTTTGTCCTTTGATTGAATCTTCTTCGAGACGCTGAGTTTTCACGACATACTCTGGTTCTTTGTAAAACTCAACATGACTTCGCGTCTCTGGCACGTAAATAAATGTACTATGGTAAATGTTGTTTACGTAAACTCGCGTCTCGAACTCGATAATAACCACTAACCACTATAGCTAGCACTAGTGCTTCAATAGATTCTATAAATTTAATTAACTATATACTAGTATGCCATTATTGTGAACAACTTTCAAAGAGAACTTGAAAACAGAAGGCCAAAGTGGCAGATGCCTAAATGAAGGAGGTGGATGTGGTAGAATTCTCTGAGAATTTTGAGAAATACGAATTTTTGGATGAAACTCACTTCTCTCCCTCTGCAGCCAAGTTTGCCGATAGTGTGACCCAGTTCGAATTCCTCTCGCGTAAGTCAACGCTGTGTACATAAATTCCTACGTTCTGTCTTTCTAACTTTCTAGGCGGCGAAGAAAAGCCTACAGCTTTTTGGAATGAGGAGTTAGAAGATTGGATAAATAGACGCAATTATGCATGTACGCCAGAGGCTTCTAGCTTGGATGCTCCTGATGTTTCTGTAGACTCAGGCCTCGAAAAACTTGGAACGGTTCTGAAACCAAATATTTCTTATCCGGTATCGTGGGATTTGTTTTATAGTCAAGATGGAGAGCAGTCGTCTCTTGCTAAGCTTCTTTCAGAAAGGAGTCTTGATTATTTTGAAGCTGTTATCAGAGCTGTTGATCAATCTCCACACGTCGCAAAGGAATCAGAGTTGCTCAAATCCATGTTCGACATGTGCTTGGGTGTTCCCTCTGTATACTTTGAATTCAGTGAGCAAAGAATGGCGTTTGTAAAAAAAGTCCCTTCTCTCAGAATACCGGGCTGTACTGAAAAGGCTGTTGACAGTTTGTGCAACTTTTGCAGTGGCTGTGGCAGCAGGTTTCGTCGCTTGGCTTATACCTCAGCGCAAATACACAAGCATGCCTCTGAACTGTCCCCCGTACCAATAACTTTTGCTGACTGCATAGATCAGATTTTGCTTATTCTTGAGCAGCATGCCCTAGCCTGTTTTGATAATGGGTCCTGTACAAACTTCATGGCTTTGTTTGATACTTTTGCAGCTCCAAATAGGATTGTCACAGTACTAGCTACACTGCTGGGGTGTGCAAATCTAAACATTCCTATTAGGCTCACCAAGTTTCCCGAGGCATGCCCGCTTTTGAACCAGATATTCTTATGTTCTGTGCTTCTTAGTAACTCGGATAAGCATTTTTGCAAGCTTGTGAGGCTGATACTACAAAGGGCCAGTATGCCCTGGCTGGAAAATCTGAGAAAGATTATTGGCATTGACGAGAGAAATGAAATCTTTTGGAGGCCTCTTCAATTTGTTGAAGCTAACTTAGAGACATTTTTGGTTGTTGACAGCAAAACCGGTCTTTTTGCTGTTGATTCAAGCCGTGTGCCGCTATTCGTGGGGAAAGAGATGGCACAGCGGGTTGTAGAAACATTCATATGTTTTGCTGTGGTGTATGAATATGGTGGAGGTTATTCAAAGGAGCGCATGGCCTTAGAGCTGCGATGGATGTTCAACTACGACGAGATCTACGAGTTTCATAAGCTTTTGAATGACCCTGAAAGAAATAGATTGCATGAGGACCCTTTACCCGAAGCTGGACTTCTTGCCGGTCGCAATCTGTGGCTTCCTCAAAATAACTCTTTGTCAGTATTTAGTGACGGTGATGCCTATGCAGAGTTGAAAAAGGTCTGTCAAAGTATCTTGTCTGGCCAGGTTTCTGAGAAAAGTTCCGAAGACAATGAGGTTCCTATGGACGCAGTGCCAACATTGTGTTTCGGAGAAATAATTGACAAACAGTGGGAGTTGTCAAACAAACTCACGCTAGAGATGCTGAGAAAGCGTGATGACTTGAACCTGGCTGCTCACGGTGATATGATTGAGCAAATGTTTTTGCTTCGGTCAGGAAGTTTCTGTGTATCTCTCGAGGCTGGGATTTTTACCTTGCTTGGCGAGCTGGAATCACAAGCGGGGGAGCCCTGGCTGCTTTCGAACTCCGAACTGAGCGCCTGTTTTACTGACGTTATTGACGAGTGCATAGACGGTTCTCCTTTAGCTTCGAGTTTATCGCCAACTAGTAGGCTGAATATAGGCTCTGCAGGCCATGTTGAAAAGGTTCCAACAAGGCAAAGCCTTGCTGCTACAAGCAATATAGTCTTGAGCTATAATCCCAGACCACCATTGAGTTTTATTATTACTTCAGACGTTCTAACCTCGCTAGATAAGATCTTTGCAAGGTTACTGCAGTGTATCCACGTGAAGCATGTGGTAACTGCCAAACGACATGTTGAAAACATGTTTGAGGTCCGAACTTTTGTTTATTGCATCATTTCGCATATAATGGGCTACGCTATAACTACTCATTGGGCTGCAATGAAAACCACACTATCGAGGTTAGATTGCGGGGACACAGACGGCATAACATTCAATGGGCTGGTTCAACAGGTAGCGAAAACTCTCCACGACATTGAAGCAGACATGCTTTTGAATGTTAAATCCCAGAGACTCTCTGAGATTATTGATGGAATTTTTACATTAATACTGCAAGACGAGCCAAGCAGCCGGCATGCTCACTATTTAATCAACAACTTCGTGATGGAGTGCAACCAACAACAAGGCCGAGATTCAATCAAGCAGTTGTTGCTGCAGCTCAACTTCAATGACTTCTACAGGTAACAGCGCGAGCAAGAGCAATGGAGAAAAAACGACCTAGTACAAAGTAATGTAATATATATATATATTTTCTTTATGAAAGTATGACCCCATTAAGATTCGTAAAATTGAGCCATATCCTCCACTTTTTTGTAATTCAAGTTTCATGCGCCAGTTTATCGAGAGTAAGAGAAAACGTTCTTAAGCAAACCGTCTTCCTGAGCAAGTCTGTTCAAAGAGTCGTCGGCCTCACCGCGGCCTCTAACAAATCCAGAAAGAGCATAAGTGAAGTTCTCGCCGGGGATGGCTCTTCCAGCCTCGTCAACCTTGGCAACGTTAATCTGAACAGAGGCGTGGTCCTTAGCCTTGATGATTCTGTTGGTAGCAGAGCACTTTCGTGGAACGTAAAGCTCAACCTTGAAAACATTGTTAGAATAAAAAGCTCCAATCTTGTTTCAAGAAGCACCCTGACAAAAAGAACTTGAGTCCATTCAACATGAAGTCCTTTTCCCTAGATTCACTCCTACTTACCAAGACTCCCTTATCGTTTTCCATTGTTGCGAGATGTGTGTATATTAATTAATTCAATGTTGAGCTTTAGAGATATCAACTTGAGTTTGTTGAAATTTTGATGTTGGTCCTAGGACCTCTTCGATGAATGTAATGAGTGACTGCTAGATGACAAATATTATATTCAAGGGCAAGAGCCCTATTACGACTTGACGTGATTACATAAACTTGTGTAAACATTATCACGTGTTTAATCTAGAACATTATCAGCGCTATAGCAGGAGGGCATATGAGCCTGGATAGCGCTAGCATGTGTTTTATGTTAGAACGGCCTCTGATACCGAGCATGATTAATGCGCCTCAGAATGCAATGCTGAAGATAGTGACTCTGAGGGTGAGCTCTTATTCTCCTCGTCGCGGTCTTTCGTCTTTGACTACCCTTCCTCCTTATTCCTGTGTGCTTTGCTTCATACCGTCATTTCAAACCACTCTCACCTGTCCTGCTAAGACCGATAAGAACGCGTGTGCCATGCGTGGAACAAACCATGTTTTTTGATAGGTACGATGAGGCCCAGGAGGAGCACACAGCTTTGGGATTGTTTTCTTGTAAGGACGATATCTGGAGCCACGTTTTATCGGTTACTGCATCGAGCATCGCGGGGATAGCTTAGGCTCCAGCTGTAACGGCTTTATTGCGTACGTTTCTGTTTTCATACACTGTTGACATGTTGTGTATTTGCTTTCTTGTCGTCAGCGTAATAAGCGTATATATATATATGACAGAACTCTGGCCATTCCATCCCTTCTCACATATTTCCAGCATTTCTCTTTCTATGTATCCGGAAGATGGAACAACAAGACTCCCAGTCGTGTCCCGAGGACGCCAGCTCATCCTCTGGGCTGTCCGACCGAAGAGAGTCCATGAGCAGCTCTACTGTAACAAGTCCGGAACTTTCATCCACATTCTATATTGAAGACAAAACCTTAAAAGAACTCGACACTGTTCAGCAAAACTCAAAAGCACCAGTCTCACCAGTAGTAGAAGATCCGTCAAGTGCTCCGTCAAGTGCTCCGTCAAGTGCTCCGTCAAGTGCTCCGTCAAGTGCTCCATCAAGTGCTCCGTCAAGCGCTGGTGCTACTTCCAATAGTGCTCGACATGACAATAACGACGATCGAGGTGCCGCTCATCAACGTGTGCAGTTCTTCAGTGAAAAGAAGCCTCAACATCACCATTATCTTCAAACTCATAACAACCACCATCGTCACTATCAAAAATATCAACACCAGAATTCTCTACATAGTAGAAGATATACAACAGGTGCTTCGGCAGAACGTGAGTACATCTCTTTTACCAGGCCGCTACTTTTTGAAAGCGCATCTCGTCATCAGTCCAACACTACTTCTGCGTGCCCCTCAGCGACCTCTGCGAAATCTTCACGCCTTTGCTACTCGCCTGGAAGCCCCAAAGGTCGGTTTTTGCATTATCACGGCCGCAGCATTCCCAGTGCAAAGAGGTTCTACTTTTCGGCTACAGCTTCCTTTTCTCGCACTGATAACGGCAGCAAGCAGTCTGCTACTGGCACTTCATCAACTTCACCGTCGCTGCCAGCCACGCACGTCTTACTTCCCTTTTCTTATCTCACATATTCACCCCGCGACCAAGTAGCAGTAGACTCGTCTTCTCATGTCAATAACGGTCTTTTTTTCACTTACACTGCATCAGAGGACCTCAGTTTTTTAGCTGCTGCACAGAGAAGGTTTAGCAATTCTTCAGGATCTTCACAGTCATCGCTGTCGTCGTCGTCATCATCCCCTGTGTTGCCGCCGTCGAGGTCTCCGCCGCTGACTGCCCTGTCTACCTCTCCGCAAGCCTCGTTTTATTTCAAGATGAGTGATAATAGTACTTTGGGTGGCGGCAGTAGCAGTGGTGGTAAGTCGTTGTCACCCACATTTATTTATAGCAGCAGCAGCTCTAGAAGCGATGATATGCGCAAGGGCGAATCAGCTGGGCTCAACAACAAGCTGATATCTACGCCTGGTGCTATTTTGGGCGCATCATTTTCAGAGGATAAGCAAAGCAAAGGAAAATTGTTGGATAGTTCCGTTGAAATGGTTAGGAGCAGCAACTCTGGCAAAGCGGCAACGTCATCCTCGTCTTCTCATCGATCCAAAAATCACTCTTCTCAGCATCATTTACACCGACATCACAGGCATCATACTGGCGATAAAGCAGCTCCAATAGCAGCCAACCCAGGATCCAGAAAGGCATCGCGGTCACTACGGTTATTCAAGGAAGCAGATGCGGAGGACATTGAAAACCTGAAATTAGGTCTGAGGAAGCCACTTACTGCCGAAAATAGATGTAGAAAAGACAAGTTTAAGTATCGTTCTAAGCAGGGGAGTAATGACGGCGGCGCACCTTCAAGTACGGCATTAACGCCGTCTGCCTCCTCTTCCTCTTCTTCTTTTTCTTCTACTTCCTCGACTGCATCTTCGTCGTCTACTGGAGATGGTACTGCTGCAACTGCCGCCACTGCATTGGCAAATCTGAAATCAGCAACCTCCGAAGAAAATCAAGATACACAAATTTCAGAGTCTGAATCGAAGAATTCACAGCCTGCAAGCTTGGAATCTACAAAGTCGCCAGCGGCCAATAACTTATCTGCTATCTCGCCCACCAGTGCGGAGAATGCCGTTGATCTCATCTCACCACCACAGATCTCGGACAAGGGTCACTTACTAGCATTCAAAAGCCAAGAAAACAAACTAATACCAGTTAGTGGCAAAGGGGACGAAGGCATAACCTCTGTTATTAAGCCCATCTCTTCCTCGGCGGTTTACGTTCCTCATAAGCCTTTGCATGATGACAGTTTAGAGGCCGAAGCTCAACCCAAGGAGGTTGAGCATTCAGAGAGTAAAGTAGCTATTGAAAGCCAGATACACGCAACAACGCAAAGTTCTGCCCAAGAGGAGCAAGCAGTAGTATCAAAGGGTGGAGTTCAAGTTTTCCCTCTTTCAGTCGAGCTAACACCTTTCAAGCATAAAGTTGGTGGTCACACTGCAATTTTCCGGTTTTCACGCCGAGCAGTCTGCAAATCGCTAATTAACAGGGAGAATACCTGGTATGAAACTATAGAGTTGAGGCATGAGGAATTATTGAAATTTATGCCAAAATATATTGGAGTTTTGAATGTGCGGCACACTGCTCCAGTTTACGAAGATGAGGTGGGGTCTTATCACATGTTGACAATGAATAATCAAAATGTGGACCAGGATGAGTGTCTTCCTGAAGTGGTTTTGGACGACAATATGCATATTTTACCTGATTCTCTGCTGCAGCAGTATTCTGTTTCTGCCCCGAGTTCTGAGAATGGCAATTCTGGCAGTTTCATTGACAGATTTCACGATATGAAACTGAATGAGCGAGGAGGATCAGCGTCTCCAGGAGTCGCTGAAAGTCATTTGTCGGAGAGTGGGGGTAACCTGGGGGCTACCACGGTAAATAGAAAATTGAGGGATTTGGTTTTGCAAGAGGTTTTTGCTCCTAGGCCAGGTCTCCGGTCAGAAGCCTCTAATCCAAACATCAGTCGTGGATACCACCATCATCAGCAGCAGAATTTACTGCAACAACAGCAATCATCAACGCTGCAACATCAACTGCAACGTCAGCATGCCCAATGTCAGCACCGTCACTCCAGTTCAATGTCGAAAAAGAATTTCAGTCCTCCACTTGTAGCAGTGGGTAACACTATGGCGTCTCCGCCATTTGACCCTGCAGACAAGCTTCCATCGCACAGAAGTTTCAGTGATTTGTCTTCAAGTGTGAAGATTCAAAGCAGTCTAAGGCCTCTCAGCTCAACACGGTTGCAGCAAGCTTCTTTGCCGGTCGCTAGCCATCAAGTGAGCAATGATGTTCCCTCTAGCTCCCCTAATGATGAAGCGCTAGAGTTTTCTCCTGAATTCCCTTCGACCTCATTGAAGAAATCTCTAGCACGTTCTGGCTCTCGAGATGATATTGTTTTCACTATGGATGGCGATGAAGATGAAAACAATGATGTTGAAGAGATTGAAAATGAAGATGAGAAGGACCAGAATGATTCGAATTATGAAGTCGAAAGCAATTCCACTGAGCCTATTACACCAGAACTTTCACCAAATACTTTGGCTTATGATGAGTTTGGCAGCGCTGCTAGCCATGCAACGGGTCGAGTTTATACTCACACCGAGAGGTTTATTCTCTTGGAAGATTTAACGCAGGGTATGAAAAAACCGTGCGTTTTGGACTTGAAGATGGGTACAAGGCAGTATGGAGTGGAAGCAGACGCAAAAAAGCAAAAATCTCAGCGAGAAAAATGCAAAACTACTACTAGTAGACGGCTTGGAGTGCGGATATGCGGCATGCAGGTGTGGGACTTGAAGTGCGAAAAATACTTTTATCAGGATAAGTACTTTGGTCGTAAGGTGAAAGCTGGGGACCAGTTTGAAGCTTGTCTGGAAAAGTTTTTGTACGATGGGATTTCAAGCGGCTCCATCTTGCGACATATCAAGACTATCATGAAGAGCTTGGATCAGCTGTATCAGCTTATTAGCAGGTTGAAGGGATATCGACTCTACGGCTCCAGTCTATTGTTAATGTACGATGGAGATAATCCTGAAACTGTAATTTCGCTGAGAATTATTGATTTTGCCCAATGTGTTACTGCTGAGGATGTCAAGAACTCGTTTAGCATGAGAACTCCTCCTCGGCATCCTGATGATCCAGATAATGGTTATCTAAAGGGATTGAGATCACTCAAGCGCAGCTTTGATAGTATATGGGAGAAAATTGTTGGATCAAAGTTTGATCCAGATGCAACCGTTGCCTATGAAAATTTCAATCAGCCGTTGAAAGCTTTGAATGATTTTGATATAAACGCATTCGACTTCACTGAAGCTGATTATGAAGTTAGCTCTGATTTTTCTTTATGATATATATGACACGAATATAATGAATATAGTATAATTGATTAATATTAATATCTTAATTATAGTCTAAATGCAAGACGGCAACTGACTCTACATGATGGGTCTGAGGGAAAAAGTCAAAGCCTCTTATGCTTTCAATCTTATAATCTTGTCCTCTAGGGTCAGTGATGATATATTCCATATCTCTGGCCTGGCTGTGTACATTACAAGAAATGTAAACGACTTTTGCCGGCTTAAGATCAAGCAGCTGCGTCAAAAATTCTGGCCCACAACCTTTTCTTGGAGGATCAATGATGACGCAGGTCTCCTTGGGATCAACTTGGACATTCTTGAAGATTTCTTCAGCTGAGCCGACAATGAATTTAGCGTTATTGATATTGTTTAGCTCGGCGTTCTTTTTGGCAAACTCAATTGATTGATGAGATACCTCAACTCCAATCAGCTGCTCCACTGCGTCACTGCAGGTTATTCCAAACATACCACATCCGCAGTAAGTGTCAATCAGGTACTTTGGAGATCCGCCTCCTGTCAGCTTAACATTTTCCCGCACGTAAGCGGTAACTGCTGGTAAGATTGAATTGTTATTTTGGAAAAATGTCCCTGCCTGGTATTGAAACTGGTATTTGTCAATGTACTCAGTAACAATTTTATGGTTGTCTGTAACAACTGATCTACTACTGGGAGAATCCCAATTTTCACGTAGCAGCAAACTCGCTCCCTTTTTAAATGACTCATATGTTTCCTTTATTCGCTGACGCTCTTTCTCCAGACCCTCATTAATAATTCCGGTAGCAATCACACACTCTTCAATGTCGAGTATGGTCTTTCTGCCCTTTTGGTCAAACCCTATTGGTGGACAGCCATGTAAGTTAGCTTTGTTCTTGGGTATATCGAAATGCGGAGTAAGCTTGGTTCGATAGTGGTAGGTTTCTGGAGATGGTACCGTATCGCCAAACTCTGGCAGAAGTTCCGGTTTGATTTTGGATGCATGGTGTTTATAGGCATTCACTACAACTGACTTCTTCAGTTTTAGCTGCTCTTCGTATGGCACCATCTGGAACTGGCATCCCCCACATTTACTAAAATACCTGCACTTGATGAGGTCGTCATTTCTGAGCTTGCTAGATTGTGTAGTGACTTCAATCATCTCACTTTGCATGTATCTCTCTTGTACCCTGTAAATCTTTGCGGTAACAATATCCCCGGGGACAGTATAAGGCACTAAGATGACTTTTTTTCTTCCATCTTGGTCAATTAATCCCAAGCCTTCGCCTGCCGAAGATAAGCCAATGATGGCGACACTTTCAACGATCCTGTAGACATCCTGTTTTTCTTCGGGGGTTTTGGAAAAAAAGGACCGTAAATCGTTCAAGGTTTCTTCAACATTGATTCCTTCCCTCTCCAGAAGATCATTTATATCTAGTAGAAGTGTACCCTCAGGTGAAGTAGGATCAATTTGTGGATTTTTTTTACTCTTGAACCTTTTCTTGTTGTTCGCTGCTTTCCGTCCTTTTGACTGTTGATCCACTAATGGTCTCTTTGTTGGTATAGCGGTGGTGGTACTTGAAATAGTACTGTCACTTTTAGCACCAACCGGTGCTGAGGCAAGAACAGATGCCTGGCTCGCAGTCATCAAGTACAGATATCGAGTATAGCAAATGTATCTAGACTTCAAAATGCTGCTTTTCCCAGTCAGTCTGAGAAAGTTCATGTAAACACTAATTCTGTGCGTAATATGAAATGGATTCAAATTTATAGGCTAGCATCTTTTTTTTTTTTTTTTCAGCAGTGCCGATTGCAGATCGATCTCTCGATGATCGCTTCAAGTACTGGCAACTCGAGATATATGGCAACTCTATCGGCATGCCATATGTGTTTCAAGGAATTATAGTTGAAAAGCTCAGAAGATTTGCAAATAGAGGTGCTGAAGGCTGGTGCTAAATCTTGGCTAGTTGTCGGCTTTGTGGGACTGATTTGGGCAAATATGAATTGTAGTTTCTAAACCATTCAGAGAATCTTGAGCCATCTTAATTAGAGGGCAGTCTTTTCACAGACATGACTACTTTGCATGACGCCTAACTTCTTGAATAGTCAAAATCGTAACAAGAGCATTCTTACTACTCAGCTCTATGAAAATTTCTGATCTCGACAATAACCAAGGTCAGAGGTACAAAATGTAGAATGATCCAACTCCATTAGAATAATCGGTAAGCCAACGTCTAAATGAGAATACCGACATTTCGTATCCAGGATAGAGCATTCCAGAAAGGGTTTCCTTTATATCCCAGCTTAGAGAGACTTTCTGCTGTAGTGGCATGAAAAACAGAAAGTCAAAGAGACTGGTTCGTTTATATACAGGTAGACTGTTCAAATGAGCTGCAACAAGTTTAACCATTGGGTTGAATGGTCATAGCTAATCACAACCTGCCTAAGTGTGGTCAGCTATTCCCAAGCATCCTATGGTTTCTCTCTTCACCTTTCAAGAATAAACGTCAAAATGTTCAAGATGTTGGTTAAGGCATGGTGAAGTCTTATATTTTCGTCTGCGTAAGAAAAGCCTGAACTCAGCTATCCCCGCAGCAAAAAAATGCCTTCAAAACAAGAGCTCAGCCGTCCTTGACTATTTTCCAAAAGCGAGAGAAGTTTTTCCTATATCACTGAGTTATGAAGTTAAAGTGTAGCGTGGCTCAAAGTAGTTCAACTTTCAAAGCTTTTTATGTTTTCAGTCACGTGTTACCGGTTCAAAATTTGATCTAACATAGAATATATACTTGAAATTCGAGCTAATTGACTAAACCATACTACAAAATTCTCAGTCCCTGCAAAACAGCTTTCTCCCCTTCTTGTACATTCATAAAGAGGGAAGCTAAGTATACTTCAAAAACGCAGAGTTTGAGATCATTTTCAGCTTTGGGTTATCGCTCTAGGCCTGTAAGTTTCAGTTGTTATTGGTTTTGTGGTCGTCGTTCAGTTGGCAAGAGTGAATTTTTGAAAGATTTTTGACTCATCTCTCACAGCTATATCACTATAGATACCACTTTTTTTCTCTACACACCAACGGCCTCCCCCTGTTTTTTGTCTATTGTTTGTTTTTTCCCTTCAATTGGCTCTAACAATAGAATAGAAATTTTCGTACAGAGCAAATTGTTGTATACGTTGGTACAATATGAGTTCTGATAACAAGGCTGCTGCCGCTCCTGTAGCCGCTATCTCAGCTCCCATCTCTGAGCTGAATGCTGACGGTACACCCAAAACTGCCAAACAGATAGAGAAAGAAAAGAAGAAGGCTGAAAAGCTGGCTAAGCTTGAAGCCAAGAAATCAAAACAAGCTGAGGCGGCCAAGAGCTCAACGCCCAAACAACCCAAAAAGATCAAGGAGGTTGAAAATGTTCCCGAGTTTGTTGACAAGACCGTCCCTGGAGAGAAGAAGATTTTGGTTGATTTGAATGATCCCTCCCTTAAGGCTTACTCTCCGAAAGTTGTGGAGTCTTCTTGGTACGACTGGTGGAAAAAACAGGGGTTTTTTGAGCCCAAGTTTGCTGAAAATGGTGATTTCTTACCTGCTGGCTCTTTTGTTGTGCCAGCGCCTCCACCAAATGTGACTGGCGCTTTACATATCGGACATGCCTTGACTATTGCAATTCAAGACACTCTTGTCAGATTTAACCGTATGAAGGGCAAGACAGTCCTGTTTCTGCCTGGATTCGACCATGCCGGCATCTCTACTCAGTCTGTGGTTGAAAAGATGCTGTGGAAAAACAAAAGCCTTACCCGTCATGACTTGGGTAGAGAAAAATTCACCGACTTGGTCTGGGAGTGGAAGGAAGACTACCATGAGCGTATCAGAAAACAGCTGGAAAGATTGGGTGCTTCTTATGATTGGACTCGTGAAGCATTCACTTTGGACCAAACTCGTTCCAAAGCTGTAACTGAAGCGTTTGTCAGATTGTTTGAGGATGGAACTATCTATAGATCTTCAAGATTGGTTAACTGGTGTGTCGCTATGAACACTACTTTGTCTAACTTGGAGGTTGATAACAAGGACATCCCTGGCAGAACGCTCATCTCTGTTCCTGGATATTCTGAAAAAGTCGAATTTGGTGTAATCACTTCATTTGCTTACCCCATTGAGGGCTCAGATGAGAAGATTGTTGTTGCAACCACTCGTCCTGAAACATTATTTGGTGATACCGCTATTGCTGTGCATCCTAATGACGAGAGATACAAGCACCTACATGGCAAGTTTGCCCTTCATCCTTTCAGAAACAATGCAAGAATTCCTATTATCACCGATGACATTGCCGTTGATATGGAGTTTGGAACTGGTGCCGTGAAAATTACCCCTGCCCACGATCCTAACGATTACGAGACCGGTAAGCGACACAAGCTGGAGTTCTTGAGCATACTCAATGACGACGGTACTCTGACTGAGGATGCTGGCGAGGAGTTTGCAGGAATGAAGAGATTTGATGCCAGAGTCAAAGTCATTGAGCGACTGAAGGAAATGGGACTTTTTGTGGGCTCTGAGGACAACGCCATGACAATTCCTCTATGTGTCAAATCAGGAGACGTTATTGAGCCATTGCTGAAACCTCAATGGTGGGTATCTCAAAAGCCCCAGGCTTTGCAAGCCATTGAGGCGGTCAAGTCTGGCAAAATCAAGATCAACCCAAAAACTTCTGAAAGTGAGTTTTTCAGTTGGCTCGGAAACATTCAGGACTGGTGTATTTCAAGACAGTTGTGGTGGGGTCATAGATGTCCAGTTTACTTTGTCAATATTGAGGGAGTTCCAGAAGCTGATCAGGACAGAGGTGATAGTAAATATTGGGTTGCTGGTAGAGATTTGCAAGAAGCCGAAGAAAAGGCCAAGGTCAAGTTCCCTGGTGTTAAGTTCACTCTCGAGCAAGACGAAGACGTTTTGGATACTTGGTTTTCTTCCGGTCTCTGGCCATTTTCCACTTTGGGGTGGCCCGAGAAGACCCCTGACATGGCCAAGTTCTACCCTATGTCTTTATTAGAGACTGGTTGGGATATTCTATTCTTCTGGGTCGCTCGTATGATCATGCTTGGGCTCAAGCTTACTGGAGAGGTGCCATTTACTGAGGTCTTTTGCCATTCCTTGGTTAGGGATTCCCAGGGACGAAAGATGTCCAAGTCTCTTGGAAACGTTATAGATCCCCTGGACGTCATTGCTGGTACTTCTCTCAAGTCATTGCACGATAAGTTACTTTTAGGAAACTTAGATCCTAAGGAAATTGAGAAGGCCTCAGCCGGTCAAGCTATCAGTTTCCCTAACGGTATTCCTGAGTGCGGAACCGATGCTATGAGATTTGCTCTTTGTGCATATACCACTGGTGGCAGAGACATTAACTTGGATATTTATCGCGTTGAGGGATACAGGAAGTTCTGCAATAAGATCTACCAGGCCACAAAGTTTGCTCTCATGAGACTGGGACCGGACTATGTACCCCCTGCAAAGGAAGGTGTCACTGGAAAAGAGTCCCTTGTTGAGAAATGGATTTTGCACAAGTTTACTGAGGCCGCCAAGAGCTGTAACGAAAATCTTGATAAGAGAAATTTCTTAGATTCCACTAACTCAATTTACAATTTCTGGTTGAATGAGCTTTGTGATGTTTATATTGAAAACTCCAAGCCTCTGATCTTGGAAGGTACCGAACAAGAAAAGAAGAGCGCTCAGGACACTTTGTACACCTGTGTTGAGGGTGCATTGAAGTTGATTCATCCTTTCATGCCTTATGTGACTGAGGAGCTCTGGCAAAGAATTCCCAGAAGACCCGGTGACAAGACCCAGAGTATCAGTCTTGCTGCTTACCCTGAATTCAACCCTGCTTACTACAATAATGCTGCTCATGCAGCTTACAATCTCGTTTTGGATGTTGTCAAGGCCTCTAGATCGTTATTGTCTCAGTACAACATTTTGAAGGGGGCTACCATTATTGTACAGGCCACGAACGACGTATCCTTCACTACAATTAGCGAACAGCAGAACAGTATTTTGACTTTGGTTAAAGCCGCAGAGAAATTGGAACTTTCCGAAAAGCCTTTGACTCCTAGCGGATCTGTTGTATCTATCATCTCACCAGTATGCTCTGTTTACGTTATTGTCAAGGGTTTGGTTGATTTTGATGCTGAGATTGCAAAGAGCACAGATAAGATTGCCAAAGTTGAAAAGTCTAAGCAGCAGCTAGAAAAACTCATTAGCGGTAAGGACTATGAAGCTAAGGTACGTGATGAGGTTAAGGAGCAAAATCTCAAGAGACTGGAAGGGTTCAATGCTGAAATTTCTGGATTGAAATCTGTTGTGGATACCTTCGAGCGATTAAAGCTTTAGTTAGTCTTTAGATTAATGTGAATTTAATAATGCTTATTTGTGATTCTCTCTGTAACCCGTTCCGCAGACGCTAAATGCTCATTAAATATTCATACACTGCGTGTTTGTATTGTATTTCCGTTATACAACCTTTATACCTCTTCGTGTCTCCAAATGAAATCCCTTTTCGTTTTGGCTTTTATTCTATCAATCATCTCTGTGACAACTTCTTTACACTCGCTAGCTCCAGTGTGCAGGATCTCCTTCAGAATACTCCTACTGAATGGCCCACTGCTTTCTAGCAAAACAAGCTCGGGCTCATCTTCATCTGTAATTTTGTAAGCAACCACATGGGAACTTTTGGCTTCAATTATCTGAGCTTCGTTAGGTTGAAATATTATCTCATCCTCCGGGGTGACAATTGCAGCTGCTGCTCCAACCAATGCTCTCACTGGGACTGCTGCATCTATCACGGCCAATACACTCGAATTTATGCCCGCGGTGAGTTCTAGTATTGTATTTGATGAAGGTTTAGTGTCAACTCCGACTTGAATGACCTGGACCACTATCTGAAGCAAAGAAAACGGAAATAATCGTCGTAGAATAATTGCGCTCAAAGCTGTGCAGACCTTGTCAGCGAGAAAAACTTCTCTTGTAGCTAAAATATATGCATTAGACCAAAGCTCTCAATGGAAAAAAAACAAACTAGCAGCTTCTTCAGTAACTTACAACTTAAACCAACAATGGGTCTAAACACCAGCTCAATTGATATTTGATCTGGTAAAGCATCCCGTCCTTTAACTTCTACCGGTCCCGTGGCTGAGGTTATAGCTTTTGTCTCTGAAGCAGTCCACGTGGCGGAACCGTCCACTTTTTCGAGTACGAGTGACTCCGTTGAAGTCATAATGGCATGCGCTTGTGTGAATATATGTTTTTTATACTAATGTGCTGAAGGTCCAAATGTTCGTATATATAAAGCGCTAGCGGGTCGACATCTCAAATATTTTTTTTGATCAAATTTCAAAGCTTGATAAATCTCGAGATCGTCGACTGTCGGTCGTCGATATATCTGCAGAAAGATTCGATACCTGGGCGAATTTATGGATCCATTGATATTGATTGAATTGATTCACAGCTAACTCCTATTGTGCTCTTCCTTCGTTTGATTGAACGTAATTTCAATGTTTGGATATGGCAAAGAATGACCATCTTAGTAGCAAGTCAGACATATCCAAGCTAGAATCAATAGTATGCGGCGGATCAGCAGGTCTCTTTTCGAGGCTTGTCATGTCACCCCTGGATGTGATCAAGATCAGGCTCCAGCTACAGACCTCTAGACCTTCTGTGCAATCTGTCGGTACTGTTATTTACAAATTGGCTCGAGAAATTGCGCAGAAGGAAGGGCTTCGAGCGTTCTGGAAAGGTAACATTCCCGCCGAATGTCTCTATGTTTTCTATGGGGCTGCTCAATTTACATGCTACAAGTCAGGAAACAAGTTTTTCAATGAGAATGTAAGGTTTAGAGGCCAGCAGCTACCTGAATCCGCAGTGATTTTTTGTTCGGGGGCTTTTGCTGGGATTGTGGCAACCTCTCTGACATACCCCTTTGACTTGTTGCGAACTCGTTTAGCTGCAAATGTCACCCAGGGCCGACACAGAACAGTAACTGCGGAGATATCTTCTATTTATAAAAAGAGCAAGTTCAAAGGGTTTTTCGTGGGGCTTGCTCCAGCTTTAGCTGGCATTCTACCATACATGGGATCTTTTTTCGTGCTCTATGAGGGATCAAGATCATTCATGCTCAAATACCCTGAGGTTTTCCGAAACTTGTCTCCGGAAGCAGCTGCGGGGCTAATTGCTGGAGGAATTAGCAAAGCACTTATTTTCCCCTTGGATGTAGTGAGAAAAAGAATCCAAGCTTCTGGGGGGAAGTTAATAATGCCGAAGATTCCAGGTCATGTGCAGTCACTTCAGGCAAAGAGAATGTATCCCTCCAACGTTATCAAATACATGGTGTCGATTGCTAAGAACGAAGGTGCAAGAGGTCTATATAGAGGGTTCACAGTTTCATTGCTGAAAAGTGGGCCCACGAGTGCGATAACAATTTGGACTTTCGAGAAGTCTCTGAATATAATGAGGAAGTTGGAGAAGAATACTGTCTCATGAGGTTTTTTCGTAGAGCTTGCAGTCTGTAAACTGCACATTCAAGCGTGGCATACATTGAAAAATTTATGCGTCCTGCCTTCAGTCTGACATTGATAAGGTTCTGACTATTAATAATGCATTTTATGAATTCACACTTGTTTATATAAATAGACAACTACAATGACATGCCGGTAATAAAACTTTTGACTTCAGGACTATTATCGGGACCAAAGATAACTTGAAATTCCTCAAATTCCAATGCAGGCTCAGTTTTGATATTCCTGGTCATTTCGGCTTTCATCAAGGAAGCATAGCTGTGATCAAGGAAGTCTTCCAAGTTGTATGACGGTTTGTTGAATTGTTGCGAAAGGATTTTGGCCAACGTAGCAACATTTGGGTGGTAATGATCCTGTAAAGTGTCCATCTCCCATAGAGAAGATTCCAAAGCTCCTGTTTTCAGCGGATCATTTTCCAAAAAGTCGTAAGGGTCGTTTTCAACAATTTCTTGGCTGGTGCTGTGAATCATCTTCATGCAAGTTGGATGTCGCTTCAACTGATTATAAATAAATGGCACCACAGAAATCACGGCAGCTGGAGGAGCTGCAAGCGCCAGTCTAGCTAGCTTTTTTATGAATGCAGCTGCAATAGCAGAAGGTAGATGCGAGGAAGACAAAAACAGATCTAGTAGTCGGAAAAATCTTGCCCTGTACTTGACATGCATTACCGAGCTGTCCAAAAGTACATAAAGCTTTTCGAAAAAGTTTGGATAATCCAAATTATAGGACTGCATAAGCCTGAAAAGTCCGTTAAGTGCTAGCAACGCAACTACTCCGCCTGCATTGTAACAGTCAGTGAGAAAATCCATCAGTAATTGTGGATTCACCATGTAGGGTATTATCCGCTTATGCATCTTGGTGAGAATATCCTTATATTGATCCACACTAACTTCAGGTTGTCGTAAAATAGCAAGCCATGCTCTCTGGAATACTTGTTTGTGTCCGCTTAATCTTACTGGTCTTGGAGGTTTTGAGCCTGCGGTTATTGAGAGAACAAACTGCGGGGCACTGTATGGGAATTTATAAGTAGATTCTTCCAATATATCTTCAGCCTCAGGAAACACTTTGATGCTCAACATTCCATCGAGCAGCTCTGAAAGCGATTCTTTGTTGAAATCAGCATCTTCTAAGAGCCGCGGGATTTCAGCGTAGAACTGGAATAAAAGTTCATAGTCCTTGGAGATTTCTGGTAGTAGTAATGCCAAAGTACCAGCCTGGATGGAATTTCTCAGTAGCTTAGCAAAAAATGTCCGGCCGCTGTGATTATACCCATCTTTCTGGTCTGGTGTGTACTCGTTCTCCGCCTTGAACAGCTTCACACTCACAGTCCATGGAATAATACTTCCGTTTTGCAAGTGAACTACCAAAAGGTCCTTGAACCAATTATATTGACTCAGCATATCACTGTCCTTGAATAATTCGCTATTTTTCATACTTTTTCCAAAAAATTTCAGCAGCTCCGCTGCTAGCTGGTCTGACTCCTCTACATCTGACTTCAGAGCTAACTTGTATTCCGCCACAAGTTTACCAGATAAGCTCATGCTTGATCTTGGTTTCTTTTTCGATACCGGCTTCTGGTCAACATCAGAGGTTCTTTTCAAGCTGGTTTTTGAACTAATCCGTGACCCCATCCTGACTTTTGGTTTATAAACTATACGTTGAACAGGTTATACTGCCCAAAAAAAGTTTTGAAATTATTTTTCATTAATATGTCGATCTTTAAAATCGATTAGAAACTTGAAAAACAAAAAAAAACAATACGTAAGCAAAACGGTCAACTTTCCCTTGATCTCAGCGCTGAATTTTCATTGGCAGGAATCCTCGCAACTGGTTTTTTTCCTCAAAGGTTTTTGGAATATTCACTTCTCCTATTTCATCATACAATTTTCTCGAACTCTCTTTAACAATAGAGACAAGAATATCCATCATGAGTCTGAGACTTGCCACTAGAACATTGCGACGTACGTGTGAATATCTAAAAGATAATTATTATCAATTTCTCAGTAATTGAAACGGGATTCTAACTTTGGTTTTAGCGGCAACTTCTGCCCTTCGTCTTAATCGTTTTGGTGTTGTTGGAGCCATTCCGTAAGTTTAGACGGTCTTTTCGGTTGTCTGAGGACACATTCTCTAACCCTGGACTATAGTCACCTGAGAGGTTATGCCAGCCAGCCTGATCCCAAGGTCAAGGCTCAGTCTGTCATTGATGCCCTTCCTGGCAATACCCCCCTCACCAAGACTGGTATTTTAGGTACAGGTGCTGCTGCCGCTACTTATGTCATTAGCAATGGTCTTTACATCGTCAACAATGAGTCTATACTGGCTGGACTTTTCCTTGTGTTCTTATTTGTATTCTCCAAGACTGCTGCCCCTGCTTACAAGGACTGGGCTGAGGGACACATCACCACTGTCAAGAGTGTTTTGGACAAGGCTAGAGAGTCTCACGTCGTGGCTGTCAAGGACCAGATTGATAACGTCAACAGACTCAAGAATGTCACCTCTGTCACTAAGGACTTGTTCGCTGTGTCCAAGGAGACCGTCAAGCTTGAAGCTGAGGCTTATGTTAGCCAGCAAAAGGTGGAGTATGCCCAAGAAGCTAAGTCTGTGCTCGACTCATGGGTTAGATACGAGAGTCAAGTTCGTCAAAGAGAGCAACAAGAGCTTGCCAAGTCTGTCATTTCCAAGGTTCAATCTGAGATCAGCAACCCCAAATTCAAGCAGGAGGTTCTCTCTCAGGCCGTTGCCGATGTCGAGAAACTTTTCAAGGCTTAGTATATTTAACATACATTTAAATTGAATACAACGAATCATTCATCTGCAAATTATCTACAAAGTATTCTCAAAAAGAAAGTTAAAAAAAAAAAGGGGTAAATTGTTCTAAAGAAGCTTCATTAAATATGTAGATAAATTTTATAACTTAGGTGTGAGCAAGTGACATCAAGATCGCTCAGTCAAAATCATCTGCCCTGATGCATCCCTACTGATTCCCGTTTCAACTGAGAAAACTCTTTTTCCTCTCAGGAAAGTCTCTCTCACTTGGCCTTGAACCTTCCGTTTATCATACGGAGTGATTTTGTTCTTGAAATACATCTTGGCCATGTCCAAGGTCCACTTTTGATTGGGGTCGAATATACACAAGTCGGCATGCTTCCCCTTCGCTATACTTCCCTTGATTTTGTCGAGGCCCACTTGTTTCGAGGTGTTTACTGAAGTCCACTTTATAATTTCAGCTATTGTTATAGGGTTTTCTGGGAATTCTTGGTTATACTGCTGAGCTTCTGTCCAGAGGATGATTAGACCCAGACCTACACTAGCGATTCCACCCCACGATTTGAAAAAATCGCCTTGCTCCAAATCCTTGAGATGAGGCGTGCAGGGAGAATGGTCGCTGACAACTGTGCTAATAATCCCCTCCCTGAGAGCTTCCCATAGCTTTGCCCTATTTGACTTGGATCTGATGGGTGGACAGCATTTGTATAATGTGGCCTTGTCGGGAATCTCTTCAGATTCAAAGGTCAAATAGTGGAAGCAGGTCTCCACAGAAAGCTTGACATCTTCCTGTTGGGCCTTTCTGATCAGAGGAACCGCTAGCGCACTGGCAAGGTGGACGATATGCAACTTAAGGTCAGGATTTGTTTTCGAATGCTGAATCACTGTGTTTATGGCATCAACCTCAAACTGGTCCGGCCTTGATTTCAAAAACTCATTGTATTCTTGTTCATGGGCCCAGTGCACTGGAGCTGTTTCCTCCTCGTAATAGTTGTTGCTCTTTGTATGGAGTGCTTTGGAGTCATGTATATCCATTTCTGCATGAAACAACAACATACTCGGAGATCCAGCCAGACTCTTCAAGGCGAGATCTATATCCTCGGGCTCTACTTTGGGGAACTCGTCAACTCCGGAATCCATCATAAAACATTTGAACCCTCTGACGCCTTCCTTGGTGAGAGGGACCAGATCTTTGTCATTTCCGGGGATTACACCTCCCCAAAAGCCAACGTCGGCCCAAAGCTGGCCCTTTGCAGCCCGTTTTTTCTCGGCAAAGTTTTCGACAGTCGTGGTAGGGGGAATGGCATTAAGAGGCATGTCAATCACCGTAGTGACTCCACCTGAGGCAGCTGCCTGGGTCCCTGTCGCGAAACCCTCCCATTCAGTCCTACCTGGCTCGTTCAGGTGGACATGAGAGTCAACAAGCCCAGGCAAGACATACAACGACCCGTAGTCCTCAACCCAGTCAGCTCCCTGCGTATCTGGGTCATCGTACTCTAGTATATCAACGATATAACCGGACTTTGGCGCGTATACCACAACCGCGGGGCTCAGCTTCTCTCCAATGAGAACATTTGTGGACTTGATACCTTTGACCAACATGATGCGACGAAAATTGAAAAAATATGGACTGAAATCAAAGAAGGACTTAGATCCAAAGCTCTAATAAGCCGGAGTATGGTATTAAAATAGGTCTATGTCTAGAGGCAGGCTCAAAAGCGAAATAGGAATGTGACTTCAAAGAAAGCGCAGAAGGCCGCTGACGGGAAAACTAGAGTAGTTCACTAGCGATGATTCTCCGGTCGGATCAAGGTTAAGGCTCGCAGAAACGCTTGTGGATGTTTCTGTTTGTTCCCTTAGGATAGTAGACCTTGTGTACTGCTAATTGTCAACAAAAATTGGTCAAAAGTGAAAATAAAAGGAGGAAGAACTGTATAAACGCTCACGGAGAAAAAAGGGAAAAAAAAAGCCTGAATTCGAGATTGATTTTCTTATCGGTGATTAACCGATCAGAGTGATACGCGGAACTTCTCAAGCTCTTCTAGAAGACATTTTACCTTTCACTAGAATTATAACACAAAAACTATGGCTTTTCTTGTTATGGGAATGCTTTGATTTTATCAGTGTCTTTAGTTAAGGAACACTTCACTAGCGACTGTTTATTTGTGCAGCTCGAAAGTTATTCGGAATTCATTGTTTGACGCGTCGGTATATACAGTCAGCGGCTTAGTCATACCAGTTACTATTAGTGTAAAACCTAGCTCATGGTCAAACGCCTTAGCCTCTTGCGTCTTTACTTCGAGCCAAGTCAGGCGTTGCTCGAAGGTCGCAGAAAGACTGCAAACTTGCCTAGCGTCGTGTAGCCACTTACTTAGCCAACTCGCATCTTCTTGGTCGCTCTCGCTGCTGACCTGCTCCAATCGTATTGTGCTTGCCAATCAGAACGCATATACGAGAATGCACAGCTTATGACTAACTTCAACAGTTTTATAAACCATTTGACACGTACTATCCCAAGCTTCTACAGCTACTCGGAGCCAAAGTGAGTTCACTCTGACCTGGGTTGCAGTGGCTGGGAGGATTGACAGCAGTGGAATATGATTTATCTCGCTTCATCACTGCCGCTATACATACCAGAGCAGCGCTAGGGCACTCACTTTGTGAGAGTCAAGTCTTCATTTACTTATTCTGAACACTCTCGTTCTGGTAGTATCTTGTGCCTCTAGACAGTTTCAATACATATAGATACAGATATAGATATAATTATGAGCTTTGGTGTAGTGCACCATGGCATGAGATTTGCATATAGTCTGGTCTTGCACCGATTGTTATCAGACCTTTGCTTAATTATACTAGTAGAAACATCTCATTTATCTTTCCATCTTTCTACCTAGCTTGTTTGATTCCATCCTTTTCACCAGACTCACCAGCAATCTCGGCTAGTAAGCTGGATAGTTAGGAGCATACTAGGAACACGATAGATACTGTACTGTGCATTGTCGAGTCAATTTGAGAATTCCGGCGACTAGTTTTCATCTCATTTTTCTGCTATTTTTTTGCCCTCTTCTTCCTTTCCCCTCCTTTGCTTAGCTGGCCTTGATTTTTTCTTTGCCCCTTGCTAGCGGAGCCGACTTCTACTTTTCTTGTATTAATATTTTCTACCGTGTGACCAAGTGCATCTCTCCTAATGGTTACAAGACCAGTCACAACAAGGGATGTTTTCCTGTATGTCCCAAATCTAATTGGCTACAGTAGAGTAATATTCGCTCTCGCCAGTTTCTACTATATGAAGTGGCATCCGAAATACTGCACACTACTCTACTGCTTATCTTGTATATTGGATGCATTGGATGGAGCAGCTGCAAGGAGACTCAACCAGACTTCATCTTTCGGTGCTATATTAGATATGGTAACTGATAGATGCACTACTAGTTCTTTGATTTGCTACCTGTGTGTCGCGTACCCCTCGTGGGCTCCGGCATTTCAGCTGCTAGTAAGTTTGGACCTTGCTTCTCACTACATGCATATGTACGCTATGCTCAATAGTGGTTCTGCTTCTCACAAAAAAGTCGGGAACGAATCTTGGATTCTCAAGCAGTACTACACAAACACCAATGTGCTGTTTTTATTCTGTGCATTCAACGAACTCTTCTTTGTGGGACTTTATTTGAGCAGTTTCCCGCTGAAGTCTCCTCCAAACCTGGGCTACATTTTCAATGACATCCCGCTATCCTATCCTACCATCATTCTCATCATCACTTTTCCCCTATGGCTAGGAAAGCAAATGATCAATGTAGTTCAAATGTACAGAGCTGCTGTACTATTGGCAGAGACTGACGTCGAGGAAAAAAACAAGAAACTGGAGTAAAAGGAAATGCCATTGAGTAAAAGTCACATCCAGTCATGTATAAATCTATGTACACGCGCAAGTGTCCTGGCCCATATAGCACTACATAAGTATAATAATATAGAAGAATTGAGATCTTCCGCCATGTATACAGAGCAGTATAAGGTTGGGGGCAATTTCATATACCTTTAGCTCTACCTTTTTCACGGCGGTGTATGCTTTCAGAACAATTCTAAAGCGAAAACAGAAGGAAAAGAAAAAAAGAAAATGAGCCCTAACAAGCCTGATGGTAACATTTCTCTACTCTAGCATACATGACAGACAGTCTAAATCAACAAGTAATCCTCCTTGGTTTTGCACAGGTCAGAAAGTACGCTCGTGTTCATTTGTTTATAACAAGGTAATGATTCGCGCTGAACACTATCTTCATAGTCCTCCCGGCCCGGTCAAGGGTGTTCCAAAAGACAGCTTGCACCGTCTCCCAGGGGAGTTACTGCTTAGAAAGCACGCAAAGTTTTCATCATTTACGTATAAAACGTGGAAGGATGAAGAAAAAGAAGAGGAAAAAGTAGATACAAAATTTTTTCTTTTGATTTTATACTGTGCAGTCCCAGGGCAGGTCAGCCGCACTGAAAAAAAAAATATTTAGCACCGGTATACCGACAGTAAATTTATATATCAACACTGCATTTCGAGCGAGAGAACACAGCGCACTCTAGAAAACCGCGAAAGAAGCAATGTCTTTGCAGGCTCTTATAGGCGCGCTTTCTTCCAATGAAACCACAGGGAATGAGCTCCTAGCTTCTTTAGAAATACTCAAAGTTTCTCCTGGTATATTTGAATCAGCTCCGCCAGATATCCTCCACAAATTCAGAGTTAGGATCTCGGCCATGCTTAAATCAAAGTCACCGACAGAAAAGTGGTTGGGTGCTGAACTGGTGCACATTTCAGTAAAAAGTAGTGAGAATGTTCTCAAGCAGTATGGTAATATCTGGGCAGGTCTGTTAATACACATTCTGGAAATACCCGCACCTTTTGTAATCCAATGCGGTGCTATGGAGGCTCTGTCAGCTATCTTCAGCGGTACCGCGGGTAACCCTGGGCTAACTAGAGAAATAACTACGCAGAAACTTCCAGTGTTTTTGAAACTGACGTTGTCCCTTGCAGAAAGAGATTCTGAGGTCTGGAAACCAGTTCTCAGGGTACACAACAGTGCATTGAGAGACTACCCTACGCTCAGTCGGAGAACCGCTGAGAGGTACTACTCGCTGCTGAACAGTATTATTTTGACTGCTATGTACCCCACGCAGTCAAACGCACTAGTCGGCAAAGAGCTTCTGAGCTTGTGCGGGAAAGGTTATTCCAGCTTGCATATGGCTGCCCCTAATGACACTGAAGCTACCGAATGGCGGACGAGGTTTTTAGAGGTTATTCAGGAAATTCATTTGTCACTGTCAGCACTGAGTAAAAACTATATCGACGAAGATAGAAGAATGGAAGACGACACTAAGATGACAGGTCTTCCTGGACTCAGCCGACCTCAAGCCAATTATTCTCCAATACAGCATCTTCCCAGACTGAATGTTCTACTATCACTACTAGAGTCATTTTTGGTTTCGGTCACGAAAACTCAGGTGAAATTTCCAATGAGCAAACTTCAGAGTCTGCTAGATAGAATCTACTCAATTTCTCACCACTCGGTAGTAGCAGCCAGTTCACAAAGCGCGACTGAGAGAGCTGAGTTCCTACTAGTAACGAGCCAGTTACATCACAGTGTCACGCATTTACATTTGGTGGCATTGAATATTTTTGGAGCTGGATACTTGAGATACAGCAGAGGCATAATATTCCACATATCCAACTTACTTTCTCATGGACAGCCTCGGCAGCAAAACTTACTTGTTAACCTGGCAACAAAATTGCTGCAACTTTTTCCATTTGCTCCTAAAGACCTGACTGCTGATGTCAAGCGGTTAATTGTGCATTGCATGAATGGCAGCAACCTGTCAAAAAAGACTGTTGCATCTTTTTTCACGGAAGTTACCAGGACCCTTCCTGATCTTGCTATCCCTCTTAGAAATAGCATTGACCAGTTTTTTATCATCAACCGTTTAGATAACGGTTTGCTGATGTCCTCGATATACCCTGGGGCATCAAAATATAGCATTGCACCTATGGCATTAAGATTGTTGCCAACATCAAGGGGTTTGGATCTTTTAGTTCATCCACGGCTCCCACCTCTGCCTAGACCAGTGGAAGTTGGCTACGCAGCGCTAAACAATGCCAGGAAGCCCGCGAATGACGAAGACCAGGATATTATGATGGAGCAACCAGACGTTGAAGCAGAGGGGGTGTCACTTCAAACAAACTCTTTGGCGCAGTTTCCAGAATCGGTACCAGGATCGACATCAGAACTGGTGACAGAACAGGTACAGGAAGCAGCAACGGAGATTGTGCAAGAAATCATAGAAGAGGCCGAGTTGAATGGAGTATTAGAGAAAACAACGGTGTATCAACCCCAAGTTCCGGAAAACACAGTCAAGCAACATTTTGAAACTGCGCCGGAAACAGTCGAGGCTTTTGTGCAAGAAGAGATAATGTATGAAGATAACGACAACGACGACGACGACGACGATGACGATGACGATGACGATGACGATGAGGTGGTGATTCCTATCATTGATATGACTGACAGCGATGACGATGCTGAATAAAGCTCTAGCAGATATTAGACTGAACTTGTCACTCTTGTTCCAGAGCTGAAAGTTAGAATTTGCCTATGACATAGTCCTGTAGAATAAATAAAATGAGTTCATGTATCAGAATTAATCCGAGTCATAGCCTTCAAGATACGGGCCTCTGCCACTTCTGTAATCCTCTTCCTCTGACGCATATTCATTTTCAAGATCCAAAACTTTCTTCTGCTGAGCTTTTTCCACTTTGTCTGTTCGCTGCCTTTTTCTAACTGCCATAGGAATCATGGAAATTGCTTCTTGTGCGGTGTCTCTTAGTACCGGGGCGGACTCATAAGTCGTTTTGATTTCGATAATACCGTCCTCATTTCTGTCCCAGGTTTTGGGAGGTGGGCCATCAGGCAATGGTATTCCCGAAACAGATTCAGAAGTGGAGTACCCATCGTCTTCCTCACTATCATTCCCTCTCTCGAGTTCTGTACAGCCTGGCGGAGCAATCCCCTCTGGGTTTAAAACTGGGTCCCAGTAAATTGACTTCCGTCCCAGTCCTCGAGGCCGACTATTATCACCACCTCTGTGAAATTCACCATTTGCGGGTTTGTGAGGTTTGAAATAGGTTCCCTCCTTTTCTCGAATTGCTGTCAAATCCTTTAAATCTTTCTTCAAATCTTGGAGATGCTTGCTTTGAGTTGGGGTTAGTTTATCTCCATGAGCTTCAAGCTCACTGATCTGGCGTTGCAGATGGAATGGATTTCTACCTTTAAGACGTTCCAGCCTTTGCTTCTCCTTTTGTGCTTTGCTCTTCTTGATATGAGCTGCCTTTTCTAATTTCCTGGCTGTTTGCAAAGGGTCCAATTTTGGCATTTTGGAGTATGAATGCTGTTCTGACAGTACGCTGGCTACTATAGTACTACTAGGGTCAGCACTATACACTAATATTCGAACTGAATCGAGATCGCTAGCGCTAACCATATGGACTTCGCGACGGACACATATGAGTGACCCCAAACCAGACTTGTCAGCTGTTCCAGTCACTGCCTTGGAATCGCTTAGGCTAAGGCTATCACAGGTAGGGCCTTTTATTCTTTAGTTTCTGATCTGGACTATACTAACTTGTAGGTTACCCATGCTCTTAACTCCCTGAATGCACAAATACAAGCTGCTTCGCTACCGTCATGGATTTCACTCCATGACCAATTATCAGTGATACTCACTCAGCTGGTATCCCTTACTACTACACTTAACAACTACAGTGAAGTGTTGCAACGTACAGTCGTGTACCCTCTGCCCACATTTCCGGTAGTCAGACACTCAGATTTACTGACCACATTATTACGAAAAAAGAACCCACCAGATGTTGAAGACTGGATAAAGGAGGGCAAGACCCTAGGAAAAAACACCAAAATTACCAAAGATGATCAGTTTTGCCAATGGGCAGAAGGTATAGTTGATGAATGTATGGGTGAGCATGAATGGTCTGGATTTCTTACCCGGAAAGAAATCCAAGACGGGGTCAAGGATTCTGCGGGGGCCAAAAGCAGCAGCGAAGACGACAACTCTCAATCCTGGAGTGTCGAAGAAATTGTCACTTACATGTCTAGAGGAGAGCTTCCCCCTAGGTATTTATAAATATATATGCTACAAACGAATAATAATTAATAAGAATAATAATGATGCAACTAGAACTTTTTCCGCAGAGACTGGACTTTTTTGAAATGCTGCTTGCGACCTGAGGTTTTCTCCCTTTGGATTTCTCCATACTTCTTCTTGTAATACTGTCGGGAAGCGCTGTCTGCAAGAATTTCCTCCGCAATGGTGCGCTTCCGCTCTTTCTTTGACAGTCTAGCAGAGTAGTACTCTGTATTGCCTTCAATGATCGTACCCATTTGGAAAAACTTTGGCACTTTGGTTTTCTCCTTCTTATAGTGTCTCTTTGGATCTAACACGTTTCTCATTGATAACAATTGCAAATCTCGCTTGACTGACGGAGTAAGCTCAGGTTTAGGCATATTGAACCACTTGCTTCCGCTATTAGAGTCCTTGTCAGCCTTCATTTTCTTAACAACTTGAACAGGGTCTTCCACTTTCCTGAATCCAGACGAAGCTGAGGCCTCTGATACATATTTATCCTTGGTGGCAAGCTGCACCACCGCACGATCCTTATCGTTTGCATGAACCGGGGACAAAGAACTACTGAGTTTTGGTAAAAGTTCCCATGATTTTTTAATTTCTTCAAATGAATCTGCAGAGCTATCTGTAGATTTACTGAGATTCTCCTTAGCCTTTGAAAGAAGCACTTCGAAGTCGTCCAGTTCTGACATGGCTGTTTCTGTATATTAACTTTGAACTCTGGATTAACCTGAAAATGAAAAATTTCCTCATTACTTAATTTTTTTTTTTACTTAAAAGGATATGATGATCGATATCGTTAATGCACTGATTAGTAAAAAAACGTGAAGTTCACGCTATGTCTATATAAACGAACTTTGATTCCTATATTAATAGCCGAGACTTATATACAGCAGAAACGTTTAGGGGAAACCTTCGTTTTATTGCCAATACCTCACGCGTCCAGCATGGTAGGAAGACGGCGACGGAGAGCCAGACCAGACGATTATGTCTTACTTGTAAGCTTTGGAAAAGCGATATGCTATAAAGGCGAAACTAACCACTTTATAGTTGTCCAAATCCACGTTGCTTCATTCAAATGAGCCAGTAGTGAGCAGTAGGCAACAGCATGAGTCTGAGGTAGAGCAACCACAAAGTATACCCGAAAAGCTACCTCATATCAATGAGTGGAGGTATCTGCTACGGCCAAGATCCGTTGACTCTGACCTTTACCTCAAAGAACCGGATAAAAAGATTGATTGGAATGACATTGCAGCGGTCTTGGTGGATTTAGATCTGAGCGAGGTTGACCGTTGTCCCATATGTTTAGAAGCACCACCAATTGCCCCGCGCCTGAGTAAATGCGGTCACATTTTTTGCCTTGCCTGTCTGTTGAGGTACATGGAAGCAAGAGGAAACGACATATGCCCATTATGCCAACAGCATATATACATCTTGTGCACGGTCATATATCCGCCGAAGGAGCAATATCCTGTTAATGTTGGAGACATTGTAGTATTAGATTTATTTATTAGGTCAAAGGACGGCTCAGTTATCTCACGTGCTCGCGTGGACGGAGATAACTCCAAGTGCTTTGCAAACAAGAGCTTCAGCTGGACCTGCGATAGTGACAGGGCTGCTCCTGTGTATCTTTCCTCGGATCAAAAGCTTTTGGAGATCTTTTCGCAAGAAAAGCGGGAACTGAGAGATGCAAAGCTCAAAGACAATGAAAACACTGCACCTTATTATGACGCGGCAGTTGCTCATATCGAAACAGAGTCATTACCGTATTCTTCTGAGAATGCTTATCACGAAGAGGAGGTATCACTGGTGGACACGTACTTCTACTTCTATCAGCCTCAGGGGCGGTCAAAAACTTTCTTGTCTGATTTGGATATCAAAATCTTACTGCGCGAATACGGCCACTTCAGCAATTTCCCCAACCAGGTATCTGCCAAAATATTGCACAGCTACTACAAGTGCATCGATAAGAAAACGCGGGTTCGTTACCGGTACTTAGACTACTTGCCTTTAGGGACCGGAATACGCGTTATAGAATGCGACTGGACAGACACCGTGCGACCGTCGACTTTGGAAGCATTTAAAGTAGAGCTGGGAAAAAGAGAAGCCGCACGCAAGCTATCAGAGCCTACTGTGAAATCACCGAGAGAAAAGGAGAACAAGCCTGTTGCCCCATCCAAAACTGATAGTATATCCAAGCTGGCCTCATATACCGCAGTGGAAGATGATGAGAGTTATTATTATGATGAGCTCAATTTTGTCGAAGACAAGTACGAGTCATACGAGGACTACATGACTCTCCAGACCAACTATGAAATTTCTCGCGGAATGGAGATTTTGCCCAAACGCTTGGCTAACAACAGAAGGCGGACCAGCTGATTGACCTAACTCAGAGCTTAAAGTAGTACATGTATACATATAGACAAAATTAAAACCTATAAAGTCTGAGCGACATCTCGCGAGGTTTTTCTGGAGTGGTGGACGTAAATGTGGATCGACAAAATTTCGGCCGTCATCGCTCAGGCTATATTTATACAGCACGGACTAAGGTATGCGATTGTTTTATAACCTTATTCTACCTCCAAGAAGAAAAAAAAAATAAAACACGCTCCTGGAAAATCTCATAAAGACCAGAATCACTGACGGGAATCAAGAACCCAGCATCTGATTGTCATTTAAGCAACTGAAGATACTTTGGTGCTACAGGTGAGCCGGACTTTTAACGGTTTCTTTCCCCCTTGTTCTTGTTGGCTTTTTCTGTGCGTGTTATTCGTAATAGGAACATCAACATGAACATTCTTGAAGGTGATATTGCATCCGCCTCCCAGCCGCTTCACAGTAATGGAGCGGATATTGCTGAGGAGGCAGTAGAAGATGGAGGGGTGGTACGGCGGTTCGAGGGAGAGGACGAAGAATTTGAGGAAGATGATTACCTCGAACAAGATGCAGCAGAGCAAGATATCAGAGATGGATCGGAAGAACCTATGGACTACGACCAAGCAGGACAGGAGATGATAAATAGAGGAGCAACGGAGGATGAAGACGACGAGACTGGCGAGGTTGATTTATTCAGCAACGTTGGCCAGGGACTGACAGGTGCTCACCGTGAGATGATGATGCGCTACTGGCAAGAAACAATAGATAGTATAGAACGAGATGATCACAAGTTCAAAGTTCATCAACTACCTCTAGCTAGAATCAAGAAGGTCATGAAGGCAGATGACGATGTTAAAATGATATCTGCCGAGGCTCCCATCCTGTTTGCCAAGGGATGCGACATCTTCATCACAGAACTCACTATGCGAGCATGGATCCACGCCGAAGAAAACAAAAGACGAACTTTACAAAGATCTGATATTGCCAATGCTCTGCAAAAATCAGATATGTTTGACTTTCTCATTGACATAGTACCCCGAGAAGAAGCGCTGCCAAAAAAGCCAAGGCATCAGAATATGCGTCATTCGATGTCGGAAGAAATGATGGAGGACCACGATAGCCACCAAGTATATGGCCATGACGAGACGATACAACAACAGCAGCAACAACAACAGCAGCAACAACAACAACAACAGCAGCAGCAACAACAACAACAGCAACAACAACAACAACAACAACAACAACAACAGCAGCAGCAGCAGCAACAGCAGCAGCAATCTCAAGACTATCTAACACACCAACAGCAACAGGAGGCACATGCAGCTGCCACGTCCGCTGCCTCAGGAGTACCAAAACCAAACCAAGGAGCGCCAACTTCAAGTAACACGGCAGCAGCAGGATACGGAAGTACCGGTGAAAATGAGTCTTATCACATGAATTTTGGTGGGTATCAATCGCAGTACTGAAAGAGGGCGTGAGATGGGAAAGGAAACCCGAGCTTCCCCAACCCCTCATTTTCTCTTTTCTTTCAACCAACACCTATTTAAAGGCTTCTATTTTGATCAGCTAAACGAGTATAACGAAGAATGTAATTTTAATTTGACGATGAAACTTTTCACTAACCTCAGGCCTTAGTTAGTAACTTTCGAGATCTGTCAGAAAGCGTTCAAGCACGTCAAGATTTAAGCTAGGTGCTCTTGACGGCGTTGATCGACCTTGATCGATCAAAAAGAAAATAAGCTCCGAGCACCGAAACATATGGTTCTCGAAAAATTTGATAAAAGAACTGCTGGCTCTAAGCTTATCTATACTTCGGTAACTGATAGAGGGACATTCAGCAAAAGCCTAACTTTTCTGCCCAGAGGTGTTTGAGCTGCTCATGTCTAAGCAGGAAGTTCTTATTGCTCCAGTCAAAGTCCACCAGCCGTAAGTTCACCAAGTTAAAAAAGGATTTTCCGGTGATTGTGTCTTCAAACCAGCGGTACTAATTACATAGATTCTGGTATGGCGGTCTTGCCAGTATGGTAGCTGCGACATGTACACATCCTTTGGACCTGGCAAAAGTCAGAATGCAGACAGCTCACAAACCTGGGGTAAGCATGTTGGGGACACTTGAAGGTGTTGTCAAGAACGAAGGGTTTTTCCATATTTATAACGGGCTAAGTGCCAGCTTACTCCGACAAGGAACATACTCAACGACCAGATTTGGAGTCTACGAGTACTTGAAGGAGGTTTTCAGGGATCCATCTGGTGGCACACCCCCCTTTCATGTTTTGCTACCATTGTCATTGGTCTCTGGACTGGCCGGTGGGATTGTCGGTAATCCTGCAGATGTAGTGAACATCCGCATGCAAAACGACAAATCACTGCCTTTGGAGCAGAGGAGGAATTACACCAACGCATTCAACGGAATAAAGCGAATTTGCGTGGAAGAATCCCCAGCTGCTTTGTTCCGTGGACTCGTTCCAAATTGCACCCGGGGAATGTTAATGACTGCTTCTCAAGTTGTATCATATGACGTGTTTAAGTCCATCCTCGTGAAGAAGATGGGAATGAGATCAGATACAAAGACGACTCATTTTTCTGCCTCTCTACTAGCAGGACTTGTTGCCACAACCGTTTGTAGTCCAGTGGATGTGGTCAAGACAAGAATAATGCACAGTCACAGTAAGTCCGACGGTGCTGCCAGAATTTTACTAGATGCAATTAAGAGGGAGGGAATATTATTTGCGTTTAGAGGCTGGGTACCAGCGTTCGTTAGACTAGGACCTCAGACCATTGTAACGTTTCTCGTATTGGAGCAATTGAGAAACTTTGGAATTGGTCAGAAAAGACATTAATAATGACAATCTATACATATTCTAGAGCATATCACTTAATTTCAAAGCATTTGCAAATCATGAACAGTGCTTAAAGCCACAAAAAAAAACAAAGAAAAATAAAAAAGGGTCCATCTCTTAGAATGAACATTATAAAAATTATTGCTCTGTGTTTTGTGCATAGAAAAAGTTGCAGGCAACAGGGACCAGTCCATGCTTTGCTGCAAAATCCTTTGCTCCGCTTCCTGGCACTCCAGTGCCCCAATTAGGTCTACCAGAGATCTTGGGAGGTACACCAGCTGTCTCCTTGTAAAGCAAGAAAACATATCTGTGTTTACCAGTCTTTGGAGGTGGGGCAGGGCCCTCATATGGCAGGAGCTCAACTCCCTCATTGAAGTTTACCGTTGCGGCACTTCCACCTTCCACCTTGGGCTTGATACCCCCAACGGCAAAATGAGCATACTCACTCCACTTCTTGTCGCCCTTTGTGGGAGCATCAGGATCGGTCAAGACCAAGGTGTAAGAGTCACTAGGATTTGCTTCAGCAAAAGCTAAATGAACAGAGGGCAGCTCCTGTGTTTCAGCAACGGTGAGCGTATTACCCAACGTGACCTCCGCATCCTTGCCGTATGACACGGTAATCACTCCATTAGGTGTGAATTGCTCCACAACTTCTGGGATAATTTCATGTCTCTTCAACCCATCGTTTATGTTGGCGGTGATTGTGATGAGAGGCATGGTAAATGTAAATCTTCTTTACTAAATTTGCCTTTCCTCTGCGTATAATAATCAAGCTTCTCAGCAAGTTTTCGGTATCAGTAAGAAAAGATCAAAAGTAAGTAGGTGAGAGAAAGGAGGCAAAGGTCCTTAGTTATATTTATAGCTGTGGAGCTGATGAAATTGATTGCTGTGCTAAACCCCTAAAGTGAGTGATTCACTTCATGGTTACCGCAAAAAGGAGCATGTAAGGCTCAACAAAAGACACACACACAAAAATCGTCTATCGGAGACCTATATGTCTGTGTATATAGCTGGATTATTAAAGCCGCTGAATGCATTCTCTAGAAGAATGCATTACTTGGAACCTGTATAATTGCATGTCTGTATAAGCTTATATATATATACTTAAAAGCTTAAACTTTAAATAAAAAGCCTCGAGTTTACGTCACGTTTTGGGGGGCTACGGCGCACCGCCATTATTGTCAAGATGAATTTGAAGCTAGCTATAAGCCTATATATATCCGATTAAACTAACCTCCAATCGTTCTTTCGAGGGCATGAACGTAAGCGAGTCTTCTAATGTAAATGACCGGCAAAGGTGCATTGAGGTATGGAGTTGAAAACACCTCGCTTGACCAAGCTGTGCCCACAGCTGTTGCTCTCCTTCGCGCACACGCATTCCCAATAGTAAGTCTCAGCTTCAATGCAGTCAGCCCAACATTGGTATCTGGCGACGAAGCAGGGTGGTGCGTGTGGTGGTCTCTGGCTACTCGAAGACCGCTGGCTATTTGGCGACCACACGAGAAATCTATAGTGACTGTTCGCTGGGTTTCGAATACAAGATTACTCACTCATGGCCGAGATAACAATATATATATATTTGATTTGAGCCTGACGGATGGCTATAATTGTGAATCGCCAACTAGACATGATTCTGGGAACAAATGGCGAAAGCCTTGGCTTGTTTACTCCCAGGGCGTGAATGCATTGAACTTCTGTGCTGCTTTTACCAGAGGTAATATACTTGCTGTTCCTAATACTTTAGACTCTGAAAAAATTGATATTTACTCTCTCCCTCATGAAGCAAGTAGTGATCAGCTGAAAAGACCTTATTTTGGAATTTCTGCTAAAATCAATGAGGACTCCTCTTTTGAGGATGGGTCCATTGGCAGATCAAGTACCACAGGTATTGTGATGGCTTTGCTCTTGACCGAAACAAGACTTTGTGCTGGTTATGAATCTGGTCACATCGTCATGTATGATATCTCGCAAATGCCAGAATCCTCCACCACTAGTGTGCAGCCTCCGGTTATTTTCTGTCGAAAAGTGTATAATCAGCCAGTTTTGTCGTTGGCTCTTTCACCCCAAGATGGCACATTTTTGTCAACTTCTGCTGGGTCTCTTATCGTGAAACACTCTGCTGAAAGTGGGGAAGAGATACAGAGCATCAATACTGGGCACACTGGGTTGACATCCGTGAATATACGGCAGGACGCCAAAATATTCGCTACAGCAGGCTGGGACGGATGTTCTAGGGTCTTTGAATATGACACTTTTGCTTCTTTAGCAGTTCTCAAAGGTAAATCTTCTTGTGTAGCATTTGCACCATTATGGGAACCGGAAAAGATGAAGTCTAGAGCGGAGACCAAGGTCAGAGGAATTCATTGGTTGGCAGTAGGCCAGAAAGATAGTCGAGTGGCTCTCTTTGATATTTATTAAGAAGGCCCCTCCTTTCTCATTGTTATCATCATTCTTCTTTTGATTCATGCACATTTTACTTTAAGGGAAATATCTTACACTACCTACTGACATCAATATGTTGCTTTTCCAACTGGTCAATTACTTTCAAGATGGAGTCAACTTTGGAGTTCATTGAACGATCGGACTCATGGACGAGCTGTCTCATATCTTCAAAAATTCTTGCAATCTGCTGAACGTGCTGTTGTCTCAAGCTGAGACTTTCTTTCTGAAGCTTGTTGACCTTATCTCTTTCTGCGCTTTGCTCCTTGAGTTTCCTATCTAGATGCCCAATTTTCTCCACGTCACTCTGACGTTCTGCCTGAATTACTGCTATCTTTCTCCCAATATACTGGATATCGCTCTGATATTTTTGCTTCAGTTTTTGAGAGCTTTCCACTACAGCGTTGTAGCTTGCAGTGGATCTTTCTCTTTCTTCATTAAATTCCTTCATTTGCTGTTCTAGCTTGCTCTCTAACTCCTGGCATTTGCTGCTCTCATCTTTGAGCTCCTTTATTTGTGTCTTATTTCGGGATTTGTCATCTTCAAGTTTTAGTATTCTTTGTTCCTTACGTTCCAGAATCCCATTCAATGTCGAAATGCGTTGCTCCAGCATGGTAATATTCGACTCTGCGATTTTCCACTGCTTTTTGGCAACTTCTGTGTCTTGCTTTTCTTCCTTTACTTTCTCCATCTGCTCTTTGAGGCGACGCTTGAGATCATCTATGTGGTGTTGGAGACCACTTATAGCTTTTGATGACGAGCTTGTCGAGACATTTCCGTATTTGGAACCATATTCGCCAACGCTTTTTCGTTGCACCTTATAGGTGCTAAACCCATCAAACGATCTGTGATGTGGAGACGCATTAGCACTCCTGGACTCTTGCGCTATTGCCCACTCTTTAAGCTGCTGTTGCTCATTGGGAAATTCCATATTCTTTTGAGCGCTGCTGCCTTTGTCTGCTTCGGCCGCTTTGCTAACGTTACAAAAACTTGTCAGCGTTCCGTAATAGCTATTTATTGTCGAGCAAGATTGATCAGAAATCAAGGAGTTGTTTCTGCCACTCCTTGGCAACTGCTCTGCAAGCAGTTCCAATTTCTTTATTGATTGTGCTTTTTTCTCAATTTCTTCTTTGAGCTGCTTCATCTTTTCTAACTCCATGCTAGGGTAGTTTGAAAGCCCAACGACTGATGGCGTATTGTTTTCATAATCCGAGGACTCCCCAATAGACGGCGATGTGTATGCTGTACTTGTGCTAGCTCCTCCTGAATAAGCCGTATTGTGTGACGATGGGCTCCTATTACTGGCGGGAAGCTTGGTTATTGTAACCACGTTCTCTTCCCGCTCATACTGGTGCGGCCGGCGAGCTTCTCCTGTGGGCCGAAAAAAGTGAACGTTTCCCTGAAGCTTTGCCTGCTTATGCTGTGCCTCAGTCTGGTAGTTTTCTGGAGTGAAGTATGGTTCTGAGGAATATTGCGGCTGGTTCTTCAAGGTTGGTACAGAAGACCTTGTAAACACCTTGGGGCGAGAGCACCCCGTAGCTGATGACATTGATCTATGAGGGTTTTTTTCCCGACTCTGGTTTGACTGCTTCCCTGGAGGATTTTCTCAAGTTTGTAGGGTTTCCTTGGCTTTCCTTCAGTGGTTGAAAAAGTTTTGGTAGCAGGCGAAGGCAAGTTTCGCTTGGAAGCTTTGCAAGTTATGACAAAATCTGAATGTAACTACTTGTTTTCTGCAGTGGATTGGTGTGACCACGTTTCTCTTTTCTGTGCCGGAATTTCTGCTTATGGTCATTTGTTCATCGCATTGAATGCACCTTTTACTTCACTCCCCTTTTTCGTATTAACAAGAAGTCACCTCAAAGAGGAAGTAGAGTTGAAAGCAAGAAAGCAAAAAAAACAAAAAAATAAGAAAAATAAAAAAAAATAAAAAAGGGAATGGGGCAGGGACAGGGACAGGACAGAAAGCGGCTTGGAATAGACGGCTTTTGCGCTGCTCAGTATGGTTTTAATTTCAATGCCGTAAAGCACAAACTTTTTTTTCTCAAACAATAATGACACAGGTTCGACTTGAGAAGTTCGTTCTAACTCAAACCCTGGCGTTTTTCAAGTAGTATACTATTTTGCGATTGTATCAGTCCTGGCTTTTTTTTTGCATTTCGTTTGTGGGAGGAAAAGGAACAGAAAATGCTAATGCTTGCTGTTTTCGACAGACGTTTTCATGCGTACATCAAAGCTTTCAAAATAAAAAAAACTACACAGCAGCGTGCGGTAAAATCTGTGCTACCAATATATTATCACACAATGGCCACTTGTTTGATTTATTAGCTATAAATTGGCTATTAAGTTTGCGAAATTCCGTAATTTTAGTAGAAACCGTGAGTGTCTCAATGGAAGGAGTTCTATGAGCCCAAAATTGACGTGCGGCGATGCATGTCAAAATTAAGGTTTGGAGAGCCAGGGGAAACGACCTTGCAACATGCTGAAATGAAAATTAAATAGGCCCACGTCAACCCTGAAAAACAAATTTGACAGTATATATATAGAAGATGCCGGAAACTATTGTAAGAATTAACCAGACCCTGATGCACTTTTGCACGACTCTGTTTTTACTGTAGGTAGCTTTATGGTACATGGCAAAATCGTGATCGATAGGAAAACTGGGTAAGTCTCGAGAAGATATCAAATTGTCAGAGTAGTCAAGGCCCTCTTAGATCCAACTTGCACAGAATAAAGAATATTTGGAATCTACAGGACGTAGAATATTTGTGTAGAGCAAAAAGCTTCATATCATTTTGTATTATGTAGAGTCTATGCATCGCATGTGTCACACAGTGAATCATGCAAGCATTTTTCATATATACGTCATCTTCCTCCCCCGAGCCCGAGACTTGACATCATGTTTTGCATCTGGGGATTATTCATCATGTCCATCATTTTACTCATATCAGGCATTCCACCAGCACCACCACCTCCAAACATACCTGCCAGCTTGCTTAGATCTGGCATACCTCCGCCAGCATCTCCACCAGTGCCACCTCCACCCATCGCCTGAGCCATGCGTCTTTGTGCTGCAGCCATCTGGGGATTCCCTCTTGCACCGGCAGCGCCGCCTCCTCCTTGCATCCTGCTCATTAGACCGTTCTTGCCTCCCATCTTCTTGGCCATACCTGCCATCATATTACACTGCATCAAAACTTCCTCTACATCTCTGACAGAGGTACCACTGCCCTGAGCGACCCTTACAATTCTGGTGGGCTGCTCTTTGAACATTGCACCATCAGAGTCAAGCTCCTTGTCAGTCATTGAGTCCATGATGTAAACCAGTTGCTTGATTTTATTGTTCTCGTCGCCTCCTAGCTGATCAGCAAATTGGCTCATTCCCGGTATCATGCTTGCAACTTTACTGAGAGGCCCTAGTTTCATGATGTTGTTCATCTGGTCTCTTAGATCTCGCAGAGTGAAAATTCCTTGTTGGAAATGCTTCATAGTGTCCTTTTGGTCTAACTTGAGGGTGGATACATGCTCTAGAAGCCCTTGTATGTCTCCTATACCTAAAAGCTTAGATATGAACTGTTTTGGAGAAAAGGTCTCAATATCATGTATGTGTTCTCCAGTACCTATGAAGACTATCGGGGTCTTTGTTGCTGCAACAGCTGAAATGGCTCCTCCTCCCTTTGCATGACCATCCATCTTCGTTAATATTATAGCACCAAAATTCGAGGAGTCTTTGAATGCTTTGCTTTGGGCTTCTGCCGCTTGACCAATAGATGCATCTAGAACCATAATTGTCTGATCTGGCTTGACAGCTTCGCCAATTTGTACCATTTCTGCAAACAGCTCTTGTTCCTGTCGGTGCCTTCCTGAGGTATCCACTATGATGAGGTCGAATTTTTCCTTCTTGAACTTATCAGTACCCTCCTTTGCAATCTTCACTGGATCAGGTTCGGTATAAGAACCATAGTAAGGAACCTTGGCCTTGATAGCGTTCTGCTTCAACTGGTCGAATGCACCAGCTCTGAAGGTATCAGCACAAACAAGGCCAACTGTAAAGCCCCGTCGCTGATAATACACTGCCAGCTTTGTACACGAGGTAGTCTTACCAGACCCTTGAAGTCCGACAAACATAATTACATTAGTCCTTCCCTTCTTAGGCTTGAAAGATTCTTCACCAGCGTCAACCAAGTTACATAGTTCATCAAATACCGTTCGTTGTACCAATTTCTTTTTATTAACACCAGCGGGTTGCTCCTTGAGGTTTACTTTAGCCTTAATTGTGTTTCGTAGTTGTCCCACAAGCCTAACGTTAACATCAGATTCCAGCAGTGCAGTGCAGATTTCCTTCAGAATGCTATCCAGCGCCGCTTCATCAACGACATCGTATTTGGATAGATTCCCGACGGCAGCGTTGATTTTTCGCCCCAAATCAGCTAAAACCATGATGCTCGTGAGAAGTTTGTGGTGAGGTTTGAATCAATTTGCACTGGAGAGACGTGAAAAATTGTAACAAATATTTGCTGTAATTTGAATCAGTACTGCTTGAAACGTATAGATAAATCGAGATTTTGCACACTCAACCACACTATAATTCTATCGATTCTAGCTATAGTGCTGATTCCACCCCCAACACAGCGCACACAATCATCTCTTAGCTAGATACTTTTGAGGCGTACAGAAGTCTACAGCAAATACCTTGGAAGTGGCCCGGCTTTAGAACCAAGTTCTTAATGTAGCTGGCTTAAATGAACTTGACAGCTATTCAAAATGATAGCACCAGAACTCTCTTATCTGTGTATATATTATCCGGATATGGACAAGAGTGGAGAGCACCTTGAAAATCAGATAGCTTTCTACCACAGCAGACAAAAAGTTGACCTGGACACCAAGCTGAAGCATTTGGGATTAGCTCAGGGTATCATTGAACTTGGAAAAGAATTTTCATCAGGAGAGCCTACACATTCTCTGGATACTTTGAAGTCACGAGTGGTTATGAAGGAGTTAGAGAAAGATTCAAATTGGTGGATTCTAGCATGTGTCAAATTTCCTATAGTTGGCGACAAAAAAGCCCAAGAATTTTCCTCCAAAGCGGTTTCTATCTCTAAAATTTTATGTCAAGAGCTGCTGGCAGCGTATAGAAACTGGAGATTAATTTATGGCCCCATCTCTGCTTATGTGGGGAAATCTGATATGGGTAACCTCAGAAGCCTTCTGAAGCCGTGGTGGACGTGCTGGGCTAACGAGTGGGATATGCGACTCCATGGGGCTGGAGCACTGCAGCTTCTACCAGGTATAAGGTCAGCTAAAGGTAGTGTGGCTACAACTACTGCTGAAGCCATTAAAGCAGTATTAGACAAGGAAAATGGAGACTCTTTCATGGAGATGATGGTCACTAGACACGATAGTGAGTACCCTGAAAATGAAGGACTGCTATGGAGATCTGGGTCTACAATTGACAGCGAATCTATCCGCGATTTGGTGGAGTGGGTTTCGAGCTGCAACAGTTCCGGCGACTCTTCATTTTCAGAAGGCTCTTCTGACAATGGTACCGCAGGCTCAAAGGGCCTTTCAACTGAAGGTACGACCTCGACCAATTTGCAAAATATAGACGAAACTGGCAGCATGCTCAGCACAATCAGAGAAGGGGCAGGTGCGATCAAAGCTTTTGGAGAAACGATAGGGTCCGCGGCAATGGTACCTTTACAGCAAATGTCGGGCTATCTTACCATGAGCTCATTTTCTCTCATGCCTTTCAAGGATGTCAGAAATGTGAAAGAAGATACTGGCCCCACAGATTTTGTATCAGATTCTCGATACGTTGTCGGTTTACTAGGAAACCTGGACGATGAAGCAGATGAGGACAGCAGGAAATTGAACCTGAAAAGCATTTACCTCAAAAATATAGCTTCAGGTGAATTTTCAAGGTATGACATTGTTATCTACCGCAGACGTCCATTGCTCTTTACCATGATATACAAACTGGGATCTTTGGAGCTACATGATAAAGCACATTATCTGTCGCTCCATTTACGACTTGCATCTCTCTCTGAACCAATATGTAAAGACTTGGTTGATCTTTCAGGGAGCAAACCTCTCAAATTTTACTACGCGGCTTTTGATGAACAAGAAGAGAAACTTATAACATCGCTGCCAAATATATCAACAGATGCAGAGGATCGCAACACCGGACCAGAAGACGAAAACAGTAGAAAGATATGGGAGCATTCTCAGATACTTCATTTGCACCAAAGCATTATGCGACTATACATCACTACTCAACCATCTGAAAATCAGAGGTTTCTACGTACTGATAGAGGGTGGTGGATATACTGGGCAAGGCTGTCGAATAATCGTCAGGTCTACTTAGCGAAGAAGTATAATAGACATCAAAAAGATACTGTTGGGAATGGTGCCAAAAGCAGCTTTATTAGTGCCCTCGGCATGGATGCAAAAGCTTGGCTTGATAATTATACATACTATAATAAAGTGTAAACACCTACTTATCATTAAATATTTATTTCTTGTGTGCATAAAATATACAATCAACCAGCTGTTTCAATAAAGGCAGGCCGATATTTTTTCAATACCGGAAGAGCATTGGCCCTGGTGTCTTCATCTGATTTGTAAAGCTCCTCCAGAATGTCAAGACAATCTTCCTTGGATGGCGGCCTCAACATGATAAGAAATTTCAGGGCCCGAAACCCGATCTGAGATCGATAGGGGTCAATGCACAGACTCCTTACGTTTGAAATAAGGTCCTTATTGAGTGCCGGCAAATCTGAAAGTAGCCGGATGTATGCTTTAGAATCATCAGGCTCCAGCGAACTAACCACTTGGTCAAGAAGCTTTTTGGCCCAACTGAAATAGACTCCATTTTCTACTATCCCATTAGTTTTAACGTCAGACCGCGAGTTTTCAGCAAACCACTCTTCTGTTAGCCATGTCACAATAATCCCTAGCCGGTCTTTAAACGCTGCCATAACATAATTAAATACATGCTCTCGTATTATATCGGCTGCTGGGCCAGATTGACAAACTCCTCTTGCCAGTAGTCTGCTTACGAAGATGATCCATGAATCATTTTCCCAGTCCGTTATAGCAAGTCGATAGAGTCCCTTATTTGCATTTTTAACGGCTGTCAGCATACCGGTGGAATTAAGTGAGTTGTATGAGACAAGTCTATCGGCAACGTGACCTATCTCTTCCTTTTTTCTTTCAACTGAAAGTTCTTCTGGCTTTGGTAATGAGAATTCTGAAGATGGAATCAAGGTGCCTTCTATGCCATCATCAAGTTCGTCCATGTTATTCGAGTTTTGCTCCGCCCCACCATCATCAGGGTTATAATCACTGTCCGGATCATTATCCTCGCCATACGAGTCCATTGGATATTGGTCTGAAGCGGTGACCACACCAGTTGCTGGTCCACTCTTCTTTTGAGCAAGTTCATCAATCCTTGCTCTCACGATGTCGATGGAATTTTTCAGTAACTCCTGGTTGGCAGAAGCCAAGCTCACCAAAGCAATATTTATTGCAATATCTGACGGTAAATCTTTAGCATCGAAAGAAACCAGAGGATCGTCGGAGTTAACTAGGCTGTATAATTGTGTATAAGATACAGGGCCCGTAGGCATCTTGGTGGTGCTATTGACAGGCATGGTCGAAACTTCAAGTTTCACACGTTTACTAGGGGTATCTTCATTGTCTTGGGCCACCCTCCTTTTCAACTTCTCCGACGCTTGTCCTTGTGACATGTTACTAAGGTACCTTTGTATCTGAGAAGCTGAGCTTTGCCCTGCTGGAGATTTCAAGGTCCTCTGTAACATTAATTTTAGAGATTTATCTACGAACTTGTATTCCAACTCTGCCTGTAGTCCCTCACTCTCGGTGGATTTGTTTGCGGTATCAAATGAGAGCACATACCGCAGTACCTTTTTTGTCATGTTCGGTCTATTGATGATTAATGGCATGAGAGCATTAAGTGTGCAAGTGATTTTTTGCACGAGAAATTTGGGCTCTGAGAAAACAAAAAGGAGTCTATCTAACAGGCCTAAAGCCTCGGCTTCCAGCGAACTGTCGATAAAAGGGTGTCCAGGAGGTACGTTAGCCAGCGAGATGTCTCCTTCAGTGGACATACGGGGGTCCCTTGATCCATATGATTGCACCATTATGACTTGTTGTGCGAATTTGATGCAGGCAGCTTCAACCCCCATGTGAGGGTTTTCCCACTGTGACATGATCATTGATTTCATCTGTACTGTTTTTTTCCAGGTATCAGTATCACTTGAATTATCACAGACATGAACAAAAAGTAGTCTATAAAGAGTAGCTGCACAAGTTATAGCGCTTTTGAGAACGTTAAATGCTTCAGAATCCTCTAATAATATTAGGATGGTGTTCAAGCTCAAAACGGCGATATCTCTCCTTGCATCAGGATCAATATCTTCGCATGTAAACGCATCAACCAGGAATGAAGAGCACCATTCTCTTAATGACGGCTCTTCGCGTTGTGCGATTGGAAGTATGCCCTGGACAATTTGTGGGTATAAGCTGTGATCTTGCTCAACAAGTGCCTTTGCTTGATTCAGTTGGGCCAACTGGGTTTCCGTCGATATCACGCTCTCAGCCATCTTTTTCTTCCCGATCCACTCGATACTTCTCAATCTGCCCAGAAGCACTACTGTATCAAGTGTATCTACCCAGTAGAAATCTAGATGACCTGTTTAGCAGATGGGACAAGAGTTAAGAGCTGTGTTTCGTTTATATGTAACTTGCCTGCAGGCAATTGCAATCGGTTTACTAATTTACTAGTAGCTGCTTTTCGAAGCTTGATCAACTAAAATGATCATAAATTCAATAACTATAGTTAGCGCAGTAGTCTTGAAACTTTACGTAAGCTCTTAAAATTTTGAAATTTCCACAGCGCTCATACATGTATGCAGAGGCAGATCTATGAGCCCGATACGTGAACAAAAATCAACAAAGCCGTGACAAGAGGCAGGAAACGATAAAATTGATAGAGTCGGACTTACAAGTTTCATGAATTACAGCCGAGGATCAAGTGCACATGAAGCTCGCGTCCTCAAGATTTAAGAGTGTTTTCCAGTTTAGGTCAGCTGAGTGGAGATGCCAACGTCTCGCGAAGCGTCCAGCTTAAATACCTTGCTCACTAACAAACCAGAGGGCTATCTTTTACAACCAGCTGTAGTAGATACGATACTCAATGACTTTGTGTTGGAAAGCGACTACAAAAGTTTATCTAAAACTAATACAGATTTATTAGTGAGAGTGATCTTGGCTGGTCCACTCTTGCCACAAGATGACTCCGTATCTCATGGTAAGTGCTTATTCTGCCTTGAGCCAGATATCTCTGTTGCCTGCTAACCAAATTTAGAGAGGAGCCTAATAATTGAGCAATGTCTCAAGGTTATTTCAATGCTAGCGGGGGTATCTCCAGAGTTTTTGCTCAGCATGAGCCGTACTGTATCTGGTGGTAAAGAGTTTGTTTACCAGATACTTTTTGAGCGGCTATTGGATATCATGCTTTCAGAATACAACCGTGGTGCTCATACTGTTTCGCAGGCATTTGTAACACTGAAAGACTGTCTGGCTTCTAGCTTTAGTGCTCCAGAAACATGGGCAGATGCTCCTGCTATGTGCTTACTCTTATTCAAAAGAGCACAAGAGATGCAAAAGTTTGTGCAAGATTACTATATGGGCAGCATAGAGGTCACCAAAGCCAGTATAGCGTATTTGTCGGCGTCAATTCTTTCTGCGGTTGCTGAAGCGGACTCGGCAATAGAGCAACTGGGATCAATAACAGAACGGCCGAAGCAGTCTGGCTTTTTCTACTCTGTTAAGGATTTGCAGGAGTATTTAATTTCTCACAAGCTAGAGCCGAAGTTGGCACCCGAAGCGCACTTTTTGTTGAGCTCTGTTCTTACTAAGCTGATCTCTGGGTTTGGTAGGAAAGAGCCATGGCTGAAGCTTGCTCTGAAGCATTTAGTAACATGGTGCCCGTTGTTGCGTGAAGTTGATGCCGGTTCAGAACTGGATTTAGGAGTTGCAGAAATGATTTTACGGTTGTCTTTGCTCGCCAACTCTGATTATCGAGCAACAGGCGCTTTCACTCTGTTCGATGAGCTGCTCAAGCAAACAGAGGTGTCTGAAAAGAGCACTAATATCAACCTGGCGCTGGATATTTACAGATTTTCCAAAACAAGTGGGGAACTTTCGAAGATTACTGATGTTTTCCAGCTCTCAAAACTGGAGAATTTGCGGACTAGGCTGCTGCACTGTAGTCAGGAAAGCGCTCCAGTCGAAACACCTGCTCATGGCGCTGCACCGTCATTGTCCCAATGTGTTACTCACCTTTTCACTAACGAGCTTCAGTCTCTTCCACATTTTGATTCTATGTACGATTTGGACCAGATTGTACAGTCTGAATTCGAGTCTTACCCTCTGGACCTGAAAATTAAGCTAGTAGAAGGACTTGGTTTTCTAGGCTGCTCAATAGCTGGCGATTTTGACTTTGCTACCAAGCTATGCACGAAATGCGACCGCATCAAGTTGAGGCTTGATCCCCGAAGGTCGCATGATGATTTTTTTTTCTTTGATATATTTACTGCGATTTTGAGAGCATCGGATTTTCAGAGTAGCAATGAACTCAGGCTAGCAATTTTGAAATCTCTCAGGAGAGTTTATACTTCATTGGAAATAGAGGTCAGGTTTGATCCTTTTCGAGAGCTATTTGGCTGGATTCTTGCCTGTTTGAAAAGCTCAAATCGCCAAGTCAGAATCTCTGCTGGAGCTGTTCTGCCTTGTTTTTCTGTTTGCTCAATGAATGGCAGTGCAAGCACGGATGAAATTTTGCGTGCTCTTTCTGCAATAAGAGTTGATTTGCAACCATTTTTGGTGGAGTCTACAGCTATGGCATGGGGTCAGCTTGCTCAGTTTTTAGAAGGCGAGCGACTTAATTTTGTATTAATGAAGTTGATTGATATAGTTGGCTCTACCAATGCTTTTCACAGCTCTGTTGCTCTCAAGGAGTTTCAGCTTATTGCTAGCTCCAAAAAAAGAACGCCATATCAGCTGTGCAGTCCATTTTGGAACACTATAAGCGTAAGAGTAGTGAGGCAATTGCAGGATAACAAAATGCTTCTCCCTAGATTTTCGGCTTTGGTAGGAATTGCTCCTGAGGAATTTTTACGACGAGTGCTGTCTTTTATTCTGCCTTACTTAGTTTTGTCGAAAAGGTACGATATTGTTACTCTTGTAGCGAAAGCTTGTGGATATCAAAAAACTATAAAAATCTACTTAGATTATATCCCGGCTATTTTGGCAACTCTACTGACACAAGATGTTGAAGACCCACAAAGTTTTGCTGCTTCAAGATGGTATCAAGCTGATGAATCATTTTCTATGGTCGGATTCGAAGCAGTAATTACCCCAAACATACTAGAATTGACGTATGAGCTGCTGAAATTATATCATGGATCAGGAGACCCCAAGGAAGGAAAAATCAAATCTGCTCTTGAATATGTGTGTTCTGTGAAAAATGGACCCAAATCTCCCATTTCAATGTTGTTCAGCGATAACCTAGTATTACAACTAGTAGCAAAATTTTCAGATACTGTCCGCAATGCGAGGGGTATGACCTCTTATACTACCAAACTTCAATCAATAAGGGGACTGGCAATGATGATACAAACCTCGCCCACATCGTTTTATAGTGCGGTACCGCAAATCTGTACTTTTTTGCAGTCAGCACTGAATACGGAATCTTTAGAGACCGCGTCTATGGAAGCCTGGCACACAATGATTACTAACTTGAACGACAGACTCTTTTACACTGTTCTAGACTTGTCTTTTGCAGTAGTCATGCAGAATTGGTGGAATTTTAGTAGCCTTACCCGCAGCTGGGCAGTTATCATGCTGGAGGAAATCGTATACCAAAGAGGCGGTTTGATCAAAACAAGGTCTAGTGAACGTGGTGTCACCTCCTTGGCAGGCATTGGAGAGCTGATTGGGCTGGAAAATAAGTTACGGGAGCTTGATATAAAAGACAAGGATCGGACGCCGTATGAGAAGCTCAATCTTATATTGCAGAGATGTGACAATGATAATATTTATATGGTCAGACAGGCACTTATCGAAATACGAAACTTGCTACTGGAGTCTCAGGCGGCATTCTATTGTGGTCTAGACAACAAGGATAACATCAAAAGCCTAAGTGATTTACTAAGAACCCTCCTCTCGGAAATTCATGTTTTTGGAAACTTCTCTGATACCGATATTCCTTTACTAAGTGTGCAGTGTTTGGGTCTACTTGGGGCTATAGACCACCATAAAGTAGATGTCACATTGCCAAAAGCAGACTCGATAATAGTTAACAATTTCAAGGAGCGCGCTGAGTCTGTGAGTTTTGTTATCAATTTTATCGAGGAGTTTCTGGTGAGGAAATTTAGGGCATCCACCAACCCAAGCGTTCAGATGTTCCTGGCATACGGCATGCAGGAGTATATCAAGTTTTGTGGGCTTGAAGAGGGTACGCCTGCATGGAATAACCTCAATTTCATTACCAGATCAACGCTTACTCCACTTTTATCATCTCGATATACCGCTCCTAGTGCTTTGCCTTCGGAAGCGAAGTACCCTATTTTTGAGCCTACTATTGAGTACTCGGATTGGCTGAGACTACTTAGCTACGACTTAATGTCTAAAGTCTCTGGGCATAATGCTGAGAAAATTTTTGGAGTTTGCCGGAAGCTGGTCAGAGACAAGGAGCAGCATGATAGCATTTTCGAGTATGCTTTACCGTACGCTGCTTTGAACGTTATTCTGTCAGATATCTCCATCTTCAGAGACCAGCTTATAAATGAGATTTTGAAAGTTCTGGACTTTCAAAAGGATGGCAATCAGCATTACTTCAATGATATGATGCCATTCTATCGAAGCGTGTTCAGACTTACTGACTACTTGACTCGTTGGATGAGAGCAAGAAGAGAGCTAAATTTTCAGTCTCAGGGGAAAAATGCAAAGCACCTAGAAGATCCAGACGTTGCAACAGTTCAAGCATTTTTGAAACATATCTCCCCAGACTCTATGGCTTTTAGATCATATGAGTGCAAATCTTACCCTCGATCTGTTTTGTATTGGGAGCAGTCCTTGCGCGAATCTGATATGAAGGATGAAAGCTATTCACAAATGATATTTCAGAAGTTCAGGGATATTTATGCTAGTCTGGATGACAGTGATTCTTTGCAAGGTATTTTCTCCAAAATCTCAAATGGAGATATAGACCAGCAAATATTGGAGTATGAGAGCGGTAAAGAGTGGCAATTTGCTCTTGAGTGCTACAAGGTCAAGAACTTGGACCAATGGGACATACCTGATCAGACTAAAATGATGAGGTGCTTGAAAGAGAGCGGGACTTATGATGCGTTGCTTTCAAAGTTGATGTCATTAGAAAGCGACATGGCGGACAAGGGAGAGGCTTGGCCACACGAGTGGGTTTCTTTAGGTGCGGAGGTCTCATGGCTATCTGCAGACTGGGACAGTCTAACCCATTGGTTGAAAAGGTCAACTGAAAATTCGTTCGAAGTCTCTGTTGGTAAAGCACTGCTTGCTCTCAAAAACCACAAAAATGAAGACTTGCAGCACTGGATAGGCGCTGCCCGCCATGATATAGCATCCGGGCTTTCTTCTACTCATATTACTTCCTTAAGCCAATGCTCTGACTTGATGGTTCGAAGCCACTTATTAGCGGATCTGGAGACTATCGGTGCTTTGGCCTTCACGCATGACACTGACATTGATCATCGATCCTTTTCGAAGACTCTGGATATGCGATTGGACATGGTTGGAATTGATTATGACACTCGTAGATATTTGCTAGCGTTGAGAAGAACCGCTATCTCCGCTTGCAACTTTTCATTTTCCAAGCATGAGATGGGTATCACCTGGATAACTAGCGCTAGAGATTCCAGGAAAACTGGGCAACTTGGTGTTGCGCTGAAAGCCTGCTTGCAGGCAATGCTCACCAAAAATCCAAATGCGGATCTTGAGTACGCGAAGCTTTTATGGCAACAGGGTGATCACCGTAAAGCAATATCTGCTCTGAAACCTATTCTCGGCGCTGACTTTGTCAAGCTTTCGCCACAACGAGAAGCACTTTCATTTTCGCGAGACCAAGCCAAGGCCGCTCTCTTATATACAAGATGGCTGGACGATTCAGGGTCTGATGACAGCGAAGGAGTAATTGCTAGATACGAGACTTTGGTAAAGGCTCATACCTCGTGGGACAAGGTATATTATAGATTCGCGAAATACTGCACCAAACTCTACGACTCTCAAGTGAAGCTGCCTAGTGAAATGAGAAATTTCATGTTCAACTCTGGTTACCTGGTAAATACAATGGTGCAAAACTACGCTAATTGTGCCCAGGTTGGATTCAAGTATGTTTATGAGGTTGTGCCTAAAATGATAACTGTGTGGCTTGACTTTTCGGAGGAGATTGTTTCGTATTCCAAGCCAACTACCAAGAAGAATCTCAATTCATCTGAGCAGCATTATCGAAAAGTACGCACTGACGTTCTTGGAGTTATTACTAAACTTTTGAAAAAAGGCTTGTATGGAAACAAGTTTCCTCTTTATGTACTATACCTGGCTTTACCGCAGCTTCTTTCCCGTATAGTTCATCACAATCAAGCTGTGTATGATGTCATGAGAGGAATGGTAATAGAGATTGCCCTGAAATACCCAGAACAAGCGCTCTGGTATATTCTACCGCTGAGCATCAGTAACTCGAAAACAAGAAAGGAACGTGGACAGTCAATAATGTCAACTATAAAAAGTGATCCCAGAGTCACCAAAAGCGACAAACACCAGCTGCTCACGACAATCAGAGATGGTCAATACTTAATTGTTGCTTTAAGAGATCTCTGTCATGCTCCTGTGGAGACGAAACGTCGACAGAAGGTAACTTTGAAGGATCTGAACTTTGATAGTAGCTTTCTTCCATGCACAATGGTTGTTCCTGTACAGTCAATGCTTGAGGTTGCTCTTCCTTCGAGCTCTGTTGTGGACGGGAAAGAATACTGGCCATTCAAGCAGGCGGTATCATTTTCTAGTATTGCAGACACAGTTACAATTCAAACATCGCTGCAAAAACCTAAAAAAATTGCTGTTTGGGGATCCAACGGATTAAAGTACAATATTTTGTGCAAGCCCAAAGATGACGTCCGAAAGGATGCCAGGCTGATGGATTTTACCAGTAGTATTGATAAGCTACTTTTGAGAGATACAGAGTCTTCTGTGCGCCATCTGGGCATCGCCACTTATCATGTCACCCCATTGACTGAGGAGTGTGGATTGATTGAATGGGTCAATGATGCCACACCTATGCGGAAAATTATATACGACATTATGACCACCAAGGGAAATATGCTCAATGTAAGTTCGAAGCGCCAAAGAGATGGAAATAAAGTTCGTGACGTTTTCTAACTATTTTAGTTTTCTTATGTCAAGGAAAAGCTTGATCCTGCAAATTCTCAGTTATTGGGATTCCGTGAGCTTTTGAAGGCTTATCCGCCCATTTTGTACGAATGGTTTATAGCAACTTTTCCTGACCCTAGTGCCTGGCTGAAAAGTCGGTCACAGTTTGCAAGAAGTTCTGCCGTAATGTCAATTGTTGGATACATCTTGGGGTAAGTTCAGTACAATTATAGTATTTTTTTTATTTGGCTTTTTACTAATGCTCTAGACTCGGCGACCGCCATGGCGAGAACATTCTACTGCTTTCCAAAACTGGAGGCGTGTTGCATGTTGATTTCGACTGTTTATTTGACAAGGGCGTGGAACTTGAAAGACCTGAGAGAGTTCCCTTCAGACTCACCCAAAACATGGTCAATGCTTTTGGCGCCACAGGCTACGAAGGACAGTTTCGAAGATCATGCGAGGTTACCCTCAAGCTGCTTAGAAGCAATGAAGATACGCTCATGACTATTCTCGAAACTTTCATACATGACCCGATAGTTGAGTGGTCTTCTCGTGGCAAAAAGAAGAATCAGGCGCAACGAAGAATGATTAATGGCATTTCAGCCGCCAGATCACCCGAAGAGGCCTTGGAATCTATACGCAACAAAATCAGGGGAATTAAGTACCAGCAGCCAATACCACTCAGTGTGTCGGGCCAGGTTGAGTATCTTATTCAACAGGCTGTGTCCGACGTTAACTTGTCTCAAATGTATATTGGCTGGCTCGCATTTTTGTGAATACTAGCGACATATTCTCATTTCCTTTTATTTATTTTCAATATTGTATATACAAAAATAGTATAGAGTTTTTGGTTTAATATTTACAAGCAAGTTATACTATTTGTGAAATTTTTTAGACTTAGAATGGCCATGAACGCCCTTTCCGTTCTTTTTTCCGTTTGATTTGGAGCGAGGTATAGCCTTGGATTCGCCATTGATGTATTCCAATACTTCATCAATTGATTTAGTGCTAAGAGCATTTTGGATTTTTTGGTCCTCTTCCGAAAATGTGGAGCTTGGTTTCACCAAAGTCGTCCTTATACCGTTGGACAGGGTTTGCTTGTTGGGGTTAAACAGCTTTTGACTATTTGCTGCGTTAGCCTCGAGTTGATCGTACAACTTCTTGCTCTCCAAAGTGTTTTTATCCTCAGGGCCAGCAACGCCTTTGAAAATCTCATACGCCTTCTTTGCAGCAGCTTTTGACTCTTCAACTCTACGGCAGTAGAGTTCTGAGATGGCAATTTGGTAGTATATAGATGCATCATATACTCCATCTTTACCACCATACAGCTCGGAGATTTCAAGGCAAGCCTGCAACCACTCACAACTAGCCTCGTAATGGCCAAGGGTCTGAAGAATAGTGGCAATGCTATTTCTTGTAGTTAGAAGTTCAGGATGATTAGGGCCAGTGGAGGCCAAAGTTGTTTGCAAAAAGTGCTGGTAAATGAGTAAAGCCCCCAAAACATTACCACGTCGGTATTCATACAAAGCTTGGTTCGATCTCAGAATAATGGAGTCAGCAGAATCAACGCCATTTGTTCTCTCAGAAATGATCAAAGCTTTAGATCCAAGCTCACAAGCCCTGTCAAGTTTCCCAAGCTCCGAATACTTTGCTGCAAGTCTGCCGTATATAGAACTCAGTTCAGGGTGAATTATTCCATACACCTGCTCATACAAGGCAACACTTTCGCTGAACAACTTCAATCCAACCTCGGTATCGTCATTGGCAAGGCTAGCAGAGCCAATTTCAAAAGCCTCCTCAGCCAGTTTGGCTGGGAAGGTAGAATACTTGATGACTGGGTGTATATTCTGTAGATCTTCAGTCAAGAAGATCTGTTCGCCTTTCTCAACAGTAAAATAATCCTTGGCAAGCCACTGAAGCCCCAGCTTTGTGGAAATCTCTCTGAACAAAGTTTCACGAGATACATTTTCAAACCAGCCTATGTTTAGTTTGAGTCTGAAACGAGCTTCAACAGAGTTGATAACCTCATCTCTAACACGAGATGAGTCAAGAGAAAATGCTTGGTGTTGCGCTCCTTCGGCGTAAAACGTTCTAATCTCTTCTGGAAGTTCCATACTGTGGCCTCCATCAGTGAAGAGGCAATTAAGATAATTAACAACTCCGTAAGGAGCAAGCTCTAGAGAAAGAGTAGAAATCAAATCTCTAATAATGTGTTTGACTGTACGAGAAACAGCCTCCCTTTCGACAAGTTGTGACAAATGCTGAAGTCTAGCATCCTTACTAGCAAGCTCATGAACTTTACCAAGATATCTCAGGTTTATTCCCTGGGAATGCAGCTTTGACGATAAGTGAGCACCATTAATAGGCGCATCTAGTGCACCCTCAGAGACTCCATTTACGTAGCGTGGTATAACGACATCTGTCAAATACTTGCAAGCATCAACAACTTCTTTTTGGTCTGATGCCAGTTCCTGCCTTAGGGCCTCAGGAGCTGATTCCAAATCAAAGCCAACATCTGGGTTCAACCTGAACTTACTCAAAACATCCTTAATTGTAGCAGCTCTTGCCTCCTCTTTAGCAGCCATAGCTTCTTCTGAGTTATCACCCTCACCAATTTCTTTCAACGCCTTGCTGAGGTGATCAAAAGCAATTCTTTTCCACCAGGAAACAATGAGCTCCGTTCTCAAAACAGCAGCTTTATGAGGGTAAGGGTTAGTTTCAGTTGTAAGGCAATAATCTTGAACAAACTGGATATCTTTGGGAGTAATTTTAGAAAGATCAATGAGATACTTTCTTCCATCAGTTCCCTGGATACCTTTAACATGCTGAGAAAGTTTCAACTCCACGGGCTTTCCATCACCATCAAGTACCGAATGACTCTTAGCATGAAGTACATCAGCAAAACTGCTAAGATTGTCTCCAAATGTGGCTTCGTTTGCCACACTATTTTCGTCAATTCTCCCGTACTTTATTCTATTGTCTCCGCCTGTATTCTCACGAAAAATACCAGGAATGGCCGTCTGACAGATAACTCTTCTCCCCATGTAGTCAACTACAGCAGTTCCGGGGAAATACCAGCCACCAATATCACATTGGTTCGCAAAATTAACACCAACAAGATCCTTACTGGCAGCATAATGAGCAGCTTCGTTCCCTCCTAGATCCTTGTATACTCCGTCCTCGTCAACAGCAAAAGAGTAGAAAATGCCTTCATGGAGAAACACTCGGGCTAGCTCCGGCTCTTCGGGGTTGAATGGAACAATGTTTCCCTTGACAACTTCCTGGGCCCCTTTGAGTGCAGCTTTGGCAAACTCAAACGAAACACTATTCAACAAACGCTCTCTAACTACCCTTGTCTGGAATGACAATTCTCTGTCGCTATTATCTGCTTTCTCAGAGCTGTGATTGTCATCTTGCAGCTCTCTAGCGCTTTGCAATTCTTCATTCCAGTCCCTCGAACCAGCTGAAAGAGAATTCTCGATCTCAAAAAATCCTTGAGTTCTACTAAAGTCGGGAACATCAAGAGAAGGTTTGTTTACAATCCAAGGGCTGGCTAAAAAGGAATTAGAGGCGCCAAGTAGAGAAAGTGGATCGGTTTTAAGGAATTCCGCGTTGATATTCTTCAACTGGTCTTCCAACAACGGAGAAAGCCTTTTCAACAAAATAAGGAAATTCCTCTCATGATAATACTTCTTCGAAATTTTTCTTGGTGTCGGGTCAAACTTTTCCTGAGAAGAGTTGTTGACAAAAAATCCAGTTGCAGTACACGTAAAATGGTAAGAATGACCTTCCAGTGTAGTAACCGTGAGGTAAAAGAAGTGACCCTTAAGCTGAAGGGTAGTAGGTGGGTTATTCCATGGAGATAATGCAAGCGCTTTAACAGCTGATTTGATTGGCCGAGGTTTCGGACACGCCAAGGTACTCAACTTAGCTGCAGGCTCTTTTAGAAAGAGGTTCAAGGAAGTGATAATCTCATCAGACGCCTTTGGTGTTTCAGGATTCTTCTCGGCTTCCTTGTTGGGCAAAGTCTCCAACACTTTTTGGGAAAGGGAGCTGTATTCTGAGAGGCCCTCGTCGACAGTCAAAGTTGAGTTTGGGTCATTAGTAGGGAATCCCAAGAACTCTCGAACTTTTAAAACATGAAAACGAGCTTCGCTGTAGTTATACAACTTGGGTTCCATTTCAATGACATCATTGTTTTTAAGATGGAGTCCCACAGGGTCGTATAAGTTCAAAACCTCCCCACGATGTTTGAAATCAAAACAAGTGTAGAGTTGTCCTACGTATGAAAGACTTATCAGATAGTCTTTGATTCCAATGATATTTTCGTTAGGCGAAATCTTGAAGTTGTTAGCTATTACTTCCATTTAGAGCGTTGAAGCCTGCTGTTGGCATAACGAAGCTTACTTGGACTTTGAAGTCTTGTAAATGGCCCGGTGATTTAACGGTGATGGATATCAACTCCAATTCTTCCTTTGGGGCTACTCATTAGTGATAAAACCATTGCGCTAAGAATAAGAATACCACTCACCTTGTGCTTGCTGCTCCGTGTCACTCTTGGATGCAACTGCAGCCTCCGCCATTGTCATTGCCAGTTGGAATTTACGAACTCTGGAGAAAAAAGATATTTAGATCATATCTTGAAATTTAGCGCCCAATTGGGCCATAGTAGTTGGTTACCAAGTAGTCCTGGTTGGCTAGAAAAATTACATAAGCACAATTTGTTCAGCCATGTATTGCATTTCACGGGCTCAGTATTTACAAGTTTAGACAGATGCCATTTGGCCTTGAAGAAACGGAGAACATTAGGAAAATATCAGCAGCAGCAGAAGAAAACATTGAGTTTGGTCGTTAAAATTCTTCAGGCCCCAGACATCTCAAGATTAAAGTTGTCAAGCAGAATAAAAGTCTCCGTAGACAAAAAAATTAGCATTTGCATCTACTTCTGTTCATTATAAAAATCTTCCAACTCCTAGTGATATGCGAACATGAGTTTTTTGGTATTCGTTTCCTTAATTTTAGTGACCACCGGCACGTCTGGCCTCAGCGATAACTCTGGTCATGTCCTCGCACTTAGCCTTAGCTCTGCCAAAAGTTCCGAGCTTCTTCTTTGCTAGCTTTCTGGCACGCTTCTCCTGGGAGTTTCTGATAAGTTCGACAACACGTCTCTCATAAGGAGCAAGGCCAGTGACCTCTCTGACAAGACTTCGAACAAACTCGTTCTTCTTGGAGTTAGCTCCCTTTCTCCTGGAGACTCTAGGAGCAGTCTCTCTGGCGGTGACCTTGTGTCCCTTGTTGATACCAACAGCAATTCCTGTATACATTGTTAATATACTACTCTTAATGACAATACCGCTTCCAAAGTCAATACATACCTGTCTTAGTTGCCATTTCTGAATATATATGTAAGTTGTGATGGAGTGAAAGAAATTGAGTGGTATTAGATCTTAATTTCAAGATTTGATTTTCCGTCAAAGATTTTTTTTGCAGAGTTGAAGGTGTACACTTTCACTCTGATCAGCATCAGTTTAGGGCTAAGCCCTAATTGTTTTGAAGGATTTTGTGCAGTCCTCCTTATTCTTCACGAGTTTTAGGTCACAATATGAAAGAACAGTCGAATCCAGAAGTTTCAGACTGGATGGGCTATATCGTTCGAAGTTATTTGTATGTTACAAGGAGTAATTGTAATGCTACTGTAACTATGTACATTTTCTTAATGCAAAAAAATAAGGGTAGAAAGTTCCGAGTTGAAAACACGGTTAGTTTAGGTCTCTCTCTAGTTCGAAGAGATAGACAACGTGCCCAGGTCATAATTGAGCTCCTCAAGTTCCCTCAATAAAAACTCCGAATCCCTTCCGGTGTATTTGCGTCGAAAATAGCCCACAAGCGAATTGTCATACTCGCGATAAAGTCCTAGTAAGATCTTAACCAGTTTGGTAGGGTCGTCTGAAACGGTATAAATAGTACCCCCCTTAGAGGTGTAAGTAATTGTAGAAGGTTGCAAAAGCTCTTCTGTTTGTAACACTTGTGGTTTTTCTGTGTATTCCTCCTTAGATTCTAAAGCTTTGAGAACCTCATATCTTAACTTCCAGCCAAAAGGACCCAGCTCTTTCACTCTCGCAGACTTCGCTTTCAGTAAATACTTGTCCAAGCCCCCCTCCTTGGTAATAGTCTTCAGAACTTTGTTCACTGCTCTCAGTTGAAGAGTTTTTCCCAATGCTTCGCTCCATAGTTTATGCTTTTGGACGTTGGGTGACCATGACCTTCTAGTCTTTTGATGCTCGTCAGAGCTTATTTTATTACCGAACTCAATGAATCGACCACCATATAGCCCCTTATTAGACTGCTTGTATATATGAGACTCACCATAAGGGTATGGAGGTATAGCAGGAGCTTCTCTTGGTAAAAGGCACCTTGAATCACCAACCTGGAGTTCCACCGGCTTTTTAACCAGCCTGTTGACAATACGACTGTGCGTTCGAGCCAAGGCAGAAGGAAAAGAAGAGAACTGCCTGACCGGAGCTTTCAATGGCAATGATGAGTATCCTTGGAACAGGCTCATCGTTGTCCTTTCTTATGTCTCAATGCAAAATTTCAGCTAGCTTCGGGAAATCACTATATATAGGTTTTAACAGCTTCGACGATTGTGCGGCCCTTTTCGATCCAAAATATCTTAATTTCTTTCACATTACAAAGCTAGTTTTTAAGTCAGCATTTTCTCGAAGATTATCCAGATGCCAGCATCTCTTCTTATAGAATAGTACATAACTAACAATGTGGGTGTAAATAAATTATAAATTATAGTTTCGCACTGAGAAAATATGCTTTAATCCTTAAGATGCTCTCTCAGAGCATCCCATTTACGCTGAAGAGCGTTGTGCTTGTCCTCGAGCTAAAAATAAAAACCTGTTAGTCAAATGACAATGACGGAAAAACATCATCAGCACACTTACTTCCGCAAACTCATTCCTTGAATCCAAAAGTGCTTGTTCGAGGTGACCCAGCTGGTCTTCCATTCTTTTCTTTGTTTCGAGCAACTCATCATTTTGCTGTTTCAATTCAGCAGCCTAGAACGTTAGATTTCAGCCAAAAAAAATATCTGCTCCTCAGTAGCACACTTACATCAGGTAAAGCTTCTTGCTCTGCATTAACAGCTTCTGCTTCTTCTTCGCGCTTTCTTGATTCACTTTCCCTTTCTTCGAGTTCTTGTCTAAGAATAGCAAGCTCAGAATTCAGATCCGCATTTTCGTCTATAAGTCTTGCAATGCTGAGCTTGCCTTGAACCATCTCATTGGCTACCTCTATATGCTCCTTGTTTAGAACAGACAAGCTTGACTCTAGTCTTCTCAGATGTAAGGTCAACTGACCATTAGAGACCCGGAGAGATTCAACCTCAGCTTGTCTCTCTTGTTCCAGTCTATGAATCTCGTCGTACTCCTGATTATACTTGCGAAGAGTCATTGGTAGTAAAGCGACGTCGTAAGCATCATAAACCAGATCATTTACCATGTACTGGCCGTTAGAATCTATGAGATAATCAAAAATATTCTCTTTCAAAAACGTCAAAATAGCGTCAAACTGCAGTGACAAAATGACTTCAGCGTTTCGTTTCATCAAAGCAAACCCAAATTTCAGAATGGCTTCAATTCCCTCGGCAATGACCACATCATAGATCCTAAGCACGATTGGCAACGGGAACTTGTAAGCAAAAAGCGTGAGGAACCATTGAGAAGCATACATTGAAGACCGCACGCCTTGTCTACTCAAATGCACGTGCACAGCTGGTAGTAAGTCTTCCAGCATCCTGTCAAACTGAAATAGTCGAAGATGCAGTCCTGGCATTTCCGCTAAGAACAATGATCTAAAATCGTAGTCTTTCATCAACCTGACGAGCAAACAAAAAGATTCTTCTTCCGACATATTTATCAAAATCGGAGCCGTGATGAAAGCCATGCCCTGAGTGTAGCCGACTTCTGGGTCAAACAGACTGTATGCCTTGATAATGCGAAACAGACTATCTTGATCAGCACTTTTGACAAAGCTGGTACGGTTTAGGTCTCGTCTGATTGCCTTTTCGTGAGGGCTCTCTTCCTTCAGCACTTCAATATAAAGCTCTTCCAGAGACTTAGACTTTGAGGACGCAATAACCTGCCACAGTAGGCCTCTCAACTCAGAGGGGAATCCGTTTGCAATTGCCACACTTAGCTCTTTAGGCCTATTTGTAGCAATGGATACATAATCTGTAATAACTTCACTCCAAAATTCCCAGTCTATGGCAACATCATCGACTGGTTCCTCAAATGTTGAGCTAGTTCGGCGATGATGCAACTTAACTTCCTCAAAATTATCCTGTAGTTCTCTGGTACCCGAAGCCAATGCAGCCTGATCAGAGTCCTCTCGTGCCAATATGCCTTGTCTGACTGTGTCAATGCGGTGCAAAAGTAAATCGTAGCTAGGGGACGAGAGAGAAACGCTTCTTGGAGTTCCCGGATAAGATCGCAGCGAGTCCTCCACTGCAGCTGACTTGGATCTACCCTTAAGCCAGAAAAATGGTACACGCTTACGTTGAGGCAAGGGAGGGGGAGAAGGTTCGGCTGAGAATCTACCAATTGGTAACGGGTTCAGTATGTTTCCAGCGCCACGCGGAGGAAGGTTGGGAGGAGTTTTGACACTCTCCGTCGTGTGAATAGGAGAAGTCAACGCAGGAGTTTCGCTACCCGTTGTTTCTGAACTAGTGACGTCAGCCTCTATGTCATGCTGGTGAGCTTCATCTGGGGTTTCTTCAAGCGTCTGCTCCTCTTCCGGCTGTAGCGGAGTCTCGTTTTTAAAACTGAGCTGCTCCGCATGGTCTACGTCGACTGATGTACTACTCTGTTGTAAGCTGTCTTCTGTTTGGGCTTCAGGAGACTGAAATTCATTAGCGTCTTCGTCTGAATTAGAAGCTGGACTCTCCGTGGGCTTATTAGAAGATGGTGCCTATCAAGTTAGAATTATCAGTCAGAGTGAGCGGTGTCATATAGCAGCAGATGTAGCTCTGCGATCAACTTACAGTATCTCCAAGACTCTCTTCTAAAGATTCATGCTGTTCTGTCTCCTGAGTCTCATCCGCTTCTCCAGAGTCATTTTGGACATGGAGATCGCTCTGAGTTTCTCCCTCGTTTGTACCAACAATCACTTCCACTTGGTCTCCCTCTTGTGCCGGGTGCTCTTGCGTAATTGGGGAAACTGCGATGTCTTCCATTGCTCAAATCCTCTAGTGCTCTTATGCTTCTCGAGACTCCTGGCGCTGCGGGATATGGAGGTTCAGGTAGAGAGTATAGGTGGTATCAATCATATAAATGCGATGAACTAACGTTACTATAGGCATATGGTTCTAGCTGAAGCTACGCCAAATCGACAGCTGAAACATTATTTTACGTCATCATTGGTCTAAGCCAGCGAGCGCAAACTTATATATACGCGCAGCAGTTTATTCAACGGCATGTCCAATTGAAAGTTGTAGTGACCAATAAAAGCAACAAAAAATCATGAGTGCATTATCCAGTTGAAGTAAGAGCCGTTGGACAGTACTCATTCCTTGCTTCAGAAAAGTTTTATAGTATTTGTCGCAGTTATTGTGTGAGACCTTAAAACTGCAATCTTGATAACAGGGGTACCTTCTAGCCAACTATTTGTAAAAACTGGCTGGCTTGAGGCTGACATTACTCTTGAAGGGTAAGCATACTGTGACCGGTAAAAAATAAATATTCATATTAAATCAAATATACGTATGATAAGCTCAATATAGAGGAGAACTGTTTAATCAAGCTAATAGAAGCTCAGAATTGACCGAGTCTGACAAACTCGATCCTATCGTTAAACCCGGAGGTACCAGCTCAAAGAAACTTTCAGAGTTGCTGGGCGTGAGCCCCCAGCTACCGCTGTCGTAACCCCAAGAAGTCATTGGGGATGAAGCAGTAGCAGACGGAGTGGATGTGCTATCGATTGTAGATAACGAGTTCTCCTCAGATGATGGCATATGCTCGGTTACTATCGCGCAAGAGACCTCAATGTCCAGTAATAAAGTTCTTACGCGCTCAGCGTCGCAATTGGGGAAGTGAATTCTCAACTTATTGCCCTGTTGCTCGATAGATATAGGTAGTTCGCCTAAATCTGCAACCCGCTTCAGCTCGGTAAGCACGGTCTCAACATACCTCGCGTATCTGACCAAATCACTTTCCAAGCTTCTGACAACATCTTCTGTCAGCTCAGCTACTTGTGGTACGCTGAAATTCGGTGTTAAGTTAAAATCGACATATGTGTACTCAGAGCGAGGAACGGACAGAGGGATAGTCTCTGGTTCCTCTAATGTTACATTGGTGGAATTACTGTAACTGTCCTGAGGTATGGAAAACGCGGGTAAAGCTGTGAGATTTATTGTCTTGTGGTCCTTAAGTTCAACAGTTTGTTGATAGCGCGATTCCTGCTTCAAAAGCCCCAGCTGTGATGGCTCAGCACAGAAAACTGATGAGAGTGATGTGATTGGTGAGGACAGCGTGTTGAAGTTCCTAACTAGTCCCAGCCCGAGTGCTGTGTTTCTGCTGGAGTTCTTCTTGCTTTGAAACACCCTCTCATCGCATCTCTCAACGGCGGTCCAGCTTGCTCTGCTTATGCTATGGTGCAAACGAAGAACTCTCAAGGTTGTGTTTGATCTCCAGTAATCCTGAGACCTCAGTCCAATCAAACCATTCCGCGTAAATGTACCTCTACTGGAGGATGCAAAGTGTCTCCTCTTCGTAAAAGCGTTAGTGACAGGACAGCAATGACGACCACGACTGAAAGGTCCAGCAAATCCCTTGTAAGCTGAACGCCTATGGCACATGTACTGCGCTCGACTCCTTGCATATGAGTGAGCCCTTTGCTCTGCTCGGCTGCACCATGCATAAGCAAACTCGTAGAGCTGTTTCCGTACATTTTCCCTCGCTTTTTCACCGGCTAAAAGAGCCTCGCGTAAGGACAATGTGAAAGCATTGTGGATGAAAAATAGTTTAAGCCTCAACATGTCTTCTGAACGACCTCAGCTGAGGAAGAAAAAAATTCAGAAGGCTTTGTGTTGTGGATAGAAGATAACAACCAAGATTGAATTCATATAGAAAATTTAATAATTTTTTTTTGGGCGCCCTAGCCTTTACGACCTCGATCTGAGGGGAATACTGTTTAGTTGCTCGTGGGAGAGAATATGCTGTGAGTGGATGGATGATAATCGATCGAGATCTCGATCCGATAGCGGACGTCCATAGTTACACCTGGTGCATACACACAGCTTTAGCTACAGTAAGAGAGAGAATTATGTCCCAAATAGTGGAAAGTTTGGCAACTCAAGACCTATGGAAGCATCAGATGACTTAGATTAGGTTCTGGAAAAATTGTAGCGTAAACTATAGGGTTTTATTTAAAGCTTGAATGCTAGAGGCTTAGACGTTGAAGCGAATCCCTTGAATCCCACGTCCGCTCACAACTCCAAGCCATTCCCCTGAGGAGCTCCATGTAATATTGTTGATCTCCATATTGTCAGTGTAAGCTGCTACTGGTTGTATTTGATCTGGCGTACTACCGCCTGTTGTGGCTGGTGTAGCTGAAGACCCTGGGGTCCTTCCTGGGGTACTACTTTTAGTGTTTGACGAGAGATCCCAAATCAAAGCCTGGCAGTCGTCTCCAGCCGTTGCTAAAACATGTCGACCCATGCCTTGCCTTGGAGGTAACCAAGATATGCTGTTAACAGCCTTTTCGTGACCATCGAGGGTAACTAGCGGTACGCCAGGAGACCTAATGTCCAGAACGAAAACTTTGTTTGAGTCCTGAGCTATAGTTGCCAGAACGTTGCCATCATATGGGCTGGTGGCCAGCCTTAGTAGTGGTACAGGGTTTGACGGCTCATAAATAATAGTAGAATGATCCAATGCTCGAAGATCAAACACTCTGACCGAGCCGTCGGCACCTACAGATGCAAATATGTCGACACTATTGGTAACAAAGGACACATCGTAGACTTCATTATCATGGGCAATGAGTTGAGTTCTAGCAGTGGAAGTGTTTATATCCCATACAGTACAAGTTGTGTCAATTGAGCTGGTGATCACCAGAGAGTTATCCATCTTGTTCCAGTCAAAGCTAGTTAATGGTGGCATGAACTCGGACTTTGATTTGTTCACCAGCGCGCACACTTGTTGCAGTCTTGCGGACTCAAGATCATATTCCCATAGTCTCAAAAAATCTCCGGTAGATATCATGCGTGCTGGCCCCGTGCACGAAGCTATATTTGGATCCCATCCAATTTTAGTAGCAGGGAAAGCTATACTTGATTCGACTGTGTGACGAATGTTTTCTCCATTATTGCTCGCATCTTTATCCACTTGAAGTACTTGTAACCTATTAGACTGATCTTCAGTAAAAGTACCAACTGCAATCAAATCAGTGGATGGCCAACTGGTTTCGGACCAATCTGCAGCATAGAGGGGCCAATGCGATTCGTAATATGCTGAACGCCGAGTAGCTGGTCGCAAACCAGGCTGCGGCGGGTACTTGGAATAAATATAGCTGTATGCACCAGTGCTGTCTGGACCCTCCCCTCCAGCACTTAAAGAATGTGTCTTGTTATTAGTAAATGAATTTCCGCGGCCTAGGGCCGCTCGCGCTGTTGAGGGACTTTGGTCCAGTCCATATCCAAGCACGGTGCTGAAATCACCCGAATTTCCTCTATAGTTATTGGGTGATGCAGCGGAGCCATCCGGTATATGCGAAAAATTCGAGAACGAGCTTCTCTTATTCAAAATGGAACGATGGTCGGAGGAAGGTCTCATCATTAACAACAACCGCTGTATACGTGAGAAGGGAAAAAAAATGCCCACAACTACTCCCCCGAACGCTTCAAATGCAGCTCCTTCGCTTGGCAGTACTGCTGTTCCAATTTGTTGCCGAGTAAACCAATTCCGACTCCTTTCTTCTTTGTGATGATTCTAGAATCCCCTTCTTCGATATTAAGGTTTCCCACTTGTTGGTGTTATAAGTTACCAGACTTTATTATTCTTGGAGTCTACCGAGAAGCCAGAATCAAAACAATATTCGGGATACTGAACAATACAAGATCCCTCTTACTGAAGCTGTCTGTTCTAGTGTTGCAAATGTTCGGTCTTATCACCCCGTGGTCAAGCTCGTGGCATAGTACTAATGAGAACTTGATAGATTTGTTAATTTTATATATATATGTTATTTCATGTACTATATAGTATATAGTATATACTGCGACGCACCTCTGATCAAAATTCGACCCCTAATCGCCCTCCACAACAAGCATCGTCTGTGAACAATGTTCAGCCGCGTAATGATTAGGATCACAGCCATGCACATGTGAAATCGGCAGCGCGCTAACACGAAGGATACTGCACGCATGCTAGCTAGTTTCAGCTGGATAGTGAGTTATATATCTATATTTTTCAAGGGTAAAGAAACTTAGCCTCATACACTATCTACTCGTTTTAGATTTTGTGCATGCCGAGTTTATGTAGTTCGGGGGTACATAACATAAGTTGAGTGAAGCCTATAATGTCGTTATCTCAGAAGCGGTTAATGAAGGAGCTCAACCGGATGCTCAGTAGTCCTCCTAATGGTAAGTCATGCGTTGTATATATTAACGCTGGTAGATATCAACCTCTTTTTAACATCAAAAGGCATTCATCTTGTTAAACATGATAACCTCAGTGAATGGTTAATAGACCTGGAATTGCTTATAGAAAACCCGTTGTACAAGAAAGATGATATGTTTAGGCTCTCATTTATATTTCCGGATTCATACCCAGTTGATTCTCCACAGGTGAAGTTTGTCACCAGTGAAAACAGAGTTGTACCTATTCACCCGCATATCTACAGTAATGGGCACATTTGTCTGGATCTACTGGGTACTGAGTGGTCGCCAGTGCAAAGCGTTTACTCAGTATGCATTTCGTTGCAATCAATGCTCACAGATAACGCGCGCAATGAACGACCCCCAGACGACGAAAGATACGTTAAGCATGCTCCGTTGAATCCTAAGAAGTCTAGGTATGAGCTGTTTTGATATTGTTTAACTTTTAAAAAGACTAACTCTCTAGGTTTCTGTATCATGATGACAACATCTAGTTTGTTTGTTTTCAATATGCATTTCATTAAATATTTATAGATGTCTGAAAGGGGCAATGGCAGTTACTTTGCAACTGGCATCATTCTCACATGCGGGTTGCGGGCTGCAAAGGAAGAGATTTTTGACTTGGCCGGGGACTTTCGCTTCTGCGAGTATCTTCTGAAAGATTGCGAATCCCTACCTCTATTGCTGTTGCTGCTGCTACTGCCGCTGCTGCTGCTGCTGCTGCTGCCCCCGCCTCTTTCACGGGACTTGAAGTAAGCTGAGCGATCAGGAGGTTTCATCTTGCTGGTAGGAGCTGGAAATGTGGGTAAGATATTGCTGGAACAAGCTTCCAAAGGCATTCTTTCCGAATCGGTAATGCTCTGCTTCAGCTTCACAAGTGTTGGCCGGAAATACTTGTAATATTTATTAACTTGTTCTTGCGTAATTCCAGTAAGGCTGCTGAAACTTTCCAGTTCAGAAGGTGGATTTTCTGCCATAGCACGCAAGGTTTCATTTGAACAAATTTCCCAAGAGTTAGAAAGCCCCAGTTTTTGTTTCAGGTCCAGGCGGAAAAGCTCCAGCTCGGCGTAAACCGTCTCCACTGTGTCCATTTCAGTAGGTGAACTTTGATCTGCTGCGCTAGTAACTTTCCTTCGTTTTGATGTCGATTCCCTACAACTTTCTCCATTGCGTTTACTTAGCGCAGAATAGTTGCTTTGCATTTTAGATTTTGTTGAATTTGTCACCAAAATAACTTTAGTACGGTCCTGAAGCACATCCCTGGCATTGGGCCCCTCTTTCAAATATGCGAAATTGAACCCCCGCCGACTAGTTACAATGCTCTCCTTGAGAATACCCTCGGATATTAAATGATGGAAGATCCGTTCCACTTCTACTTTATCCACGGATTTTCCGCTGCCGAAGCCGGAAAAGTTGTTGTGCCCTGACTGCACAACTTTTTTAGCCATGGACCCTCGAAACACGTCAACACAATGGCCAATCGTTACAGCCTCGTCTCTACTCTGAAACTCCTTCACTAACTTGATGACTGACTTCGATACAGCACTGACATCCTTGCTGCTTGTTTCGTAGTCGTTGGTACAATTGTCGCACATGCCATTGCAATTTTTAGGGTCGAACTGCTCATTGAAGTACTGCAGCACCTGCTTCCTTCTACAATCAACGCAATTTTGACAATATGCAGTTACATGCCTCAACATTTCCATGTGTCTAGCTTTATCGTGCTGTTTAAGTGTGTCGTCACGTTGGATACGTCTTGTAAGCTTGGTAGCATCTTGCGGGGAGAAAAATAAGATACACTCCGACGGGTTACCATCTCTCCCCGCTCGTCCTGTCTCCTGGTAAAATCCTTCCATTGATGAGGGCATGGTCCAATGAATTACAACTCTAACGTCGGGTTTGTCTATACCCATCCCAAATGCCACAGTGGCACATATAATTTTGATGCTGCCCTCTTGCCAACTAGATTGTATCCTTTCTCTCTCGTCAGTTTCAAGCCCCGCGTGGTAAAAAGAAGCACTAATCCCTCGTTCAAAAAGTTGGCTGCTAATCTTCTCACATGCCTCTTTTGTATTGCAGTAAACAATGCCAGAATCTCCACCATGGTCCTTCAGAATTTGAATCATTTCCTCCATTGAATCTTTGTTCTTCAGTCGCACCTCATAGACTAGATTGGTACGGTTAAAACTCTGTTTCAAGAAAACAGTTGATGGTCGTAAACAACTTCTAATGTCTGCTACAACAGATCTGTTGGCAGTAGCCGTCAGCGCCATAATGGGAACATCCCTGAAATCGACTTTAAGACACTCCAGTTGCTTATAATCAGGTCGAAAATCATGGCCCCAAGAGCTTACGCAGTGCGCTTCATCTATAACTATGCGTGCCAGCTGATTGTTGTCGTTGAGAGTTTCAAGAATGTTTCTGAACCGCCTGTTAACATTGAGCATCTCCGGGGACACATATAACAGGTCAAGGAGGCAATTCCTCAAGTTATCCATGATTTGATTTCTCTCGGAGCCTGAAAACTTAGAGTTAAGCATTTCTGCTCTTACGTTCTTTTTCTTCAGGTTATAGACTTGATCTTGCATCAAAGAGATAAGCGGGGAAATGACGATAGTCACCCCTGTCCTGGTTGCACCCTTCACTAGAGCTGGAAGCTGGTAACACAGTGACTTGCCGCCTCCAGTTGGCATTAAAATCAGTACATCTTGACCCTCCAAAGTTGAATTTATCGCCTCTAGCTGATTTGACCGGAATCCGTTCAATTTGAAAGTTTTCTTTAGAATACTGAGCACCTCGCTGCTCCATGGTTTGGAAGATGCAGCTGCTTGTAAAACCGACTTGGACGATAGCTCGCTGGGGTCTATGTTCCACTGTGGCGAGGAGTTTTGTTCGTCTCTCCAATTACTATCCTGATTAAGTCTTTCTATGTGATTTCCATGGAAATTGCTGACATCCGGGGAGGAAGAGATGTTGAAATTTGGTTCAGCACCACGATGAGAATAAGGTGAAGTTAAGTCGTCGCCTGAAGACAAGATAACTTCCTCGTTAGAGGCGTCCTCTCTGAGTCTGTCGGCATTAAGCATCTCTTCGTCAAGATCAGAGTCTAATATTATGCTCTCCAGATCATCGAAATCATCCCCATCATTTATTGGATCTCTCCCGTTATTGCCTTCAAAATCAGAAGCTTTATCCTGATTGTATAGATCGTTTCTACCACATTCGTCCTGCTCATTTCTAGGCCCTTCAGGTTGTCCGCCAGAATCTGCGGCGGCGACGACGCCTTCCCCTGATCCCATGTAGCTCAGAATCTCGGCATCAACCTCGGAATCCAAAACCACACTATCTTCTTTGTTGCTATTTTCGTAGCCTGATCTTTTCGTGGAGCTTGGGTTGAACCCCAAGTCTAGCCCTGCATCGTCAAACTCCTCTTGGGCTCTATCTTCATTGCCGGCAGTGTTTTTTATGCTGTCTTCCACCGCACTTACATCACTGTGAAGGTCATTTTCCTCCTCGTTATTGTCGTCATTGTTGCCACCCTCGTAAACACCATTCAAAGGCCCCTGCGTTACCATTGCTTGCGTTTCAGTAGGGTAAAGATGGCGGCCATTGTATCCGGAACTGGTAAGAAAAACAGCCTCCTTGATTTGCCGTTTCAAGTCTATTGATTCCTGTTCAATTGCACTCAAACTCGACATTTCCACTTCGCTGTTGGTTCCCAGTAGCTCAAGTTTAAGTTCCAACAAGGATATTAACCGGGATTGGTATTGCACCAGGCGATCTTTGTTCGATTGGCTAGAGTTGCCTGGGTTTTCCTGAGGTCGCTGTGCTGTAGTTGAGGTGAAGAGATTAACATGGGTTGAAGAAGAATTAGCTACCGCTGATTTTGGCGCTGAAGAGATTTTTGACCCTTGTGGCTTTGCTGAGATAGGGGTCTCAGCAACACGACGAGACGACGGGTTCAGGGCACTTTGGTCCTCCTCAGTTAAGTCAACAGTCATAGTGGTCAAGGGCGTTTGTAGAGAGTTTGCATTCCTTTCAGGCGTTAATGCTTCAGTTTCTAAAATATGGTTAGCTTTTTTCTAGTTTCATTGTATTCCCAAAAGCTCTTACTCTTCCCTGTGGATTCAGTAAATTCCGCAATCTCATTAGCCAGATCAATGTTTCCGGTGTCAGCTGTAAAGTCGTCACTACTCGAACTGGAAAAAAACGGGTCGGTGTCAAAACCATGAAACATTCCAGTTCTAGCGTCTGAATTACCTATGCCATCTCTCGGTATCTCACTGCTAATATCATCTATTCGCTCTGCCAAAACGGTGCTGTTCAGATCCGGCCTCAAAATCAGTAAGGGAGGCGGCTTGTTGCTACCTGTCCTGTTCAACCAAGAGACATAGGTAGATAGATTGTTCTTAAACTCTACCATATCAGTTTCCACATCCGGCTGATAGCTGAGACAAGAAAAGATATAGGCCAAACCACAGATTATTCAGGGAAATCCTCTGCTAGCGATGTGTGTCAAAGTTGTAAATGTATTAAAATATTGATTGATTGTTTACTATAATAAAAATAGAATTAATCAAATTTGAGACGCGCGCGCGTGCGATACAGATTTCAAGTGATCGGTTTTTCACACTTTTCAGTAATCGCGTCTCAAGCCCGGCCAAAACTGCCCAAAAAATTATGTAATACTTTTTGAAAAATTGGGAAATCTCCTGAGAGATCTGCATGGAAAATTCAAGATTTCTTTAAAGGCTCTCTTCTCTCATGAAGACACAAAGGCTTTAAAGCTGATTCATGAAAAGCTCATAATCGGTATACTGCATTTAGTACTGCGAACAAATTTTTTAAGGCCTAAATTTGTACTCTATTGTAGGCTTGGGATCAGACATTAGGCGGACTCGGTATCAAGTCGAGATAGTTACGAAAAGCTCTTTGTGCTAAGTATTTATTGCTCTTCCGGATTTATTGCTCTGGGGAGCTCATATGCCATAAAAATGGAAATTGTCCAAGCAGTAAGTTTCATCCAGTTTACGGCTTAGCGCAAAGGGCAAGTTGCTAACTGCTTTTTTTAAGTGTGACTCCTGCAGGACTAGGAAACTGAAGGTAAGTTTTTGTGTTGCTAATAACATTTTCTTCTTTTCGCTTTTTCTCTAACGATTTCGAAGTGCTCGAAGGAACTGCCTGCCTGTTCCAAATGCGTCAAGTCTGGACGTGAATGTATATATTCTCCTAAGACTCAACGAACGCCACTAAAACGAAGGTAAGTAAAGTGGTGCCAGTTTTGTGGTTATTTTTGTTGTAGGTCTTCGTGCTAACAACGCTTAAGCAATCTTACTCACTTAGAAGAGAGGGTGGTTCAACTGGAGAAAGTGCTGAAAGTTCTGATCCCTGGAATAGACGTTGATGATCTGCTTTCTAAAAGCCTCACTGAAGTTGCTTCTTTATCCCCGGAACCTCGACAAACAGGCTCATCTGTCTCGCCGGTAACTCCAGGTACACCTCAAGGTAACAACTCTTCCTATCTCTCGTATCGGCCAGCAGAACCAAAGGAGAAGCTTCCTGATGAAGCTGATGGATTTGACTGGGCTGAAGAAGATCTTCGAGGCAATGATCTGTCAGATGGCATGGCAGCATTATCGTTAACTCCCCAAGGAACAGGATATTTCGGGATTGGGTCCAGCTCAGTGCTGCTGAGAGCTTTACGGGTAAGCCCTTGGGATTTGACAGTTTCTCCAAGAGCCGGGGATGCAGCTTTCCCACTAGCGTCTTCAATGGAAGGGTCGCTAATGACTTCATATATTACTGACAACTTTATCGATGCGTATTTCTCGCACTATCATAAATCTTACCCACTCATACACGAGCCTACTTTCCGGTTGCAGTATATGGGTCAACTCCCACGTCCGCGCGAAGATGTGTGGGAACTTTTGCGCAATGCAGTACTAGCCTTGGGTTCCTGGTGTTTGAATAGTGAAATGAGTACTGTGGATTTGATTTTTTATCAGAAGGCAAGGTCCAAATTGACATCAAGTACGTTAGAATCTGGAAGCTTACCCTTAGTGCAAGCCCTTACACTTCTGAGTAACTATGTTCAGAAAAGAAACAAACCAAATACAGGATGGAACTATCTGGGTCTGGCTGTACAAATGGCTATGGGTATAGGCATTCATAAGGAGTTTCCTGAGTGGACTAGCTCGCAACTGAAAATGGAGCAGCGTCGCAGAGTTTGGTGGACTTTGTATATCTTTTATGCTGGTGCTGCAATGACTTTTGGAAGGCCAATTAATTTGCCCTCTTTCAGTGTTGCTGATGCCAAGCTGGTGGCTAATATCGAGGATGACGACTTGACTTTCAACTCTACAACTACACCAGGAGACCGTGCCACTACAACTATTTATTCCGGGCTTATTGCTCAGATCCATTTCTGTAAAGCAACAGACAGCATTTACAACAGGATCAACAGTCACCCTAGTTTAAGCGCAGCAGAAGCGCTTGAGTTTAGTGGTCAAATTGACGCTTTTGCCGCATCGTTGCCAAAGTACGTGGACACTGCCTCTATTTTGTCTGGACTAGAGCATTACGATAACTTCACATTCATGAAGTTGAAAATGCTCTGGAGACAAGAGAATCTACGCATAATCTTGCTGCGTCCATTCATATTACAGCGCATCTTGCTTGAAGGTGACAAACCTTTACCCAATGTTGCTAACGGAAGTGAAGAAAAAGAGTGTCGAAGAATATGTCTGAAATCGGCTCATGTCACTATTGAAAGTATTTCGCGGTTTGTAAACTTTGCGAACTTGTCATCTTTAGTGGTTTGGTACGTGGTCTACTTCTTGTTTCAAGCTTGTCTTATTCCGCTTGTGTGTCTGTGCTCAGAGCCACAATCAGAGCACGCTGAAAGTTGGCTTAACGATGTTGAAACTACCAAGGAAGTCCTGGTTATTTTGTCCTCCAGCAACCGTCTGGCATTGAGGTTTATGGACGTCATTGATAAGATTCAGCTTCGTTATATGCCGTTGGATCTAAGCAAGGATGCTGACATCACGAGACCAGATCTCACCACAGATATTTATTCACTGTTTAGAGACGGTTTGACGGACATGGAACTAGATTTTGAAGTCAGTGGCCCTGGGTTTTGACAGTTCTAGCATTCTGTATAACAGATTTTCGAGGTTATATAGGCCCAGAGTCTAGAATAATGTACAATTTTAATATGGTACCACGTTCCATACGCTTACCCGAGCACTCTCCGAGTTGTCGAGATTTCGGCCCCGATGACTGAAATTCAGATTCAAGTATATGCATATATATATAAGCTCGAGATCTCGTTTCTACCCCACAAAATTTTTAATCCTTGGATTTATAAGCTGACTCGGACTCAGCGCTGCTATAGTAATTATTCAGAGTTAAAAATGCGAAGCATAATAAGTGCTGGTTGCTTTAGGGTAAATTTGGTCGGTTCAAGACAGATGAATGTTCGCAGATGTTTGAGCACAGTTTCAAAGTTTCCTTATCCCTCGGTGGAAGAAGAATCGGAATACTTAGAAGGCCAATGCAAGGAAATAGAGAAATGGTGGTCGACTCCAAGGTACAAAGGCATCAGAAGACCATACTCGGCAAAGGAAGTTGCTATTTTAAGAGGAACCCTACCTGTTGCGTATCCATCTTCTACGCAGGCCGACAAGTTATTTGCATTATTGACCGAACGAAGTAAGCAAAAGCTACCAGTACATACACTAGGGTCTATTGATCCTATACAGATGTCGCAGACAGCCAAAAATCAAGAAGTGTTATATGTTTCTGGGTGGGCAGCATCTAGTGTATTGACTACTACCAACGAGGTGGGTCCTGATTTCGGGGACTACCCATACGACACTGTTCCAAATCAGGTTGAGAGACTTTTCAAAGCGCAACAGTTGCATGATAAGAAATCTTGGTTGGAATGGATGTCCCTGTCTGAGAAAGAACGAAGCTCACGGTTGGAAGAAGGCAAAGGTAGAATTGATTATCTGAGGCCCATCGTTGCTGATGCTGATACTGGACACGGGGGTACGACCGCAGTCATGAAGCTTGCAAAGCTTTTCGCTGAGAAGGGCGCAGCAGCAATACACTTGGAAGATCAATTGCATGGTGGTAAAAAGTGTGGTCATCTTGCAGGTAAGGTTGTTGTTCCTACTTCAACACATATCAGCAGATTGATCAGTACCAGGCTGCAATGGGATATTATGGGTGCTTCTAACTTGGTTATCGCACGAACGGATTCTGAAAGTGCTAAGCTTCTTAGTAGCTCTATTGATCCGAACGATCATGATTTCATTCTTGGTGTTGCTGAACCCGTAATGCCCCTAGCAGACCTTATTTTCGAAAAGGAGAAAGAGGGTGCCTCCAACACTGAAATAAATGAGCTAGAAGCTGAGTGGACTGCCAAGACTAAGCTTGTTACGTTTTCAGAGGCGGTCACTGAGCAGCTTGAGAAGGAAAACCTTGGCCATAAGCTGGCTGAGTTTAATGCGTCCGCCGGGAAGCCAAATAGTGAGCGCAGAGCTATAGCAGAGTCCATTTTAGGAAGACCTGTGTTTTTCGACTGGGATGCTCCACGAACACGTGAAGGTTATTATCATGTCAAAGGCGGAACTGAAGCTGCTATACAAAGAGGTCTATCTTTCAGCCCTTATGCTGACTTACTATGGATTGAAACTAAGAGTCCTGATATTGAGCAGGCTAGAGCTATCGCAGCCAGGATCCATGAAAAGTATCCTGGCAAATGGCTTGTCTATAACTTGAGTCCTAGCTTTAATTGGAGTGGGCACGGTTTCAATGAAGCTGACGTTAAAAACTTTGTCTGGGAGCTTGGTAAAGCTGGCTATGTTTTCCAGCTAGTTTCACTTGCCGGCTTGCATACCAACGCCCTTGCTACTTGGAATTTATCCCAAGCATTCAAGACTGATGGTATGAAGGCTTATGTTGACCAAGTTCAACTGCCTGAGAAAACCTCGGGCTGCGATGTTTTGACCCACCAAAAGTGGTCAGGAGCTAATTACATTGAAACTGTACTTAGTTCTGCGGTAGCTGGAAACTCTAATACATCAAGCACTGGTAAGGATTCTACCGAGAATAGCTTTTGATCTAGTTCATGAAGTAGCAATTGAAAAATCAGTTGAACAAACACATGAAACCATCATTACACACTTTAATGTTATTTATCATAATAATAACAATAATGATAAATCAAGATTATTGTCCTGAGGACTCTTATACAAATATATCAAAAATATTATTTATACAACTCCTGAAACAAGACCTTTCGTTCCAATATTTGTGGCCTTAAAGTGGGCATTGCGATGTCTGCTGTTAACTTTTTCTTTATTGATGATAGAGCCCGGATTCCCCTTGAAACCTACGTCTCCACAAGCCTCATCTTGCATTAAAGATCCGTAGGAAAAACCAAACGCATGACTACTTTCGTGTCTGAAAGCGTAACAATCTCATGTTTTCGTAACGTTGTCGCTTTGCTCGCCTGAAAATAAAAGGTTTCAGGTCCTTTCAATTTGCCAAGCGGTATAGAATACCTTAGCTATGTACACCACTCTCTAACTCAGAGACGACAACCCCCTTCCCTCTTGAACCACCTTTAGCAGTCCCCCAAACCTCTAAAGTATGCAAAAATATAGCTTTTACGAGCAAAAAACAAATGGTCCCTGGCGGGATCGAACCGCCGATCCTCGCGTTGCAACAAGGAGTTGTTATTAGCACGATGCCTTAACCAACTGGGCCAAGGGACCAATTCAACAACAAACTCTAAATTTGGGCCATTATGACTTCACAAAACTCAGAAAACATTTGTTTGATTATGTAATCTTGGCTGTGTTATTATGTCAGCAATTTTTGTATTTCGAGAATAGGGTGTAAAGTGATTTTAAGCTTTGTAACCAATTTGGTTCGATGGTCTAGTTGGTTATGGCATCTGCTTAACACGCAGAACGTCCCCAGTTCGATCCTGGGTCGAATCATTTTTTTTTTTGGCCATCTTTTCATTGCAATTGTGTGAACGGAACCAGGTACTACTGGAATGATGCTCTTATTAATGAATTGAGAAGTGTCAGATTGTTTTGGAGATTACAAGTAAGAGTTATGTTTAATAATAATAATAAGTTATGTTTGGGTATTTAAATAATACTTCGCTATTTGTTGCCTTTGGTGGAGATAAACTTGATTTATTCTTATTATTATTCGGTGGAAATGAACATTTTGATAGCCTTGGTTTCAGCACTGTTTCCAAAGACGTCGTAGGCCTTTTCAATGTCTTTGATGTTGAAGTGGTGAGAAATCAAAGATGTGGGGTCGATTTCCTTAGAAATAACCTGTTTGAGCAGCTCTTCTGTGGTGTTGGCAGAAACTAATCCTGTAGATATCGAGATATTTTTGGTCCACAGCTCTTGTAGTTGCAAATCTACCTTGGTTCCGTGAACACCAACGTTGGCAATTCTTCCACCAGGGGCAATGACATCCTGGCATATTTGGAAAGTTTGAGGTACGCCCACGCACTCAATGGCGGCATCGACACCTGGTTTGAATATTCCTCCTGAAGTCAGCTTAATGATCTCAGCTACAGGGTCTTGCGTTTTGGAGTTAATAGTGTGAGTTGCTCCTAATTTTTTCGCCAGCTGGAGTCTCTCATCGTCCAAGTCTATCATGATGATACTCTTGGGGGAGTACTTCTGAGCGAGAATCAAAACTCCCAGTCCAATAGGACCTGCGCCAACGATAGCCACAATCTCACCAGGCTTAATCTTTGCGTTGACCACTCCTACCTCAAATCCTGTAGGCAGAATGTCAGAAAGCATCAGGAGGGCCTCATTGGATACTTTTGCCGGGGCTTTGATCAAAGAGGTATCAGCAAATGGAGTTCGGACAAACTCAGCTTGAGTTCCGTTGATTGTGTTTCCAAGCTTCCATCCTCCGTGGTCGCAGTGGGCCTGCAGCTGCTTTTTACAGTAGCCACATTGGCCGCATGCAGTGATGCAGGAGACAATGACCTTGTCGCCCTGCTTAAAGTGCTTCACTGCAGAGCCTGTTTCATAGATCTCACCGACTGCCTCGTGACCCAGAATAGTGCCAGGCTTAACTTCGGGGACGTCACCTTTGAGGATATGCAGATCTGTGCCGCAGATAGTGGTAGCCAGCACCTTGATGATTGCGTCAGTGGGTTCGAGGATCTTAGGCAATGCCACTTTAGTCCAGTTTCTGACCTTGGGACCGCCGTATACTAATGCTTTCATAGACATTGTTTTTCTTTCTTCCTTGTTAGTGATAACGATATCAGTAGTAATAAAAAAGTTGGTACGGCGACGAGCACAAGGCGAAACTCCAAAGCTTAAATATTAAAGCTCACTGACTAATGGTCAATGCATACTACTTTACGGGTGTGATCGGTATCGTACGATATTACCAGCTGGGTGAGTGGAAGCATGAGGAGCAGCCAGAAGTCAACTGAGCAGCCAGTTCGGCGTCCTAAGCTTCTCTTCTCGGGGTAAAAACGGTCCAACGTCACATGATCGCGCAGCAAACCTCAACGCTTTGTGTCCCAGGTGACTCAATAGCGCTAGTATGTATGCTTTGCTGTCTGTGCCCATGGGAGCTGGCGATCCCAAAAGATTTGGGTAAGTGAACACCTGCGCATGTTTAATGAGTAGGCTAAGTAGAACCTTGGTTCTCTCGTGATTTATTCAGGCTCCCAGTTCTTCCGGGCTTTGTTATCTTGCAGTGATAGAACCAACCAGAAGTATTCCAAGCCTTCGCATCCTTTGGTGCTAGATGCCGTGGAGGCTTGGTGCTTATGTAAGCGAATGTGTGACCAATTTCACTTGTTTCTCAAGGGCCACAGTGCTATTACCTCTAGGCCTTACTGTCTTCTCGTAGGGCTAATACTGGCATCCCGGACTAGGCGTATTACAGAGTGAACGTTTGCATGCTTTGTGGTATGTTGGGAAGTGTATGACAACATAGCGATGTTATGCAGGTTAAGTAGCCTCCACAGGGGGGTGAGAAGCGTAGGCCATTGACGCGGAATATGAACGAGTCGATTTCTCCTTTGATACCTAGCTTACGTTTGGTACTGTAGGCTCCCGCAAGAGACTAGTTCTCACGACGAGAACACCGTGCCCGTGACTGCTCCAATAAACAGAACTATAGTTATAACACAAAACGCTTCAGATAGTAGATCTCACGCTGTGGAAATTACGTAAGGCTTTAAGCTCCAAGTTGCACAAACCGTATTCAAGATTCTTTGAATGCTTCAGGGGACACAGTATATACAACTAGCAAACATCTTTCCTCTCCTCGTAACCACTTCTTGGCATAACGCATAATTGCCCATTTTTAAAATCCTGTTATATTAGTAGCTCGTTAACAGCTCGTAATCATCTACTTTAGTGATGGATTTTCACATGACATTGCAGCAAAATCAAAACTTTTTTTGCATGCTCAATGAGTGCCGGCATCGAGCACGCTATAGCTTAGTCTAAAGCGCTTACTGCATTGTTAAACAAGCCTATATATAAACACATCCCCGCGAATTGTCTGTTCCATGATGCTGGTAAAACAATTTTAAAAGATACCTTTGAATCTAGCAATTCCGTGGCACTATGAGTAACGAGGCGTCCGGGTCAAACTTTGAAGGTTATGACGGGAAACAGTCTGATTTCGTGGTTGCCAACAGCAGCCCACCAACAGCCACCATCATTGATCCCGACTCCGGAGTGAAAAGAGGACTTCGAACCAGACATTTATCAATGATGGCTCTGGCTGGAATTATCGGTCCGGGCCTGCTGGTAGGAGCTGGCGGAGCATTAGCTTCGGGAGGTCCAGCTGCCCTAATTATTGGATTTGGCACCATTGGAATTCTGGCCTTCTCTGTCATGCAGTCTCTTGGTGAGATAACAACCCTATATCCTGCTGGTGGTAGTTTCATTAGTCTCGCTGACAGATTCATAGATAGAGCCGCTGGAGTCACCATCGGATGGAACTATTTCATTGTGTGGGCTGCCGTATTAGCCAACGAATACAACACCGTGTGCAGTATCCTTCAATTCTGGAGCGACAAAGTTCCTTTTTACGGATACATGCTGCTCTTGTGGTCTGCTTTCATGGCGTTCCAGCTACTCGGAGTGACCGCATTCGGAGAAGCTGAGTTCTGGCTAGCGTTGTTGAAGCTTGTGGGCCTGTTGGCATATTTCATCTTTTCGATTGTATACGTATCTGGGGGGATTCCAAATAGACCAGCCTTTGGCTTTCACTACTGGAATGATCCTGGATCGTTTGCAGCAGGGTTCAGAGGTCTAGCATCTGTTTTCATATTCTGTTCCACTTTCTACGCAGGTTGCGAGTCAATCGCCGTCGCCGCTACTGAGACAAGAAATCCAAGAGTGGCTGTCCCGCATGCCACGCGGCAAGTACTTTGGCGAATCATCTTTGTTTATATGGGCAGTGCCATCTTCTTCGGCATGACCGTTCCTTTTGATGCTGACGGTCTGATCAACGGAAGTTCCAAAGCCCTACAGTCCCCAATCACAATTGCAATTCAGAATGCGGGGTGGCACAACGGCGTGCACCTCGTCAATGCATTCATTTTGGTCACTTGTATCTCCGCTATTAACAGCTCCGTCTATATCGGTAGCAGAACTGTGCTATTCATGGCCCAAAGTCACAAAGCTCCGAAATTCTTAGGGTACACAAACAAAAGAGGCGTTCCAGTAAACGCAATTATCTTTGCACATTTATTTGGCTTTCTGGCTCTAATGAACATTAGCACCGGTGCAGGAAAAGCTTACAAGTATATTGTCAACTTGAGTGGTGTATCTATATTCCTGGTATGGGGTGGTATTTCCATTATCCACCTAAAATTCAGAAGAGCATGGGCCGCACAAGGTAGAAGGGTCGAAGATTTACCCCTCAAAGCAATGTTTTACCCCTGGGTAGCCTACATCGGTGCATTTGGTAATGGAGCTCTAGCACTAGTCCAGGGCTGGACTACCTTTAGTCCATTCACAGCCGGAACCTTTGTCGATGCTTATATTTTGCTACCATTTTCAGTGATCTTATACCTTGGGTACAAATTCTGGTTCAAGACTAACTTTCAAAGATCCCTTTCGATTGACTTGGATGAAGGACAGAGAGTTGATCTTGATTTCGACAAAGAAGACTCAGAATCCGGAGAGCCAGTTGGCGAGGAGGAACAAAATGTTATCAACGAGGAAAACCACACACTTGCACACAAGCGAAATGCCTGGACCAAGACCAAGAAGCTGTTCGCTGACTTTTGAAAAGCATTGATTCTGATTTCGTTTTTTCTTTCATTCGTAATATGTAATATCCTAAACACTCAAGTGAGCCTAAGCTCCACATAGATGTAGAATGTATAACAAGATTTAACGAAACATCAACCCGTCCCCAACACCATCTTGGAATTTCCAAGCAGCCGAAGGGATCGCTCCAGAGTCCTGTTTATACAGTCTCCATGCCTCACGCAGATGCTCTGGCCTGAGTGGTTCGCCATCATTGCCAGGTTCAGCCCGGTCGCGCACATCCCGTGCTAACTCAATTATGTCTCCCACAAACACTTTGGACATACCAGATAATGCCACGGCTACATTGTTAGTAATGGACTGATTCAAGACCGAGTTAGCCAGTCGCTTTACTGCAGTTCGGTTAATATTAGCTCTCCTGAATGCTTCGTAACGTGACATCTGCTCGCTGTCAAAGTTGGATAGTAACAGTTTCATTCGCTCGGTGTCGATATCCTTTTTGCTATCATCTCTGGTACTCGAGCCAAACATAGCACCCTCATCATCGTCCTCCTCATGATCCTCGTTATCATCTACGTCCTCATGCTCGGGCCTGTTTTGATCTGAATTTTGCTTAGATTTTGACTTCTTCTTAGCCATATCGATAGTTGTCTTGGAGGTCTTATATCAATAATGGTTGAAACTAAACCCGGCCGACCAAAATCAAACCGATCATTATGTTAGTTAATTTTCACGCGCCTCAATTAATTTATCTAACGTCACGTATTCGTACTATATCCGCTCCGCAGCATCAACTCTCCCAGCTGAGAACTGCTTAAATGCTGTGCATCTGCACTTCTTTTTTTACCAAAGGACTATGCTCAGGTCTACTAGATGCATTTCCGCAAATCTACTCCGTACACAGCATTTCCCACATTATGAGCTTTTAAAATCGAAAGGTCAAGTTCTCAGGCTGTACAAACAATTTGTGTCCGAAACTTCCAAAGTACCCGAGCCATTTTGTCGTAAATTCTTACAAAACTACATTAATGAGTCCTTTTTAGCTTACAAGTATGTCAGCAATCTTAATGAAGTCAACAATTTGGTGAATTCAGGAGAAAAACAGCTGAACGTGATAAAACTGTCAAACAAACACCATTACAAGTCCACCAAGCAGCTTTTAGATTTTATCTTCACGCACAACTTGTTGAAAGAGCCACCTCTTAAAAGCCTACACCATCACTGTCATTTTGATCACGGCCTGGAATACCAAGTTTGTAACTTGAAACCGCCAGCCATGGTCCAAACATTGAGTGAACATGAGGTTAACGCAGCTTCACCAAAGACACTTTTCTACAAGTATTTACAATTCTACAAAAAGCACATAGGCACTGGAGGAAGCTTCAAAAGAAAAGTGGTGCTGAACCCTGTGGTGACACCCACAGTGTGGGGACAGCGCCCGCCGCAATGTAGGGAAAAAAATGGAATGAGGCAGTTCTACTCCAAGTTTTTATCCACTTGCATGTTTCCTATACACAGTGAAACATTGAGATATATAAATAATACTGTACAGCAGTTGAGGATGAAGGGGAGCAGTATTCCCGAGTTCAAACACTCCCAGAGAAACAAAAGATATTTCAGAAGAAGATTGGAGGAGTCTTTGACACAATATTACTCCATTTATCAAGAAGGGGAAAAGCTAAAATTGCTAACTTTTCCAGCACAGAATTTCAGCAAAAGCTCGGCATATTTCTGAAAATTGCATCACTCGACATTAGCATCGTCATCATCATCATCCTCACCATGATCTTCGCTGTCCTCAAAATCAAAGAATATGATTTTCTGTCTATCATACCCTAGCAGACAGCCGACTCCACGAGAGCTACTAGTAGCGAACCTACAGCAGGAGAAGGGAAGGGTTTGTTCCTCTATTATACTCAACTCAGATGCCTCAACTTTCAAAGCCTCGTCATATACGGTAGTTCCATGCAACGCGACTTCCGTATAAGCCAGTTCTATGAACGAAAAATTAAACAGTTTTGTTTTGGTCATGCAGAGAATGTGCTCATCGTCCAGAAACTCTGCCTGTACAGTTTCTTCATCCAGATTCAACCTTGCAGCCTTCATGGTGTTTGATGCGATTTCGCCAATTATAAGCTGCTTTTTATCTCTTATCAGGATAAATACCGAGTTGGTCTGAGATACAAACTTTTGGTGTACATCGAGATCAGCTGGCGACAAGGCTAGAACCTTCTCAGGTTGTACGTGCCGCCTGAATGAGATTTGTATATCATTCAAGACATCAACACAAGCCAAGTCTAAAGCGGCAACATGAGATTTTATACCTTCATTTTTCAAATCACCGCCAGAGTATACAAAGGACTCCATTGCAGAAGTTTGGAAACTCTCAGAAATGTACTTGGCGACGTTGCTAGTGTTTATAGTGGGTTGAGCCGGATTTCCATCAACTCTAACATGCATAGACCTGCCAAGTCTGCTTTCGAACAGTTCGCAGAGCCATTCTGCAAATTGATGGAATCTGATAAACTCATCATTGACTTTCCACAATGCAGTTTTGAACTGTTTCATGAGCTCAGCAGTCCTCTCCAAGCAGTTGTCAAATAGCTCAGGGTGACGCAAACCCAAAGCTTGACCCCGTTCTTCCCATCTTGATATGCCTCTAAGTCGAGATAACAGAGTTGTCAACCTTTCAAACGCTATCAGTAAGCTCTCCAGGATCAATCTTCTGAAATTTTCATAAGAAGATAGACATTTCTTGTGCCATCTCTTATATCCTGGCTCATTGACGATATCTATCCACATCTTCACCAAGTTGTCAGGTTCTCCTGTGATTAGTGCTTCAAATAGGACATCCACCAAGCCGGGGGCCGACTCTCCCGGTTTAAGCACAAAAGTTGGCTCTTCAGCTGTCTGCGCATCCTCAAGAGCTGTTAAGAAAAGGGTATTTAGCCGTTTATTCTCATCTCTTAGTCCATCGACATAACTAACCATGCAATTTAATCCGTCGTTGATGTATTCCATTATGGTCATGATGCTTGCTGGAATAACTGTTACAATCGGTAGGTACTTGCGACCAATGGCTTTGATAAAACTGTTGTCAAAAGAAGCATAAACTACCAAGTCCTTGTCTTTTAGATACACCAGGGCAGCTAGCTTAGACAGCTCGGAGTTTGCTTCAATCTCAACTACGTGCTGCTGACCGGGGGCACCCATTGGCGCAGACTCTCCTATAGGGAAAAACCCATATATGCTGATACCTATAGTTCCATTAGAAGATCCAGTGACACAAAAAGAAACTTTATCAACATCTGTGGTTTCAATCAATAAAAGTTTCCCCAATGCCACAGAACTTGTCGGTAACTGGGTTAGTTTTGGAAGGCTTTTATACGGATCAATTCCAATTAGATCTAATGACAGACCCACATAATTTGCTTCTGTTTCACTTCTGTTACTAGGCATCTCGGAGACCCATTTCATGCAGAGTGTTTTGCTTTCATTTCCATAGGAGTAAATTGGTTTGCCGCTACTAGTATGTAATATCGCATATGAGCCATCTTCATTTACTATTCCGAGTGATCTGCCTTCACTTAGCCAAGCTGACTTGGATGGAAGTGAATTGTTGGTTTGCTGAGACTGAACCAGAGTCATTTTCTTTTTACCAGAAGAATTGAGCCACACCTGGTCCCCATTCAGCCTATACAGAGCAACACCGCCATTGACTGGAGTTAAGGCTACCAAGTCCATTGTAGGACACCATGATATGAAACCCGGCTTGACCTGCCACGGCAGGACTTTCTCAACAATAGAGCTAAATAGCATAGCTGAAATGACTCTCCACTGTTTGAAAAACGCGGGTCTCGAAGATCAGGTCTTTTCCTTATAGACTTGTATATACACTGAAAAGTTCTAGCTCGAGCATACGAGTGAGACGCGAGTAAATATTGACATTGAGTGCACGTATATCTCAAAAAACCAAAAAAACTCTACGTAATCAAGATCTGATAAAATGACGTCGACGTACGCTATAGTGCTTTGATTTTTTTTTTGTTCACCTGGCTTATTTCTTGATTCCACCAGCCTATATATATATATATATAACTATCATAAGAATCTTCCTGAAGCTCAGGAAGAACATGTTTCACAAGAAGGCCAGTATCAAGCCTTTGTCTAATATCAAAGCATCAAGGCGGAAACAGCTTTTCTCAGAAATCATAAAAAGCTGCGAGCTTGAAGATGCTAATCTAACTTTGGCAAGCGAAGCAGGTCTCCGCATTTTGCCCAAAGCTGTCAAGGAAGGGTCAATGCTAATGCCTGACGGAACCAAAGCCAATTTGTATACGGATAGCAAAGGCAAACCTTTATATGTTAGAATTAACGACCGCTGTGTCCCCACTGTGTTCCAGTTGTGGGAGTCACCATTCTTGACTGATTATGTGGTTATGGTGCCGGCTGCCGTTAAGAACTTGAGAAGTGGGGCTGATCTCATGGTACCCGGGGTGAGGGACCCTTTACCAATCAAAGCTGAAAGAGGTCACATTGTGGGGGTGTCTACCATGGATGCCCCCAATGTGCCTATAGCCGTTGGAGTCGCCGAGATAGATTGTTCACGGATACAGGCTAACGATAAAGGAGTAGCAGTAAGGATTGTGAACGTTATAGGAGACTCCTTGTGCTCTATTTATAAAGACAATGTGAAAATGCCACAGGACCTTGATAGATCAATACCCATTGAGGAAGGCAAACTTGAAGAAGATGTCAGCGCTCTAACCGTTGATACACCAAATGCCGCCACCGCTGCTACAGAACCAATAGACAAAGTTCTTGAAGTCTTACACAGTTCGGAAAAAGAGGACGCACAAGCTGATCAGAGCGAAGTCACAGAGATACCCCCGGAGAAAATGGATGAATATTTCAGGCGCGCACTCTTGCAGGTACTGAAAACCACACAGCCCAAAGACCTGGAACTACCCATACTAGTCTCCAAATTTTTATCTGAGCATATACTACCTAATCTTGAATTTGAAGGCCCCAATTTCCAAATAAAAAAGACCACTTGGAAGAAGGCGTCCAAGTTCTTGAAGGAAATGGAAAAGGAAGGGTTACTGAAATATAGAGAACGAGGAGGTGAGTTAGTGGTCAATAGTTTGAACCGAGATGCAGATAAGGTCCGCAATTTTGTTACTTACAAGCCAAAGAGAAAGAAAAAGCAGACTCCAGAATCAGGCGATAGTAAGAAAGCCGAGCCTACAATGGAGTTGGTCCAGTACTACAAGCCTCATTCTGCGTCAACACCACTATTCCGAGCCATGCAGCTAGATCCTGGAAATTTCTACACTGCCGTAGATCTGCGAGCATTGATATCTAGCTACATTAGTAAATTTGGGTTGGTTGATCAGAAATTAAACAAGAATGTACTACCAGATGATACTTTGGCCGCAGCTCTACGCGTTTCTCCCGGTAACTCTATTGGCCGAGATAAACTTGTAAATGGCTTGATAAAAAACTGTTCAAAGTTTTATGTTATAGTTGAAGCTGATGGCAACAAGTCCTCGATGATGAAGGGAGATATACCAAGAATCAGCGTTAGCTCAAAGTTGCGGCTGGGCCGTAAACTAGTCACGCTTATCAGTGGGACAGAAAGTTTCAACATCCATCCTTCTGCTCTTGCTGCCGAGCTGGGACCTATATGCGCCGGGTCGACAACGGTTAACCTTTTACGAGAAGATTCAGAACTGGAGGAGGTTATGATACAAGGTAAGCATATACCTACAGTTATTCATGTTCTTGAGAAGAAAGGGATCAAACCTGCTTGGATAGATGTTCATGAACTGGAACCAAAGAAGAAGAAAAAATGAACATGGCAAACTATTTATTCAAAAAATAAAAAAGTACAAGGAGATGCAAAGTAAAAGAATTAAAAAAGGAAGGGGGTGGTGTGCATTGTTTGCCTTGATTTTTTCAAGCTTTTCGCTCCTACTTACTTCCAGCAGCTGCGCTAGGACTTTTTTTTAGACTCCTTGTACTCCTTGTATGCCTTTACAGTACCCATAAGTATCACCACAAAGATGGGCCCCAATAAGGGTAAATAAATAGCGACTTTGTGCTCCTCTGGAAAATACATTTGTTGCACCATCATTTTATCAAAAAACGCGTTTTCCGACCTTGTCAGAGCCACCCCTGCTTTCTGAATTGCCCTCTTCAAGTCGCACTTCTCCAAAGCCACCAGAGAGTCATTAATGGCACTTAGAGCATCGTTGACTGCATACAGGACATTTTTAGGAATTGCAATATCTGCAAGTGAGCGGCTGAGTCTATAAAGAGACATCAGCGTGGAAGAAGACGATAACAAGGCTTGGACAGTAGATACCCTTGAGTATGAATCCAGTCTCACTTGAAAGGATTTAGGATTTGAAGGAACACCTAGCAAAGTCAGCAGCTGCGAGGAGAAGATGTCAAAAACTGGCCTGAGAGCGTCTCTGTCAATAAAGTTATTTCTGACATCTAGCCTTTCTTGGTAAATTACCACTCCTCCCCATTGTGGGATGAGAAATGAATTTGTCTCGGAGTCTTTGATAGTCATGGGGTATTGACTTTTGGAGGGCACATAAAGAATGAAGTGCAAGGTAGGGTATGAGTGGATACTCGACAGTGTCCATTCAGCGGAGTTCACAAATGTAGACAAATCAGTATGGTCGAATACGTAGCCGCCAGATGGTGACTTCTCTGGAAGGCTTCCCACAGAAGAATAATATTGAACTTGAGTATCAACAGTAAGATTCGTTACCTGTGAAAGTCCACTTCTGAGAGGTGTGAAGTCATTTGCCAAAACACCATCAATATCCCATGAAATAGGCTCTCCTCCACCGTAAAGAAGAGAAAATGTAATATGATACTTTGGCGAATAACTGAAGGCAGTATTATCTGCCAAACGTATTGTTTTGACTCTCTCGATTTCTTCTTTGAACCAGTGGTCTAATAGCACAGCAGTCAGCATGTCTGGCACAAGATTAGCGGCCACCAAATCTAGCGTGTAAGTAACCACGCAATGCCTGCCAGTGGACTCTAAATGATACAAATCCTCCTCTCCGAGCCGTAGCTCTATAGTGTAGTCTTCGGCTGAACCTTTCCCAACATTTAGATTAAGCCCCCAATTGAGAACCCCCTGCTCAGCTAATTCTCGTTCAACTTGCAGCTGAGTACTATAAACTAAATCAGGGAATTCTGGACCAGTATCAATATATACAGGAACCCGAACATTGATTTTTTGCTCTAAATGATTGTAATACTCCTCAATATCAGCTGTATTCAGCGGCGCCCTGTATATACTCGTAGTTTTAAACCATATTGGCAGACCTACAGTCAGAATCACACCCTGCACAGTTAGTATTCGTGTAGTGAACAGACAAAAGTTCCAAAAAAAGAGACAGATTCAAGAGGTACTTACCAAAAAGCTCAGAAGCGACCAGCACCGTATGACCAGGCTATCTTTGAACCTGGGTGCCATGGTCTATATCAATTAGATCCAGGTCTGTGTAATTCCAGTTTCAATATTATGTCTTGTCGAGCCAGATGCGAAACTCAATCTCGACACGCTAAAAAAAGGGCCTCAGATCACATAAGCTGAAATGTTGGCTGGATTTTGCTAGCCTATAGGGCCTTTTTTTTTATTACATCTTCTACGCTTTCTTAGGGGAAACCTGTGGAAATGTATAAGTTGCCCCACTATTAGAAATTGGGCTCTTATGTACATTTGCTATGTTTTTTTCTTCCTATTGCTCAATTCTTCAATCTGACACAGCACACTCATCAGTGAACTTTGAGCTTTAGGGATATACCCCCATTATAGAAGCCCCTTCGTAGAAAGCATGCATTATTTACATAATTATAGAAGTAGCGCATGCATCAAATCTGTACAAATATCGAGGGCCCACTTGCAGAAGTAATGAAAGTTTTACCCAATGTTGGTCGGCTTTTGCTTTGAACTGTAGTGAGCGCTTCTCTAACCGCGTCCATTGCAGCTTTAATGTTCAATGCAAGCTCCAAGTCTGTATAATTAGCACGGCCAACTGGTATTGCGATGATTGTTTGATTTTCTCTGAAAACAAACTCGTCCTTGGCCGCACTTAGAGTATCATATATTTCAGTGGTAACTGTGCCTCTTTTAGCACTGGGCATGAGCCCCTTGGGTCCCAGTATCCTACCAAGCTTGCTAATCTTTGACATAACGTCCGGTGTAGCATATAGTCGATCAAAATTGAAAATGTTGTTGCTTATGTCGTTCAAAATGCTATCCTCACCTACCAAATGAGCGCCAGCCTTTCTTGCTTCTGCAGCAAGTTCTGGATTACCCGTAATAACTGCAATCTTGGCAGAGTCAAGGGGATTGGGAAGTGTGCATTTACCGGTAACAACATGGTTTGAAGACTCGCCAATCACCCTTACCATGATGCTGAATGTGGTGGCCTTGGGTCTTTTACCCACTTCAGCTGCTCGCAAAAATCTAAATGCTGTGGGCAAGTCGAACGACAACGGGCCTGAAAGACTATCCTTCGCTTCATCTTTAAGTTTCTTCAGTCGTAGTTTTACTTGCTTCCGTGCTGCTTCTCGCTTAGCCATTTTATCCCTGTTTCTAGCTATATCTTTCAAATCCTTTTCAGATCCTCCCGAATTCAGGGAGCCGGCCCCCAAGTTACTGGGTCTGGCAGCATATGTTCGAACTGACACCCCTATTAAGCTGCAAGCTGGCCTTATGCGCGAGAGCCCGTTTGACCACTTCATTATTGTTTTGAAATTGCTGGTCAAATCAGTTTTGATGCTTGGTAGTCGTAAATTTAACTTGAGTTGAATGATTTGAAAATTTCATGATCACGATTTGAAGGAGCGCTCCATCGGCTAGCCTTCAAGCTTGTGCGTCAGCTAGAAGCAACATCTTGAACTTACTAGTGTCTGGAAAAGGCTCACAGGAGGTCATTTTCGAACACTCAGAGAGTACTTCAACTTTATGCAATTCTAATTTTATGTACAAAGATATAGAATATTAATTGGTGGTTCCTAGACCATTGATCACTAAAAAAATGACACTTAGTGAGAAAGGTACCATCTTCCCTTTCTCCTCCGTCGAGCAATTATCTTCCGTCCCGTCAGACTTCTCATTCTGATAAGGAACCCGTATCTGTGTTTTCGTCTAAATGTTGAGGGTTGGTAGTTATTACCTCTTGCTTTGAATCTTCTTTGTTCTGAAATGTTTCCTCCTGATAGAGAGCCACCAAAGGCTGGGTTCATTGCACTGATTGCAGATATGCTTGAGTTCGTTGCTGGTCCACCTAATGTCTTCCTAAATGCAACCAATGGAGAAGAAGCTGATGATCCGCCTCCCAGAGACATGAACGTTCTTGCAGTTTGTGGTCTAGAAGTAAAAATTAGCCATGGGTTTTGCTTCCAGCTCCAAAAAGTTCCGTGTTTTTACATACGTTAAACTGCGAGCTGCAGCCCGCATCAAAGGCATTCGCACTAAGCTCCTGAACATATTGTATTAAAATTTATAAATATTGCACGTTCTTTCCCTCAGTCAAGCGCGCTCAATAGGCTTAATCAATGAACAGTGAAAAAATTCAAGAGTGTAAATAATTCCGATGCTTGCAAGCTACGATATACCAGATCCATTTTATGGAGGTATATATATATATAGTTGGTAGCGGGTGATTTTACAACAGACAATAAACTAGATTACTCCTACGATAGGTTCTATTTGTAAGAACCGTTACAGAAACGCAAGAAGTTTGCACTTTCAGCTCCGCTATTCTATATAAATTTTGGTTGTGCTGGTTTTTTTTTTCTAATCCAGTTGGTAGTAAATAATCATTATTCAACTTCAGATTTTTCATCATGGAAAATTTCTGATAATATCAAACCAAGAATCAAATGTCGACGAGGTATAAGAAACCACAGCCTACGGCCGCTGAAATTATATCTTCCAAGCCTCTCACAAATAATGATGCCGAAGCGGTCATCTCTGTATTTATCAAAAGTCCTGGCAATGCAAGCTCAAGTATCATAAACCAGCTGAAACGGGTGCAAAGAGACTTATTGGGTCTTCCTCCCCTGCAGAAGAACAGTGAAAACAGTCAAGAACCGGAATCTGCAGGCGACGAGACTGAAAATCAAGAACAGAATCCTGATACTGAAATCCCAGAGGCTGTCGAGAACATTGAAGCTGAGCTTGATGAAGCGGAAGAGGCATTGGAGGTTCAAGATGAACTGTCTACGAAAAACGCAATAGATAAAGAAGAGCGTAAGAGATTGAAGCGAGAAAGGAAGAAGGCAGATAGGAAAGAAAAAGCCAAGAAGCACAAAGAAGAGGACGACATATAGCTATACTGTATTTTCCCTATATTTAAAAAATTTCTAATGCTCACTTCATTACGTCTCGGCGGCCTGCGCAGATCTGAAAAAAAAATATTTATAGAGATCTGATCTTAGAGCTACTCCATAATTAACATTGTACTACAAGAATCAAAGACAATGAGTGCTGTTGAGAAAGAACAGGAATTTGTACATAAGGTGTATCAAGAAATAGCTCAGCATTTCTCTGATACAAGATACAAGGTAAGATACTACTTTCATAGTTAACATTAGTCCTTTGCTAATCAAGTGTAGCCATGGCCGATAGTGGAAAAATTCCTGCTTGACCGACCTCAACACTCTATTGGACTAGACGTTGGGTGCGGCAATGGAAAGTATCTTAACGTTAACAAGAACCTGTACACGATAGGAAGTGACCGGTCTTCTGAGCTGATACGGATTGCGTTCAAGGAAAAAGTTGGAGCTGAGGTAGCTGTGGCTGATGGCTTAGCATTACCCTACCGCGATAACTCTTTTGATTTCGCCATCAGCATTGCAGTCATCCATCATTTTTCAACTCCAGAACGTCGTGTAGAAGCGGTTCGTCATATACTGTCCAAATTGAGGCCCAATGGACAAGCATTGATTTTTGTTTGGGCACTGGAGCAGAAGAAATCAAGGCGCGGATGGGACGAGGGCATGGATCAGGACGTCATGGTGCCATGGGTGCTCCAGCGCAAAAAGAAGGCAGTCCCGGAGCCAAGTGATGCTAATGATGTTAAGCAAAGGTACTATCATCTATACAAGAAGGGGGAGCTGGAGAAGGACGTAATTGCTGCAAATGGCATAGTAACTGAATCTGGTTATGACCGAGATAACTGGTGGTGTATAATCGAGCGCGGATCTAGCTGAGATATCACGAAACTCTGAAATTTTTTTTCAGCAGCACTTGTAATTTACGTGCGCGCCCAAATTTGCAGCAAAAGTTTAGCAGCTCCAATGCTTGTAGGGAGGCGAGCATTTCGGTTGATCAGGAAAACTCGGATACAGCATGCTCTAAGATATTCCGTGCTGGTACCTGGACAAAGTTCAAATCCAGCCCCGGAAAATTATTCCCTAAAGGACATACTAGTCAAATCTATCAAAGCGACTGGACCACTCTCATTAGCCAATTACATGCAGCAATGTTTGACTAACCCTCTATATGGATACTACGTGAACCGGGATCCTATTGGGAGGGGTGGTGATTTCATAACTTCACCAGAGATTTCGCAAATGTTTGGCGAGCTTGTTGGAATATGGGTGCTTTCTCAGTGGATCGCCCAGGGAAGGCCATCAAAATTCCGTATACTAGAATTGGGACCAGGAAAGGGGACACTTATGTGTGACTTGCTTAGAGCAACATCAAGATTCAAGCTTTTCAGTTCATCAATCGAGGAGATCTCACTTATCGAGGCTAGTCCGGTGCTCAGAGAGATACAAAAGAATACAATTAGTGGTCCGAATGCCCAGATCAAGGACAACAAGGATTGCAGCTACTCAGTAGTTTCGAAAAACGTCGCTCCTGTTACTTGGTACGAGGATATCAAGCAGGTGATTGAAAAGAAATCAGACTTGCCAGTATTTTGCGTTGCCCATGAATTCTTTGATGCACTTCCTATATACCAGTTGGAGCACACTGATAAAGGTTGGAGAGAAATTATGGTGGATTATGGCTATCCAGATAATTCCAAATCTAGCAGCGTCTTGTTACCCAATCAGACTATTGTCAAGTCTTCTACTTTGGATGCGGAGCCAGAGTTTTTTTTGAAACAGAGCAGCTCCACAAATTTGACAAGTGAGGTCATACCAAAGAGCCATGTTAGGTATAGCAAACTTCCGGTGGGCTCCAAATTTGAAGTGTCTCCCTTGTCATGGGACATTACGGAAAAAATTTCAACTATGATTGGGAACGTTGGCACTGGTGCTGCATTATTTATTGACTATGGTCCCGCGCACACTATTCCAATAAACACGCTGCGAGGGATCAGGGATCACAAGTTGGTTTCTCCCTTAGAGACTCCAGGGGAAGTTGATCTTTCTGCGGACGTTGATTTTCAAGGTCTGAAAATCGCTGCAATGAAAACCGGCGCGGTGCATGTTCATGGCCCCACGGAACAGGGAGACTGGCTGCATGAGATGGGCATAGGGGCCCGCGCGACCCAGCTTGCAAACGCTCAAACATCTGGCGAAGGTCGTTCACGAATTGAAAAAGCATATAATCGACTTGTTGAAAAAAGTGGAGGGGCAATGGGCAAAGTGTACAAGTTCATGTCCATCACGCCCAAAAACGCTGCTGAGCCCGTGGGTTTTGGCGGAGCATTAAAAGATTAGAATGCATAGAGAATTTTTCCAAAAAAAAAAAAAGATTTTCCCGAAATAAATAAATAATAATTGTTTACTGATTGTTATGAGGGAACTGGTCAAAGTCGGATTGAGTAGATCCCCAAGCTATGCAGTAGTGTTCAAGCAAAAGCTTGAGCTCTTCCCATTCATCCAAAAACTCAAGCTTCTCAACTCTTTCCTTGTCTTCCCCTGTGACCCAATTTTCGTAAATGTAATAAATATCAGCAGCATAAGAATGCAGCAACCCAGATTCCTTCAGTCGTGAGACTTGTGACTCCAACGTGGGATATTTGTTCAAAGTGGGCAAAGATATACCTCGAGAAGCCAAATTCTCAGTCATGACCTTACCAAACGAGTCGTCTTTTCCAATAGGCTCGTACAATACCAACGAAATGCTATCGAATCCTTTCACACACCAGTCAATCACCGTGGATGACATTTCTGGCTCAAGATAACAAAGACAGCACTCGCTAATGATCAACGTATGCAAGGTTCTGTCCATTCCATCTAAGAGGGTAATGCTGTTTCCAGCAACCAATTTATTAAACTCCCGGAGATCTTTTGCGTGTAAATGATATCTTTTCGTATGAGTTTCGCCAGGGACGCTACTTCCAACATCAGTTCCTACAATTTCTCTCAAAGCTGGAACTGAGTTAATAATATGCAGCTTCTTTTTGGTGCTTGCCTCAAAATCAATCTCATGGTATATTAAATCAGGACATTTCCTCAAGTACTTGAACGGACGAGTGTCAGAACCAGCACCTAGAGAGATAACTTGCTTAGTGCTGTTTCCCAAGGAAAGAAACTTTTCAAGTATCCTGTCTACTGCTAGTATTCGGGCATATGTTCCTCGATTAATCAGCGGTAGCTTGGGTATCAGAAAAGCTGAGCCGCTCTCCCTGGGGTTGTTAGAGCAAAACTCCCTAGAAAGCACGTCTAAATAAGCATCCTCAAAATAGCCCTTCTTGAAAGCGGACAACTTGGAAGCCATTGCATCAACGTCGGTGCCTTGGATAACCTTGTCTCTCCGGGAGACTCTGGTGTGAATTGAGCGTAACGGCAATGCAGACATGATTCAACTCGCTCAACCTAAACCAAATCTCACAAGCCTGAAAAAGAAGAGCTACCCGTAAGTTGAATCTCCTCAATTACCAGGCACTGATGGACTCTGTGATAGTAGTTCAAAGCTCGGCGGAACTCGGTATTGCCGTGTCTCCTGATGATCGTCAAGCTGCTTCATTCCGAAAAACTTTGACGTTAGATTTATGTGACTAAGTTTTCAGCGAGACCGCTATACTCTGGTTTACGACTATATAAAGATTCAGTATATTCTAACGCAGATTTTTGATTTTTAAGTTCGAACCAGTATTGATAAATTTCTATATATACACAGAAAAAAATTCTTGGAAAATGAAGAAAGCAGGTGTTTTAGGAGCTACTGGTAGTGTTGGCCAAAGGTTTATCCTTCTTTTGGCAGACCACCCAGATTTCGAGCTCAGTGTTTTGGGAGCTTCTGCCAGATCTGCTGGCAAAGAGTACAAAGATGCCGTTGACTGGAAACAGACCTCAGAATTGCCCGAGAAGTTTTCCAAGTTGGTAGTTAGAGAGTGTATCTCAGCCAACTTCAAGGAGTGCGACGTTGTTTTCTCTGGGTTAGATGCTGATTTTGCTGGGACTATTGAACGAGAATTCGTCGATGCAGGATTAAATGTAATTTCTAATGCGAAAAACTATAGAAGGGACCCTGAGGTTCCCCTGGTGGTTCCCACTGCTAACCCTGAGCATTTGAACATCTTTGGAGTTAAGGACCGAAAAAGTAAAGGAATCCACGTTTGCATTTCCAATTGTTCTACCGCGGGACTTGTTGTCCCGTTGAAGGCTCTGCAAGATAGCTTTGGCCCCCTTGAAACTGTGGTCTTGACCACGTTACAAGCTATTTCTGGTGCTGGATTTTCTCCTGGTGTTCCCGGTATGGACATTCTGGACAATTTAATCCCATTCATTGGCGGAGAAGAGGATAAACTGGAGTGGGAGCCTAGAAAGATTCTTTGTAAGGTTGCTTCAGATGGTGTCAATTTCAACTTGATTCCTGAACACGAGCTCAAAATATCAGCTCAGTGCAACCGTGTTCCGGTCACTGATGGTCACACCTGTTGTGTTAGTGTCAAGTTTGCCAACCAACCCGCTCCATCCTCTGAGCAGGTCAAGGCTGTTCTGAACGCATATGTTTCTGAACCTGAGAGACTAGAATGCCACTCTGCCCCACAGAAGTCCATCAAGGTTTTCGAGCAAGACAACAGGCCTCAACCTCGACTAGACAGAGATATCGGAAAGGGCTATACGGTTTCTGTCGGCCGTGTGCGACCAGACCCCGTTTTGGACATCAAGTTTGTCTCTCTGTCACATAATACCATTCTAGGAGCTGCTGGGTCAGGTATCTTGATTGCAGAGGTCTTACTGAAGAAGAAGCTGATATAAGCCTTGTGTCTGAGCAAGGGCTCTCATCATTTACAATCAAAAAGTACGATAAGATTAAATTAACAAGATGACATTATTATAACCCACATAACTACACTTTTGGCTGGTGCTGCTTCAGAAAATCCAAAATATCCAGTTCGCTTTCACCATCGCTTTCTGCACTTTCCGTTTCGTTGGTACCGCTGCCAAATGCGCGCGCAGCCGTAGCTGCAAACGGGTCACCATGCATGCCGCCTTTCGGTGATTCGAATCCCACAGAATTGAGATAAACTTTAGCTAGGGGGTGGATTTCAGCGCACTCGCTCTTTTTAACTGTTGCGGTAGTAGTGAGGTCAACATTTTTGAATTGCGGAGTTTTGAACTGGGTATAAATCTTAGGACCATTTTCACCTGTATTGTTTTTATGAGAATTTTTCCTTTTGCCTGCCAGTCCACAGGATAAATAGTAGAGGTTATTTTTTGTGAAAATCTTTTCTTCATGCCTTCTCCATGGCTTTTCCCTGATTGAAAATGCTATAGTGTTTATCACGCAGTTGAAAGGCTGCATAAACGATGCAATTGTAGCTATCCAATATATTTTGTGGTTCGTGAGATCCTCGTAGTTGAGCTGATACGACTGCAAGATAAGCGGAGCTATCCAAAGAAAAACATATGCCACGGGATACACAAATATTGACTTCACTTGTCGCTCAATCATGCTGCGCCTTATTTGGAACTTCATCATCTCTTCCCTTTGAAACTCTGCAATGGCAGAAACAGATGAGTCCCCAACGCCAACAGACGAGGTGGTAGAACTGCTAGGGGGTTTCAGCGCAAATGGGGCAACCCCTGGAAAGCTTGCAATAAACATTTTGAACCATGATTTCCGGTTCTGAATATAGTTTGCAATCTTTTCGCCAAATAGAGGTGCTGTGTCCATAGAGTATTCTGATAGCTTTCGCTGTGAAGACATTTTTTCTCCCACTGGGCTTGGCTCAGGTTCTGGTGACATTTGTGCATGATTTAACTCCTGCTGCTGCTGCTGTTGCTCTTGTATCACTTTCAGACGCTCTGCTGCAGATTGGCTTTGCGCGTAGTTTTTGACAACCTCGCGGTATTGTCTTTTCACGTAGATATAGATAGATACATAAATGGTTATGATAGACACCAAGATGATGTATCGAGGTATCCACGATAGCACCAGCCTATACCACCTTGGATAGACAGGGATATAGCACCATGTGATGTAAGGTTTGTATGCCATTCTGCCCTGGTCAATGAAAACCAAAGATGCCATAATCAAGGGAATAAACACGCAAAAGAAATAGACGTAGAACCTATACTTGTACAGCCCAGCATCTCTTCCCGTGCGTTTTCCAAAAACTAGCAGGGCGGTGTGAATAGCTAGTACGAGCACTGCAAAATCTGCACCTTCAATAAAAACGGATGTAAAAAATCCCACCATGTCACAGAAATTTACATTGTCGTATGCGCTGGGTACTAGCAAGACTCTCGCAGGATACCATAAAAGTACCACTGCTTTGCCGAAATCAAACATCAACAAGAGTAAGATTAAGTGATGCCTGAAATGCTTCACGTTCATACATATATAAAGATAGAACGCCACTAGTCCGAATACTATGCTCGTTATTGAAGCCGAGAGAGATAGCACTCTTAGTACCCATGCTTGATGAGCGGAATAGTCATCAACCGCTAAAGTAGCGGGATCATTATATGGACTCTGGTGTTCCATTGTTGTTCAGATGCTTGTTTATGTTATTCTCACAGGTTTATCTTCTGGTATTGGTGGGTATCGGCAATAGGGTTATAACAGAACAAAAGTTATCCTTCTGATTTTACCCTCAGCTACCCAGCATAAGCACTTAAGTTTTTCTACTTCTCCTCTTTACAAGGATAACTTTCATACGTCCATCCAGCCTGAAAATCAAAGGAAAAAAATTAAAAAAAAGATTGTAAATCCCAAATACAAATATAGGCAGGTATCAGGGAAAAAATAACCTGTATAGCCACAGCCTATCTTTTCGTGATTTTGTCGTCCCTGACAAAGTGTGACAAATATAAACTCAAAAAAAGATGCCAGTCTGAGGTATGTATTATACACAAATGCAGTTTAAACTCCAGACCAGCTTTCGCACCAAGTACATGCAAAAGGTGCCCAATTTTTCTTCAGCCCACAAAAAATTAAGCAGAGTATACAAAATATGAAAAAGAAGAAAAAAGGAAAAACTCACCGAGCTATCTGGATTTATTATCTTGCCAGGGAATTAAAAAAAAAAGGTATAAACTATAGGTGAATGCCACTAAAAAGTCTGAACCTTAATTCTATTTCAAAAGCTGATACTCTTGGTGGATAGGATTACCTTAACTGACCGAGCCCTCTCTTTATTTCGAAATCAAAAGTAATTTTCTCAAAGCCTCTCTAGTAACGTTATTGTAGTCCGTCAAAACGCCATCTATCTATGACAAAAGCTCGAAGAAAGTGTTGTATATATTTGAAACAGCCTACCTTAGTACCGTCAGATAAGATAAAACCTACCTGCTGCATAAAAAACAAGGGCCTGAGCAATTTTTAACCCTTTTGGCTTTGTCTCAAACAGCCAGACAGGAGTTCTGTCACTTTTACTTGTTTAGCTGGAATGTGTGCTGTGGGAAAAAAAGCTGACGTCCAGCATGCATTTTCTACAACTAAACCTCGAGATGCGGGCACAAACAAAGTATCAAGCACGTGACTTGCTTAAGACTGGTCTGTCACAAATCACAGAATAATTACAATTGTAGTGCGCATAAGCTATCTGGCCAACTGAGAGTTCAGCGAACTATGAGATACACTTAGAAGATACTACAATTGGCAGAAAGCATGCCAAATTCATTGCTGTTGACAGTAAGTTCGTAACAGGGAGATTCAAACGAGTTTGTCATCTCTCACTATAGGCGCTATCGATGTGGATTGCTGATATATCGTCGAGCGCTATACGTATATAGTCCGTACTCGAACATCTAAATTTTGATCCTCTGTAACGCATAATCGCTTCATTTCTGAAGTTTTATTTATTTTTTTCAACAGGCAACTGCCCCATGTTTGGCTCTGGAGGGGATGCCTTTGGTAAGAATGGGAGCCATGGGAGTTCCTTGTTCCCCGGAGGAGGAGGTGGGGGAGGAGCAAATAATTTCTTTGGGTCCACCATCAATCAATTCGGCAGTAGTCAGAATGGTCACCAACACTTCCCGCAGCATAGCAGTCAAAATTACAATTCTGCTGGAGGAGAAGCAAACAAGGCCAGAGAGCTGTACTCTTTGGTATCCAGCCTCAAAAGTGGTGGGCGCATTGAGACAGGGAAGCGGGACCAGGAGCTAGGTGAAATCAATAGAGCTAGAAGTAATAGTGGTCAAAGCTACCAAGTGTACGACGCACCTACACGGCCTGTGCCCTCATATTTGATTGAAAGAACACAGACGGTTAAGGAAGTCATTGAAGAACCAAACCTATGGGACGTATCCAACCAGAAGGAAATGGCGGAGGCCGAGAAGAAATATGCATCTCAGGGCCAGTTCAAACAATTATATGAAAAATTACAGAGCATGAGGGAGGTTGAACGAACAGTAATGGAGAAATTGGGATTAGTAGAGAAGGAGGATGTACAAAAGACACTTGACAACGCTATTCAATTCGTGGGGACTTGTCAGGATTTTTGTCCAGTATTTGAGCGAGTTCGAAGACACTATGAGAAAAACGTGAAGGATATTGAGAAAGATCCAGAAACAGGTGGCTACTCCTCGCTTTATCCGGTGAAAACCTTTTGGCGACCTGCAGCGGGACAGCCGCCGCCACTACCTTCGGATGTGCGGTCGCCGGCTACTCTAGTGAGGACTTTGGAATTTCTCATGGCCGACATATTACAGCATATGCCTCGAGTTCAGTCTTTCTTATGGGATAGAACTAGATCTATAAGGCAGGATTTCACGTACCAAAACTATACCGGACCCGAAGCTGTACATTGTAATGAAGTTATTGCGAGATTCCATGCACTTTCGTTGCATATTATGGCTGGGTCGGGAAACGAGGACTATTCGCGGCAACAGGAGATTGAGCAATTTTCCAAAACAATACAAACTCTGACTGAAATCTATAATGATAATAGACGTCGAGGTATTCCAACTGATAACTGTGAAGCGGAAATCCGCGCATTCCAGCTACTTTTACACTTGCATGATCCTGAGATTGAGTATCAAATTATGTGCTTACCCTCAGAGATTTTTTACAGTAACAAAGTTCAACTCGCTCTCAGCTTGAGAGCTTTGGCGAAACAAAACATCGTCACGGGGAGACACCTCCCTACTGAGAATGCACCCAGTCAATTTGCTACTTTTTTTGGGGTACTGAGACTCCTTGGAGGGATCCCACCACTCTATCTATGCATATTAGAAATCCATTTCAATGAAATCAGACTCAATGCGCTGAAAGCAATGGCAAGATCTTACCATCCTCGTGGGAAGCCATATGTCATCTCTCGCTTAACAGATATGCTTGGATTTGACAGTGACGATGCCACCAGTGAATTTGTCCAGCACTACAAATTCGTCTTGCGTGAGGACCCACAATTTGGCCTATGTGTGGACATTGTTAATGGCTGGGTAGAGGAAACTATTAACGAAATAACAATGATCAAACAACCTTGTACAGCATGGATTTCTGAGAAATTCACACACAATTTTTACAACATAGTGGCTAATTTGGACTTACAAAAAGTAACCGACAAAGCGGTGGTTTACAGTCATCACCAAATTGATAAAATCACGGAGGGTAGATCAAGGCCACTCACAATTACCAAAAACTATCTCAAAACAAGAGCACCACAACTATTGCTTGGAACCGCAGAGAGGCAAGATATAAGTTTGAGCATTATATCCTACTTGGTTCCAGGGAAGTATAACAATATTTATTCGACAATAACAAACGGACTTCAGAAAGGGCCATCACCAGTTTCAGAAAGACACATAAAGCAACCCATTCCAGAGCAATCTCCAGTATCAACTGCAAAAGTCTCGACAAATCCGTTTAGTGCTCCTGTTGGACTAACACCACCAGTTAAAAAGCCAAGCAAGGAAAATGATTTATTGAAGTTCAAGCAGAAACACTCAAAACAATTTGAAGCTTTCAGCTCAACCGCTACCAGGAAAACGGAAATAGTAAAAGCTTCAGCGCCTCCAGCAAATCCCAGTGTCCAAGAAGCAGCAAAACCACCAATTTTCAATTTCTCCGGCGCACCAAAAGCATCGGAGAATGCCACATTTACTCCAGTTATCAAGCCTAAGGAAAAAGTAGCTCCGAAGCTTTTCACCGCTACTACTCCGGTTGTTACAGAACCTAAATTACAGCAACAGCCTAGCACCACTCTGGAAATTTTTACTAAGCCAAAACAAGAGCCAGCGCAAGTGATTCCGCCTCCTGCACCCCCAAAAGTTTTGCGGCCGGACCGTTTAAAGCAGCTTGCTTTTCTAAGAGAAGATGATCAAGCTATTCCTGAAGAGGGAGTGGAACTAGTCCAAGAGACTGGAAGGAACAATAATGAACTTTCATTATTTTTGTACACATCTATGCTGTCTGAAGTTGCCGAAGATGCCTTGTTGCAGATTTATGGGGAATTGTACAACGAGCGTCGGCTAAAATTGCTTTTCCTTAGACTCGTATCTGAACTGGCCCAAAGGGTAGCTAGTAAAAGAAGAGAAGAAGAAAAGATTCAAAATCAGCTATCGCTTGTGCAGTCTTATCTCAATAACTCTTCTAAGCGCGTTCCTAGCGGAGGTAACAGGGATGTGAAACGTCGCAGACTGAAGACATCACCGGGGAGAAATAGTATATTGGAGGCAGTCACTAAGGCAGTTACTTTTGAAGCTTCGCTTTACGACCCACTACCACTGAGAAGTATGTTCGCTGATGCTAGAGTGGCTTCCCCATTTTTTGACCGCAGACTGAACGTGGGTATATTCACGCCTCATTACGATTCTTTCCAGTTCAAGGTGTTTATGTCAAAATTCCAGCTGAAGTATGAAGATGATCCTGGTAAAATTGGAGCACCCGCTGGTCTTCCGCTGAAAAGGCTAGAGTTTGCAGACTCAGAAATTGGAATTGGAGTCTTGGGCTATACTGAGGAACTTCTTGATAGATGTGGACTGATAGTTTTTGAATGTGGGGGCGATATAAGTTTGCAGCAAAGTATTTTGCAACTAGAGCAAGTTTGTCGAATGTGCCGGGAGTACAGCTTCTATGAGCTTTCTGGGGTGTGCTTAGTATATTTTGGCTCTACCAATTTGCCAGATGATGCCCAGGAAACTTTTCAAGCTTTGGTTGCGGCAGTTCCTGGCCCAGAATATAGGTTCTGTGAGGTTGATGATACTGAGTCGCTGGCTAGGAACTTGTCAGAACTAGCAAACTCTTTTAACTGCAAGCCATCTCTGAAAGGAAGAGAGTTTTTGGAACAGGAGCGCCGTAGGCTTAGAGAAATCCAAATTCAGAATGAGAAGGAACCAGAGCAACAGCGGCGTGAGCACCAAAAAGTCAACGAGGAAAACAACTTTGAGCGACTGCGTCTATACAACTCGCTTAAATACTTCAGTAAGCCTCTCAAAAGTTTCAACTTTGGGAGCCTGAATCACTCCATGCCCGGATCAAATAATTCCATTGATCAGACTATGGAAGAACCTCGCTCAGCTAGTTATGATGCTATGAGTTTAGATGAGTATGGTCCAGCTGACCAAGGGAATGGCAATGAGAGTAGTAGCTTTGTTGACTTGGATGATTACGCTACACCAGGAATTCCAAAATCTATCTCTAGTTTGGCAAACCTAGTAAAAAGGGTCAAAGCTAATATACAAAATAATTGATGAAAAATAATTAATGCGCATTACTACTAATACTAGCTAGCATGACATTGTTAATAAATATAAATAAATAGATTTCAGCGACTTTCAGGTATCAGCTGCAACACTTTGCCACCTGAAGGGGACGGTCGACAAGCTGGTACATTGCCGTCGATCAACGTCGAAGCTGTTGACAAACCGCTTGCGAATGCCGTAAACCTCACAGTCCTCATTCATGTCATACACAGACTCGTTGTAATCCTTCCTAGGCTCCAGAACCATCTGAGCATGACCGAAAAAGGACTTGTCGAATTTGCCATTCTGCCTCATCAATGATTCCAGGGCATATATGCGATAGAAATCGCTGTTAATCCTGGGCTCGCGCAACCTTACATGGTAAAAGTTTTCCGCCTGCACGCTGTAGGTATCCATAGAGAAAACCACCGGTGATTTAGGTAAAGTCACAGATGGAACAGGGACCTTTTGATTTTCAACCACCTCATGTTGCTGCTTGGGTTGTTGCTGATGTCCCCGGGAATAATACACGGGAATAGGCTCGTCTGTCGTTCTTGGACTGAACGCAAACAAGTTATTAGTAGCAGAGTAGTTTTTCTGCTGAATATTAGAGAAATTGATAGCCATAGCCTTCAAGCTGGCAGTCAAGTTTGAAACAAAAGATGATTGTTTTGTGATTTTTGGTTTTTCTTCCGGTTCCTGTTCTGGTTGTTCAGGCTCCTGCTCCTTATCCTCCTTGTCTTTGAAGGAGGCTGCGCTGGGAGACTTGGCTTCAATCGTAACATCAAAGTCATCCTCGTATTCATCCTCCTCGTCTTGGTCCAACTCGGATAGTGGATGTGCATCATCAACTGGTTGAAACTCCACGGGCTTCAGGCGACTACGGCGTCCTCCCTTGACGCTTGACAAAGACTCTCTTCCCCGCGATTCCAGAAACTCAGGGTAGTCATCATCCAACCAAGGCCTGGAGAACTTTGCATCCCAAGTCCAGTCAAACACCCCCTCCTCGGGAGGGTTAACATCCTGGCCGCTGAGAATCTCGTCCTCGTTTTCGTCATCCTCCGCAAAATCTCGCTCATCATCCGCCACTTCCTCCACTTCATCCTCCGCAGCGGCTATTTGCTGTGTTGCCGAAGCAAGCGCAACCCGTGGGTGGAATGACCTGTGCTTAAACTTCCGCCTTCCCGCAGAGCCCTTAAATGGACCTTTTTGTGGCACTGTCTCGTCTGGCGAAAGCTGCGATATTTCCAAATGCTCAGTTCGTGAACCTTTGGAGGCCGAGCTGAAAGACGACATTGTCGTAGCAGATTCCAGCGAAGAGCAAGAAGCTCCAAAACTGTTTTCGGTCTCATTTGTATCTTTCCTCCTCCTTCTCCTGCTGTTATTCCCACATGTGGCGGTCTTAGGATAGGGGATAACCATTGAATTCAGCACCTCGGAGACTCCTGGCGACAGTTGCCTGCCCTTGTGGTCGTGAGTCGTGAAAGACCCCCGAGCCAGACTTCCCATTCTCCGCCGGCGCCTCGGCGTCCTTTGCTCTTCCATTGAAAGGAAGTTATAAGGCAAGGGAATATGTGTAAATAAAAAAAAATATTAGCTGGCTACAGCGAGCTCACCAAATGTTGCGACCTACCAAAGGCTCGAGAAATAGCCGTGTATATATATGTTTACGAGCGCTCTTGGGTGGGCGCGGTGTTTAATAGTTGTAAGCTAATTAAAACTCCGTCGATTGACTCTAGCTCACTGCGTGACTAAGAAGGGAAAACAAAAAAAATCTAAAAAAAAAAAAAAATCTTTACACACAGCTACATATGCAGCTCAGAGATTTGAACAAGTCCAGTGACCAACCTACGCCCCGAGAGCAAAACGAGCTAATAATGCGTTTCACCAGCGTTTCACCTTCTTGTTGAAACCTCTCAGCAGCGAATGACCGTAGAGGTATAAAAAACAAGAAAAAAAAAGCCACACCCTTTCGGGATAATTCTCAATTGAAAAGACTCAGCTCTACTAGGACATATTCGCATAGAGTTCAGCATATAAAGTTCAACAAAACACCCAAACTAATTTGGGTCTTTTTTGGCCATTGACCAGCGCATGCCAAAATCTCAACAAACCTCGCTCACTGCGTTGTTGTGTAACTACTCCCTGCTCCTTTCCCATTGTTATATCTTTGTTCTCGCTCTCTTGCCACTCCCAGGCTTCTAGAACTTCTTTGTCAGCTGGGATCTCCGTGTGATCACTTCCGTCACTTGGGCCTTAGCGCCGTGAATCTCGGGAAGATCGCACTCATGTCTAGGAGCTCCCAAGGGATCCCTCCTCGCTGTTGAGAGCTGCAAAAACTCGCCGAAAATCTGCTTCCACTTCCTCGCTCAGACCTGCACTTAGCGGTTAGTTGCTGACATCATCAAATGGTGTGTGTCGGCGTTTTCTTTCCCGAAGAAAGAGATCACGTAAGCACTGGTAAGTATGATCGGTGAAGATCGAGAGAGAGAGAGAGAGAGCCTTAAACAGCCAGTTAGGAAGCTGCTAATGCAGAGAGCGCTCGTCGTGCGCCACTAAGTAGATCTAGTTATAACAGTACATATATGTGCAAAAGTTAACGGCTTTCCGCAACGGAATTAGCACTGCGACTTCAGCCAACGGCGTCAATATAACACTCATATCCCCTGATTTTATATTTAAATTTATATATAGATTTATATACAGCGAAAGGTAGTAAGTGCCGTCGGGAACGTTCTCCTATTAGCGCCGTTCATAAACGATACGGACGCTGTTATTTGCTTCTCCGCACTGTTTAGTTGAATAACAGAGGCATGGTTTTTCATTCCGCCGTTATGTGTTTTTTTGAGCAGATTATAAAAGTTCAAATGTTACATTCATTTCCCAGTCGCATAACCATCTCGCAGAAATTGGTTTGCCGTGTAGAGATTCAACTCCGACTTTCACTGTTTCCCCAGGCACCAGATCAATGTAATTGTCCTTCCATGAGGCGTCGTCTCCATGCTTAGGGTCAATGTATAGCTGCACTCCTTTCAGCGCTGAATCACTCTTGATTGTCACGTACCCCTTAGATTCATGAGATTCAATCTCAACGCGGACTTTGCTGTTGAAGTGGACATACTTGAATGGCTCTGGCCAATTGACATATCTAGCCTCGATCTCATTCGTGACTGAATCTTTCAGATATGCAACAATCAAAGTATTATCATCGTCCTTGACTGGGTAGACTCCTAGTTCGGTAGAGCGATTGGGTTCAAGTGTGACCATCTTTGTAAACTCGCCATCAAGCTTACCACTATCAACTTTGTACCGTTTCACTTCTAACAAGTACTGTTTGCTGCTTAAAGCTGTTGTTACTGCCCAGACTGAAGCTGACTCCTTTTTGGCCGGGTAATTGACCAGAATGTCAGCGGGTTTCTCAGTAACCTCTCTGGTGATCCCCAAACTCAGTGGTCCGATGGCCCTTCTCGTGGCATAGTACGCAAGTTTGGGGTTAGCGTCGTAGTCGACCAAAGCCCACGAAGTACCAAACCAAATATCATTGAGTTGCCAGACTAAACCACCAGAGCAGTAAAACTTCCCGGGACCTTTGAATTCTCGTCTCCATAGAGTTAGAGCATAGTTCATTGCCTCTGCTTGCAAAAGCTGGGCACAGTACACATAATCCTCCAAAGGTTCCATCTTGTACCGGAAATTCTCCCCCAAATACATGGGAATTCTCCTGCTGTTTCCGGGACCCTTGTTTTGCACATCCATGATCCTGCTTTGAGAGTGTCTCATCTTGGGATTGGAGATTGCCTTTTCCAAAGCCCTGATACCTGGTGGTGAGCCAAACCCAAACTCGGAAATAAATCTAGACATGTACGTGATGTAATCCTGGTACGGAGACATGACACCATGCCAAACGTTCCAAATGTGAGTGTCACCAATAGTAGGATCCGAAACAGAGTCCTTACCACCGTATGGACTGCTTCTCCAGTATGGTACCCAGGGGATGTACTTTTCACAAATCTCAGGCAAAACTCGTTCGTAGATCTTTCTTGCGGGGAAATTGGTGTTGTCCCAGGGCCCCTTTTCATCATGAATATCGAACTGCCACTGCCATCTTTCGGCAAGCATATAGTCTTCGTTATTACCAGCGATAATCACTAGAGAAGCATGATGTGAGATACGTTCAATGTTCTGAATGGTATCACACTCGACCTCTTTAACATAATCGTCATAAGCTGGATAGTCTCCGCAAGCAAATAACAGATCTTGCCAAACTAAAATGCCTTCGCGGTCGCAAGCCTCGTAAAAGTCGTCACTCTCGACAATGCCTCCACCCCATACTCGAATCATTGACTGATTTGAGTCCTTTGCAAGTTTTATCCATTTACTATATCTCTCGGCGGTCATACGCGGTAGCAAATAGTCACCGGGTATCCAGTTGGACCCTCCACAGAAAATGGGGATATCGTTGATAACAAAAGTAAAAGAACTTCCGGGATTACCAGCTACTGGATCCTGAAGCAGCTCTAGCTTTCTCAGACCAATGTGTTTTTCAACGTGATGGCTACCGATAGAGGCAACAACCTTGTACAGGGGCTGCTGCCCGTAAAGAAAGGGGAACCACAGTTCTGGTGATTTGACCTCGAAAACATGCGAGAAACTACCATCTTTAACCGCAACTTGTGCTGAATCCTCACTGCCATCTGGGGCAATTAACTTAAGCTCGACATTATCACCGTCTCCCTCAACGCTACCATCAATGTACACTTTTGCGGCTTTTTCAACGTCGACAACTTGTTGGTTAATCTGAAATTTGTCAATCCTTGATTTGTAGATTTCAATATATATTGGCTTGAATGGCCCGCATGGCTGTATTGCTGGACCCCAATCCCATCCCCAATGGTATTGAGCTTTTCTTAGGTAAAGTCTCTCGCTTCCGCCATAGTGGACCTGTCCCTCAGTTCCCCTGTACCCTCTAAAATCTCGTTCCTTCCTTGAAGAGGTTATCGCACTCGTGAAATCAAGCTTCAGACTGTTTTTATCAGTAGAAAGTAAATTCGTTACATCTACCCGGTTACAAACGTGCATGTTCTTGGAAGACAAGATCTTCTTGCCGTTGAGTTCAGCATCAACAACAGTATCCAGCCCTTCGAAAACCAAAACCGCTTTTTCACCTTTGGCAACACTGACACCAGGAAACTCTTCAGTAGAGTAGGTCCAGTCGGCCTCGTTGACCCACAATACCCTGGTCTCGTTATCGTCGACAAAAGGGTCCGGAATCAGTTTATGCTTTAGCAGGTCGATTTGAATGACCGTCGGGAATTGAGCAACCGGCAACGGCGAATTGGTCGCTACTCCACCACCCAGCTGTGTTCTTTGAACAAAAGTCCATCCCTTGTTGATATCAATTCTCTGAACCATTGTTTGAATGACATAAAACTCAATAACTTGATTTTTCTCCAGAAAGTGTAGACTTATATATATGAAGGGCCAGCAACGGTGGGGGAGGAAAGCGGGTTATCAGTGTATCAGGGTGGGATAGTTAAAAAGGGAAACCGGAGACCTTATTTTCCGGTAACTAATATGGTAACCATGCTGATAACATGTAGTGATATCCCACCGGAGCTCTCTAGGTGAAACGTAGTACTACTACTAATCATGGATTTGTGGGGTGCTGTGGATCCAGTGTTTTTTGTTAAGCATAAACTCGCTTAATAATGAGTGAGTGAGCTTTGAAGCTGCATGAAGATTGATTTATACAGCCAGATCGATCTAGAGTTACTGCTTGGCACTGATCCAATATCACAGTGAGGAGTATTATACTAGTATACTCTTTAGTTTGGCATCATATAAGCCATAGGTCTAAATAACATCACAAGCTTAACTTGCCCAACATGGAATTGCTAAAACGCAACAAAAAATCTTCAGCTTCTTTGACAGTACCAAATGATACAAATTCTCCCTCTATAAGCGAAGACAATGAAATTTTGAAGGAAGTCCGCAAGGGAGACCGGCTCGCCAAAGAGTCAGATGTCACAGTAGGAGGCTCTGCAGTACCACCGGAAACAGAGTATTTTGGGTTCGCTCTCTATGTTGGTAGTAGTATCACACTTTTGGTGTATGTTCTCTGGGCTTTTTTACCGAGATCATGGCTTCATATGCTTAAGATATACTATTTTCCTTCAAGATGGTGGGCGCTGGCCGTCCCGTCTTTTCTTGTCATGACCTTGGTGTATATATACGTGGCATTGGCTGCGTACAACGGAGAAGTGCTCACTAAAAAACCAGATAGCCTGGAAGTGATTACTGATGTTCATGCAAGACTTGTAAAACCTGAGGAATTGGACAGGTACCTGGCAAACCCTAGCGATGGCGTGTGGGATCTGCCGATATCCGTGGTTTGTGACATCCTATACAACAACTGATATGATGAATTTGACGACATATACAATAATGACATGAACGACAAACAATATGATAATAAAAGAATGGAGTTTTTTTTTTTAAATAATATTTATATATAGCAATGCATCTCTATACAGACTGTGCACCTGCATTTAGTGGGCTTGACATCACCCCTTGCCTTCGTTCTCTGCGACCTTTTCGCATTTCTTGTTTGAGTGCAACACTGTCCAAAGGCTTGAGCAATTCGAATGTGCATAATAAATCATCGCTTACACTCATAACTGCCCCCCAGTTATCAAATTCACCGCAATAGTTCGGAGCACTAAACACGGTCACTAGACTTCTGTCATTGAAAAACTCGTAGCCGTCCTCAACAACCATATGGGCACGGCAGACCAAGTCGAACCCGAACTTGGCCAGGAACTTGTTGATAGCCACTTTACTGAAACAGTAGCTAACACCTCGCTCATTATCCTCCCATTCGTTCACTGTGTCAGCAGGGTCAGACCAGAGTAAATCATTAAGCAGGCCATAGTCTGGAACATCTGTGGGCCTTTCAACTTGCCTTATATCATTAAGATGATTCAAAGTTGGCGAAAGCCCACCATGCACACAGAAGATCTTCTGGGCCACTACAGCCGCGATTGGAAGTGAGTTGAAGGTATCAATAAATATCTTCCATGTTTTAATATTGCAGCGTCGTTTGCATTCATCAAAAAATCCGTATACTCGAGTAACGTTTGCACACTCGTGGTTTCCCCGTAAAAGAAAAAAGTTCTCTGGATATTTGATTTTATAACATAGTAGCAGCAGAATGGTCTCAAGCGACTGTTTCCCCCGGTCAACGTAATCGCCTAGAAATAAATAATTGGATGCAGGAGGAAACCCACACATTTCAAACATTCGTATTAAGTCTCCATATTGACCATGAACATCTCCAACAACTTTCACTGGTGGGGATAATTCTAGTAATGTTGGCTGTGACAGGAAAATTTCCCTAGATAGCTGACAGATGGCAGCAATTTCTGAGTTCTTGAGACATACGCTTTTTGTAGTCTTACCGCTATAGCCAGCATCAAGCAGCTTCTGAATAATTTCGTCAAAATTCAGACCATAAGGGTTATTAGGGCTTGGGACGGGTATAGCTCCAGATGGAGTGGAAGGTCCTGAGATAACAAACCTGCTTCTGGAAGGCGAACTAGCCGAAGAAGGACCCGTATCTGTGTTGTTTCGATTAGATCCAATGCTCTGAGGGGTATCTACAGCTGTTGATTCACTGCTTGTACTAGGGTTTTTACTGACACTCTCGCTGATGTTGCTGGTATCATTGCTGCTGTCACTATTTTTAATGCTGGTATCGTTGCTGCCGCTGCAGTTGTTCTCATTGTTGTTGTTGCTTTCACTAATGGTGTTGCTATCGCTGTTGCTAGTATTATCGCTGCTCTTGTTGATATTGCTATTATCGTCATTGTGGTTACTGCCGACTGTGCTGACGTTGCTTGGCTTTTTGGTTAAACTAGCCCCAGGAGGACTCGAGGGCAAAGATGAATCTTGTCTCTGTTGAGCTTCACCGAACGTACCACTCATTGGGGTCACAGGAACAGAGCTCGAAACATTTCCGTCAACATCTCTTCTAATCAGAATAGGTTCCATAGGCGCCACATGTTGCATAGACTTTGGCAGCAAAGAGTTACTAGGAAAGGGGTATTCGCTACCCTCACCATTAAAGCTTCTCCCTGTTACATCGTTACCAGGTGTTAGGTACCCATTGCTTGCTGTATTGCTACTAGCAAAGTTGTTGTTAGCATTCCCGCTTGTACCCAAAGATCCACTGATGGAGTTAGCGCCAGCATTTCCACCAGCAGAGTTTCCTTGCATGTTTGGAGCTGTTGCTGATGTTCCTCCTGCTAAAGACGACTCCTCCGCTGCAGACTTGAAAGATCCATGGTCAGATTGATTGGAGATGGAGCTCATGCGTGACCTTATGGATCGTATTGATCGAGTTGACCCGACCGTGTCACTCTTCGAAAAGGATGGGTACGACTGTAAGGAGTCATTGCCGGATCTCTTACTCTTCGAGCTGTTGTTTCCCATTATGCGCAAAGAGTATGAGGGGAGTGAGAGGGCCAAAAAAATAACAAAAAAAGTAAAAGACAATAAAAAAAAAACTTAAAAAAAGTTAGGCTCCCTGCGCGAATGCTCCAGATTTTATATCTAAAGAAGCAGGAACTCAACAATAAAGAAGTATCCCTAATAGCCGCTATTTTCTATCTCAACCCATTAACTTTTTTGTAATTAGACCAAGGGATTGAATCTGGCGGAGTTTGATAAAGGTTCTTTATATATATACTAGCTGTGCACAGAGAGTATTCGGTAGAAAGAATCGAATATTCAAACATCAACACATATAAATGCTGCTTAAGCTGTGTAAAGTAATCATGATTAATCAAATATAATGTCTAGACCTATATAGTACTAGCTAGTATATGTATTAATATTCATTGCTAATGCACTCCACCTTGATAAGAACTGACAGCTGCTAGCATTAATTAAGTATATGGGCAGCCAATGATAAACTAAAAGTACAATTTGAAGGTTCCTTCATTTTCGAGCTTGGGTTGATACCATTGAGATTGAACAGGTTCAATTGGCGTCCCTTTGGAAAAAAGGCTCCCTAATAGTTTCCTTTTCTCGGGTTCATGGTTTGTTAATGGCCACTACTTGAATGGACTGTAGATAGTCAGGAGCTCAAGTACTCTCTTAACAACACATTCATAGCACGTCCATATTGTACTCATCTCTAGATACTTCCACATCTATAAATAGCCTCCAGTAACTTTATATAAACTACTATTACCTTCAGATAGATATGCTATCATGTTCCAAGAAAAGAAGAATTTATATCTGCAGAGGTCATGTATACCGCATAACGCGCTCTGGGCCGCGCTAAAACCAGGGCTGAAGAGACATCACAAGTTGCAGTTAAGCTTATGTATAAACGTGAAAGAACAATCAAGTTAACAAGTAAATAAAACACTAAAATAAAACTACAAGTCTAAGAAATCCGCACCGCTCTATTTGCGTCCAGCTTTCTTATTGGGAACGGTCTCCCAGGTATCGTCATCATCCTGTGCCGCTTCTTCGGCTGGAGCAACAGCAACAGCAGCAGCAACAGCAGGAGAGGGTATGGGATTGGCTTCTTGCACCTCCTTTTTCGGCTCCTCCTCATGCTGTTCGGCGGCAGCGGGTTCGTCATTGTCCGTAGAAAGTACATCAAATCTCTTCCTGACCTGTTCAACATTAGTTTCCTTACCCTTTGCGGAATCCTTCTTGGCCCTATGTGCGGCACGGCTAGCCTCTCGAGCGGCTAGAGATTCTTTTAATTTTCTTCTGTTTTCCTCCTCCCTTTTTTCAGCTTCAGCCATCTTGGAGGCTGTGTCTACTGGTTTTGCGGACCCAAAAACGTTTTTGGTTCCTTCCTCGGCAATTGATCTGGTCTTGATATGAAGATCAACGGTCTTTCTTGCATTGGGGGAGTTAGATCCAGCTTTGTGAACTCTCCAGTCGTCCAACTGCTCTGCCAGAGACTCGCTCTTACTCTCGACACTTCCTCGTCGGCTGTTACTGCTACTTCCTCTACTGGTGCTTCTGGGCTGTCTGGGGCCCTTTCGCTCCCAGCTTCCGCCAAATGCTGCTCCGTCCTCACCGCGAGACTGTCTTCCATGATCGCTGAATTTTCTTTCTGGGCGGCCTGCTAATGGGCCCCTTCTCTCCCAGGCTTCGGGCAACTCTCTAGAATCGGAGCGTTCTTTGGTGGCCAAGGGACCTCGTCTCTCCCAATTTTCGGGAAGCTCTCTTTGAGGTTCTCTGAATTCTCTGGGCTCTCTAAACTCTCTAGGCTCGCGGGAAGCCAATGGCCCCCTTCTTTCCCAATTTTGAGGAAGCTCTCTTTCACCTTCTCTGGGCTCCCTAGGTTCTCTACCGGGCAATGGTCCCCTTCTTTCCCAATTTTCTGGCAATTCTCTTTCAGGTTCTCTGGGCTCTCTGGACTCTCTAAAGGGCATAGGACCTTTTCTCTCCCAATTCTCTATGGGTGCATGATCCTCAAAGTTTCTTGGTCCTCGATTTCGTCCCTCAAATCCGCCTTCATTTGGAGGCAAGGGACCTCTTCTACCCCAATTACCGAAATCCCTGTCTTCGAAACCACCGCCACGTCTGTCACCACCACCACCCCTCTCTAGGGGAGGGAGGGGACCTCTTCTGGCAGAACCCCAGTCCTGGCTGTATTTTTCATCCAAAGGATTCGAACCGCCGTGTTGTTCAGCGACAACAACTCTCAGGGATCTATTGATCAGCTGCGTTCCATCAAGACGCAGAGCATTCTCCAGCGAGGCTCTATCCTCAAAGTCTACAAACGCAAAACCCCTAATACGTCCAGTTTCCAGATCTTTGGGCAACTTGATAGAAATAACCTTGATGTCAGGGTTACTTGATAAAATGTTACCCAAATCTTCCTCTGTAGCCTCGTAAGCCAAATTTAACAATCTAGCAGTGAAAGGCGGTCTGTCAGGGATAGGCACTGGGTCACGGAATGAAAGGCTTCTGCTGCCCCTATCCTCAAAACCCATGCTAGAGCCGCCACCAAAGCCACCCTCATCTCGTCTTCCCCATGCCCCGGCACCACCGCCGCCCAAATTGTCACGGAAGTTGGATGCTGAAGGTATGGGTAAATCGTCATCTCCCCAGGAGTCTCCAGTGGGGACGGAACCGTACCGTTCATCTTTCATGAACTCCCCCAGGTTCATCTTCACCATTTTTTTAGGACCCATTTTGAAAAAGTTATAATCCTGTTGCTCCTGTTTATATTTGCATGCAAAGACCAAATTAAATAAAGACGACTAAACTATCTCGAGAGTTAGAAACTTGCTGAGACTTGGAAGAGAGCTGAATGATATATATACTCACGTCTTTAAAAATCGGTAAACTTCTCAGAGGGACGCTTCTTTGATTAAATTCGAAAAAGTTGGAACACAAAGAGTAGACAGTAACCGAAGCTCGACGTGTTTTGCTTGCTTGGGTCAGTTATCTATATATGTCCTGGTCTTCTTGTATCTAAGTTGAATCAGCACTGAAGATTTTTTTTTTATTTTTTCACAAAGTTTTGAGTGGTGAAATTTTTGCATACATATGTGTGAAGATTAAGGTGAGTTTTAGTCGAGTTTGTGCGCAACACGTAACATCGATCTGAGCTTATACTGGGGGAGATGGAATCCTAGATCTGAGAGCAATTTTAGTGACATGATTATTGTTAATTTGAATTCAGCTCTTGAGGGTGCATGTCTTGGGGATACTACCGAAACGTGCTAGCGCCACAAACGGCTTTTTTGGTGTTGGAAGTACCTGCTCGTGGCCTCTGTGCGCTACCAATTAGAGGTGCTGCACTTAAAACAGCATCAGACGGAAAAACCCAAATGCCTGCGCTGCCCTTTTGAGTTCTGCTCTTGCATTGAATCACAGCAAATCCAGTAGCAGCTATGCCTAGTATTGCAGATTTCAGGGTCACGAGAGCGTCAAATTTTCAAAAAGAGCTTGTTCTTCTCTGTTGGCGTCAAACTCCGTGGCCTTTGTCAAAGCCACTACTGCAATCTCCACTTACGCAGATTAGAATTTGATAAGTTTGTAGTCGAATTTTGTGTATGTTAAACCTCCCTGAGACGAAGTGCTGTAAACCGGCATTTCTAGCCGTCTTTCTTTATCATACATGAGCTCATCCAGCCTTTCCCTGGCGTTGCCGGCACGTATAGTTTAATCAATTCGATCATCGAACTCAAAATATTTTGATATCGTTTAACTTATATATACACAATCAAGCAGTATACTGATTTTGTCTTGCAATATAGAGCCCTTCAGAACCGAATTTAAGGGAACGTTCACTGCCCTCTACCAGCTTTTTTTTGGATTCACCGAAGGAGTTACTTGGGATTGCCATTGGATACTTGTTGTAATATCATAATTGACCCACTTTACTACAGTCCTGCTACTGTGAGTTATCCAAATTCTACTCAAGTTTGTGTGGGGAGGTTGCCAAAGTAAGTTTTGTGTTGCTATATTATCATGTCTTGAAAAAAAAAAAAACCAAAATTAACGTGGATTATTTTTTTAGTTCAGTAAAGAGAGTCTTTGAAGTTGATTTGAGCTTCTCTTAGGAGTCGGAAGAATGAATTTGGAGGATGGTAGTCCAATGGTAAGTACAGCTTATTTCCTTTGCATACACAGTTTGTGATGATAGCTTTTTTACTAACTTTGCAAACAGATACCTGCCGCTTCCGCGGGAGCTGCGTTACTGCAGAAGTTTATGGTTTCCAGAATAGCATATCTGGTAATGTTCTATATATTCTCGCTTTTAATACTTGCTCTGGTCCGAGTATTCACAGGAGTGTCAATCAAGCGGTTTGGCTATCTCTCGTTGTGTCATATATCCTTATCTCCAATGCCGGGAGTTCAGTTATACATTGGGAGACTGGGGATTAGGCTACATAGACCTACTCTGGCTAAACCTGGCTGGGTAAGCTTTTATTTATCTAATTTGGAAGTCAATGTTGATTCCGGAGCCGTTTTGAATTCTACAGAGGGCCATGTGGAGGACGATGACGATAACGAAGATCAAGACTACAGAGGAAATAATAGCTCTGTAGATGGCGACGATGATGATGACGAGGAAGGCCCTCTCGGCCCAAGTAAAAACGAAGACAGCACACACTTGGAAGATAAAACCGAACAGAACTCTGCCGAGCCTGCAGATACTGAGTGGTCAATAATTCCGCCCAAAACCACTTTGTTTTACATTGTGAAATTTTTACTCACAAATGGCAGATACTTTGGATTTGAGGTGAGTAATACAACAGTCACGCTTTCAAAGATATGCACGGTCATAATGGGCAGTTTCAGTATCACAGTGGATTTGAGACACCAGACAAGCACGCGAGAAACTTTTATCGGAACGCTGGACACTTATACCTACAAATCAAGTGAGGTACCTGCCAATTGTAAGATATCGGCATATGATTTTTTTATTTCCAACGACAAGGAGTATGAAAATCAAAAGGAGTTTCTGGATGTAATCTCAATTGATATCAATGGTATTGTTGGCAAAGAAGACTTGTCTATCAAGGACCTTGCAGTGGCATTGAAGCTTGGCCGTAGTGTGGTATACGTGGACGTTTTAACAACTTTGTTGGCACGGATACCCAAAGCCCGACAAGAGGCATCCGGAGGCAATGGATTGAACACATACCAGTTTAACAAAAGATCTAAAGCACACAAACACTCGAGCAACTTAAGTCCCAAATCCAGAGCCCAGTTTCCGAGGCCAGATGAGAAAGGAGACGAGTCTGACGTGTTATTCACAAAAGGCGAGTTGAATAAAATATCAAGCTTGGGTAAAGTGCTGGTCAGGGTGGTCAAAGAGGTCGCGGTGAGAGCTCAGTATATTGGGCTCTATGGAATACCTGTAACGTCTCGCCCTACTGGGGAATTTGAATGTGAAGACGATGTCTGTACTATTACGAGGTTCGCTGGTAGTGCCAAGGACTTTTCATTTGATGTCAGAAGACTCAATCCGGTTAGTCCGGAGTTTAAACTATATTTCCAGGAGGGTGATAGCGCTCATCAGAGTATAGCCACTATCAGTTCGATAACAGTTGGTCTGGACAATGGGGACTCACAGGAAGAGTTTCTTTTCTTACCTCTTATATCTGTGATTTCCCGAACAAATATATTCTCCAGAATCTTGCAGATTGTGGACAGCGACCTGGATCTTGGTAACGGGGAGGAGGCAAAAGCTCGTGCCGTGAAGAATGAAGGCACAATCCGTGCAGCAGTGAACATTTCTTCTCCTACCGTAAACCTGGATACCAAAAGGTTACCGGACTTGGTCCAGGTCATTGGGAGCAGTTTTGGAGACGCACGCACAAGGCGATTCTCTACAACCAGTAACACTAAAGAGGCTGGACCCACCGGCTCCTTTGTGAACTCAAAGTTCTGGCCCAAGGCTCATGTTAAAGTTGACATTGACGAGCCAGCAGCCAGAGTCATATTGTCGTCAAGCTCTGTAGCCACCACATCACCAACACCCAGTGATCCTACTGTGACAGCAGCTGGCGTGGAAGCAACTTCAGCTTCCAGCAGTATGGTCATCTGTAGCTGCTCGAAAGTAAGTTGCGACTTTGACTCAAAACACGACTCTGACAACGAAGGGTACGCAGTACAAGCTGCTTTGCAGGTTTCTTCAGTTGACACTTTTTATCGGTCACCCTCTGGTATTCGTCACGATATCTTTCTTTCCGAGAATCTTAGTTTCAGGACGAACATTATGTTCTTCAATCAGTCTCATGCTAGTGTGATGATTTTCGGCAGTTTATCCAACGCTCATTTCTTCCTAACAAACGCTGAGGTCCTGGGTGGTCTGCGCGATGTTTCTTTGAGAATCAAGGGTAACAAGAACCAAGTCTCTACGACTGCATCTGGAATGAACACCCCCACGCATAGACACAGACCACAGACAGAAAGATCGTTGTTGAGGAAGGTTCCGCATTGGCTCACCAGAGTGAAGCTTGAGATTGCAGATACTGCAGTATCTTTGGCGTCTGAGTCGGTTCAATCAGATTCCGATGTTTTGAGGGGACTCACAGCTAAAGTTGGTAATTCGCACCTCGAATACAGATCTGGTAGGTATGCTTCCAAGTCTGAGCGATTCACACGCGCTAAAGGTGATACCCAGCAACCTGAAGAGCACGGCGCTAATAAACCTTATGATATTCACAACACCGATAACAGAAAATTTGTTATAAATTTCAACGGTATTGAGGGCTATAAAATTGTGGAACCCTTTGGGCTTGAGCAAACGAGCAAAAACCGGTTCTTGGAAGTACCCTCTTTTGGTATTTCTTGGCTGACAGAGCGAAGTAAAGCAGGCAACCCGTTTATGCAACTCAATTTGCATGTAAAACATGCTGTTTTCTCTTATGATATCACTCTCCATCTTTTGCTGCTTCTCATGAGCTCTCTGGCGTCGTATACAGTTGGGGGTGACAGATCTTTTCCCAAAGACAAGCTCCCAGCGGATAAAGACGTTTGCAGAGACAAAAATGAAAACTCGAAATCTTCAAAATATAGGAGGCAGCAGCAGCAGCAGCAGCAGCAGCAGCAAGAACAACAAGGTCCATCGGGCTTTGAGAATAGAAGCGAACCGCTCAATATTTATTGTAAAACAGAGAACATTCGCGTCAAGATTGATTTACTTCTACAGGCCGAGTTAATGATTGAAGCTCTCGGGATGGAGTTTATTCGTGAGATTGGCACCGTACCCAAAATTCAAGGACAAGCTCTCAGAGTTTACTCTGTACACTCAACAGTTCCTCGTGCATGGGGAACTCTGCTTTCTCTGCAGAAACCCAATATTGAGTTGAATTTGTCCGAAAAGGATGACAATGTTGATAAAATCAATTTGGAGTTTGCATTGCTGAGAATTAATGTTCCTAGTCAGTTCATTTACTACAAGGTCTTTGATAATATAGCCACCACTTTCAAGACTATTATCAACCTTCAAACTCAACATCGCACAGGACAATTTGGCCTAGTCATCCCACCGAAGAAGGCCGGGCTGCTACCCAATATTCCTAGGATTAGGGTTAAATCTGCTGCCTTAATCATTTCTCTTGACGATGACCATTTTGAAGCTGAGATCGGATTAATTTATCAAGTTGGCAGTATAGAGCAACGGATTCGGTTGGAGAAAGAGGCTGCCTTTGAGGAGAAAGTCAAAGCCATCAGAAAGTCTGAAGAGACCGCTAAAGAAGCAGCTGCTGCTGAAGCTGAAGCAGTAGCAAAGAGACAACATGAAGAGTTGCAGCATAGTAGTCACAACGAAGATGAAGATTATCAGGATGTTCGTAGTGTTAGCACCCATGGAACAGACAACACTCAGCGTACAAGGAAACGTGAGGAGTCTCCGCACTTCTTGAGCGCGCCGGCTAAGTTTATCAATAATCATCTTGCAAATGATGACGAAAACTCTGAAACTGGTTCTCGTCACCACGGTGGTGTCCCTGGCAGCATTACCAGCGGTCACCCCAAATTCAAGCAACAATTCCAACGAACGTTTAACAGACACCGCAGAAATCTTTCTGCAGAAAGAAGACGTGCCAGTTACTCTATTTCGCCCAATGTGGCAGCCACAGATTCTCACTCAATTACCATTGAAAAGGCGAGGTATAGACTTATGGAGAATTTCTCTACAAACTGGATTCAAATCTTTAAGAGGGCTTCGAAAGCTCGACGCGATGCGGTGAAAAATAACAGAGTTCAATTAGGCGGTATGGAAGAGGTATTTTCCAAGGATACACTCTCGCAAGAACGAATTGTGGGTTACTCCGAAGACCCTGCGATGTTCCTTGCATACTTCAAGGGTTTGGACTTGTCGCTCTCCAGGGTACCGCTTGACGAGACTGGTATCAGGCAATTTATGCACAAAGTGGGCAAGGGCATTCCAATGGATACTGTATTCACTCTATTCATACCACTGCACATTGACTTGAAATTAAGTGAGCTACGACTGCAGCTTTTGGATTTCCCACTGCCGCTGCTTCATTTCCCACAAATTAAGGCGAATCAAGACCCTGCTCTGCCAGGAGTCCAAGTGCGAGGTAATTTCATCATTGCCGAGCAATTGTGGGTTGAGGACTGGAACATAAGGCGGATTAAAGTTCCCTTGGTTCCGACTGTTGTTGACGCAGTTACTGAGAATAAGCCGGTCCCCGAGTACTTGAAGAACTATGTGGTTGAGATTTGTCGAACAGTCTCTTCAGTGAAAATGTATACTAGTCTGGATTTTGTTATTAATAGTGCCAACCCTTCAAGAATCACTTGGGCAAACTCCATTCAACCATTTTTGCAAAGCGCTATGGATGGGTTTGATTCGTTTAGCAAGCCACCACTGGACCCGTCCCCCAAAATGGGTTTCTGGGATAAGATTCGGTCAGTTTTCCATGCTCGCATGAGACTGAAATGGACTGCTGGAGACGTCTTTTTGTGTTTCAAAGGCTCGAGGTCGCCTTATTCGTTGATTGGGGATGGTTCTGGGTTTGTTATGGTCTGGCGGAACAATGTGGAGTTCTTAATCAATGAAACCGATGATCCTAAACGTCTTTTGGTAGTCAAGAGTGAAGATTTCGTATGGGCAGTACCGAACTATGCTTCCAGCGAGTGCGAGTACTTGAAGAGATCGCATTGCGGTGAGAACGCCATGATTAGCGAAACCAATTTTGAGGACCTGTACAAATTCCAGAAAGTGGTAATGAAGTTCAACGGCCAAGTTAGATGGGCTGTTGGATTAGTTTTTGAAACTGATTTGAAATGTGGCAACTCGAAAAACGTGGAAGAACTCAAGGACGACGAGGGTAATGTCATCAAGTCTAGGACGAATGAGTTTTTGCCTCACTACAAGGTAAAACTTCACATGCCTAGTTATACCCGAGACATTGAAGATTATGATGCCTACAAGAATTTCCGAAGTCAGTATATATACCTGGGAATAGGGGTCAGCTCCACATTCAGCGAGGGTGACACTACTTCTTACAATACTGTTCACCTGTCTCCAAAGTTATTCCAGCATTTCATGCATTGGTGGTCGCAATTTGATGGGTCAATGTCGCTGCCTATTCGTGCGGGCAAATTATTCCAGCCAGCGGATATGCATAAACCCAAGTTCAGCCGGCATCTTTTCAGCGTGCAGTATCAATTACGACTGGCGCCACTGTACATGAGCCATGTTTACCGACATGCTCACCAGGACAAAATTGTCAAAAACAATAAGGAGTCTAGTACCGGGCTCAAAGCCAAGATTGATTCTTTCATCATGGATCTTCACCAGAGAAGAGAACCCGCTGTCTCACAGCAACAAAGATGGAAGATGAAGCTTTATTTGGGTGAGTTGGATTTTTTGCGTACAGATTTGCGTGTCATGTCTGCACAATTCAAGGAGAAATCCACCTCGGAGTTGCTTGCTCGTAAGTTAGAGGGATCCTCACCTAATGCTTCTACACTCTCATCAACCATGAAGTCTTCAAGCAACAGAAATACAAGTAATCTCAATGGGAAATTCAAAATTAGCGATAATGATTTATCCTGGATTGATATGGACGATTTTGTTGAATTAGATGAAGTTGTCGCTATCAAGAGTGCACCCAAGATCACGATTTTGCCCTTGGTATACACACCCCGATGGAGTTACATTAGGCAGACTGATAAGAGCGGCACTGACGTGGGTGTAGACACCAACGGTGTGAAATATAAGAAATTCGGCACTGAATCAGCTCATGATTGTCTCATGGGAAGTGCACACCCCGAGGTGACGCAACGCACGCTTTTGTTACAGAGATTGGATGAAATCAAAGAACAAATGACGTACAACGAGACCACGCTTGACTCCCTGGAAAAGGATTTCGAGCGGTTCCCTCAAGAGTTCAAGATTGCAGACCGAATTGCAACGGTTACCAGAGATTTGAACAACTTGAAAGAGCGCAAAGCAGTTGTTATTGGAGTATTAGTCCAAAACAACATGCTTGAGGAGGATGATGAACATATTCTGGAACATCTCCAGGAGTATCCCTTGGAAAAGTCAGCATCCTCGAACGCATCTTTCATTGGCCTCGAAGCCATGGCTGACGCGCGTACTCCTAATGAGTTTGATAACCGATTTATCATACATAACATGTTGTTGAAATGGAACAACTCTATACGAAACCTGGTTTACGGGTATTTGAATCGAGTTGAGAACCGGAGAGAGGTTTCATACTATCTAAGTCGTCGCGCGGTCAAATACGTGGAAGATATGATTGCGAAACGAGAATTGCGAGATGATTTGCTGAATAACAACGGCGAAGGAATCAAAAACAGTGACTCTCCCGAGACATTTTCTGCGTTTAAGGAAGATGTTGACCGGTTTATGGCCGAGGTTGCCTCCTCTATGGGCAGAAGTTCAAGCAGTACTCACGGAAGTACTAAGGGTTCAGATAATGGAGATAAAAACAACGAATCTAATAGTGCTTTTATTAACGTGTCTGACGGCAATCATGGAACTTCCGGTGGTGGTGGTGGTAACGATGCTAAGGATAACGATTCAATTCGTTACAGCGGCAGAGAACGTATGGAGAATTTTGAGAAGGATATGGTCAGCACCGAAGCCGAGGACCATTACCCTATACGACAACATTTGATCAGGTTCATATCTCCCCAGATTCAACTAGTGAGTGATGAGAACCCTGATTTCAGTTTGCTGGTTACCTCTAAGTGCATTGAGTCCCAGATTGTGATTATTGCTGATAAGAAAATCTCTGATGACGATATTTCCCAAGCTGTTGAAACTAGATACGGCGTCATACTCACCGATGCGCAGTTTTTCGCTTTAAGGAAAAGTGAGCTTGCGAAAAGAACCACTACCATGTTCAGCCATCAGACATATGGCAACGATGTTAGCATTTGGCCTCCCTGGCTTTCTGTGGAGTTGTGTTACGATAGCTCTCCGTTGGAACAAGCTTTGGTAATTCAGAAATCTTCTGTGGGTTTCAGATTTGACAAGCCAAATTTGCTGCACGTCATCAAAGGTTTGTCTAATGAGGATGAACAGGATACTGCTCTGAAAGCTGCTGAAGTTGCTACCGAAGTTGCTGAAGAGGGTATTACCGAGAATTCTGGCGATAATATAAAAAATTCCGAACATAAAGGCGGTAATGACGACGATAAAGTTGAAGACAATCATAATATGAGCTCAATGCTGATGAAACTGGAGTCAGATAGATTGAATCGGATCTCAGTGGATTTCCCTCGAGTTGTTGCCCGTTGTGATTCCGAGCAATACTTTGGAATCTACACAATTGCATTGAACCTATTGGTCTACTCTGAGCCATATGCCAAGGAACGGACCGAGCAGCTTGAGCAGATTTTACTTGCCACTGATTTCCGGGACCTGAACAAAGCTGTGGAAAGACTTACCCAGCTGCAGCGTGACATTGGTCGTCTGAACGAGCTTAGAAACGATTTCTTTATTCGCCAGGAAGAGCTAGGGGATGATGGGCTGCACGATATGATTAAAGTTGAGGTTGAGATTTTTCAGCTGACTTTAGAACTGGCGCTAATGATGCGTGCTATTAAAAACGGACTTGAAAGAGGTCCCAACGGTAAAGATCGATATTTGAAGTGGGCAATTTGTGCCGATGAAATTATCTGGCACGTTCACGACGAGGAAAACCGGCCGTTCTTGGATATTGGTTTGGCTGATGCTTCGTTCAACCGTATTAACGGTAATGATGGATTCAACAGCAATACTGTTGAGGTGGGAATGATGCAAGGATTCAACTTGACGCCTAACGCTGTATACCCAGAGATTTTGTCCCCATATATTGATGATCCCAACTGCGAACCCAAGGGTAAGCTCTTGTCTGTTGGTTGGACAATGCTGGATCCAATCGGCGGGATACCCATCATGGAGTCATTGGACATCAAGATCCAGCCATTGAAAATTCAGCTGGAGCATGAAACTGGTGATAAAGTGTTCCACTACGCGTTCCCAGCCAGTTCTGAAAACCAATCTCCATTTGTGGTCAATCGTGCTAATTTTGGCGTGGGAAATGGAAGCAGCGATGATGTTGGTAACAGTGGTAGAAATAGCGCTGCTGACTCTGAATCTGATTCGGACCCTGAATTGGATAATATTCCGGACAATTCATCGTCCATACAGAAAGGTTCCAGTATTTTCAGTGGCGCTGGGAACGACGAAGCTATTTCTATCACTTCAGGCAATTCATACAACAGTCCCGGTGTGATGTCGCCCCTTAGACCATTACATTCTCAGGCTTCAATGGGAAGCTTGAGACGTCAAACCAGGGGTTCTTTCGTTCGAGATAAGGACAGAGATGCAGACAAGGATAAAGACCGAACGTCTAGTTCCCATCGCCGAAGAGATGATGGCAAGGGACCATTAGGCGTTGATGATATGGTAAAACGAGCATCTAGTTACATCAGCATTGTTGGGATAAAAGTGCACTCCACCGTTTTGTGTATCTCGTACAAGGGCAATAGCGCACGCAACCTGATGGATATTCATGAGTTCGAGCTGAAATTACCGACAATCGAGTATCAAAATAAGCTCTGGTCTAATTTAGATCTTGCAATGAGGTTCAAGAAGGATGTACTGAAAATCCTGTTGCAACATACCGGTGCTCTAATTGGTAATAAGCTAACAAAGAGGCGGAAGAAAAGGTTCCAGCAGCCACTCAAGCAAATTCAAAACTATGTATCTTTCACGTCTATCAATGACTTGGCTGCAGATAGTAACCGAGGTGGCGAGGCGAGTGAGCAGCGGTCCAATCGTCACTCTACATCTCATAACAACACAGCGCAATCATCTTCTAGTCATGGACCCAGCAAATCCACTTTAGAGACACCATCTCCTAGGATCACTGTCCAGACTTATGACGATGATAATGATGATGGAAAACCCGGCCCGTCTACTCTAATACACCAGAGCACAAACCCTAGTCTGTTGAGTACAAACATGTCTAGAGCTTCTACCAAAGTCAGTCTTGGAGGAGCTGTGAGCTCTAGAAGCTCTTCATCTTCTCTGGTCAACCCAGCTATAGCTCCTGTCAACAATCAAAGCAATAACGACAGTGCTGCAAGTAGCGGGAGCTCTATGACGCAGGACAAACCCCACACAGGTTTCAACCGAGTGTCTTCCTTTATGAAAAACGCAGTTTCGAATGGCTCGAGATCATCAAGAGAATCGTCACCGGTAAGGGCTGCGAAAGCTAAGCATAGTGATGAGTCAATTCACCATCATGAAACCGGTGAAAACAAGTCTAGCTCTGATCAAGCTTCGACATCACTCCAAGAGCCCGAGAAACCAACCTTAGCATCAACTAAGAGCCATGAACATCTTGCAGGCTCATCTTCTAACAGTGCTCCAGGGTCACCATTGTTCAAGCTGAAAAAATTGGCAAAGCATAGCCACCACGATAGCGATTCTGCGGATGACAACGAGGGTAGCCCTGCAAGTACACCCGAGAAGGGCAAGAAACGAAACATTTTGAAAAAGCTATTAAGCTAAACAACTGTGTAACATTACGAAATTCATGAATATATATAAATATATATAAGTAATTAATATATTTTATAAAAAATTTGAACAATTAATATTTTTCTTTCTTATACTTTTGACATGACAATTAATAAATAAATTATAAAAGATGAGAATGATGTGAGTAGTAGCAAGAGTTGCAGTAGTTCCTGCACAGTGTATGCATTACGCGCAGTGAGTTACTTGCGTGTGTATATTCGTTTTCTATTAGTTGTTTTTGCTCATTGTAACCATTGTTATTATCCGTTCCTTCCGCCTTTAGAGCGCTCTTGCACTCTTGTACTCTCTTCTTATCTGGCCAACTAAGCCTTTTTACGTTTCTTGTTACCGGTCTTGTCACCGTACTTGAATTTTCTTGCCCGCTTGATACTTGTGGTATCATCATTAGACGATTCTGCCAGGTCAACCGACGAAGACACTCTATAAATGGGTCTTATGCGACCGCCCATACCGCTCCCCGTACCACCATTTTCACCATTTTTCAGCCGACCATTATCAGACATGCTCCCATTAACCGCATCATTGCCCGTAGCATACTCTTCCATGGGTGGGGCAGCTAGCAAAGCCGAGTCGAACCCAGGAATACCAGTGCTAGGCGTTTTGATCAACGCCAAATCGTAATTGAGCCTTTTGGCTTCTAGTGGCGGATTAAGTGCAGGTACTTTGATCTCTTCCAGGGGTATATTACTATTCAGCACTGCATTCAAATCATATCGCGGAGGTTGCATGGCAATATTCAACAATGAATATTTTTTCTTAGAATACATGTTCCCATTAGTTTCCCCTCCCGCACTGCCGCCACTGCCGTTCGGTATTGAAGAAGAAGCCGAGGGTATTATGTGTTTACCGGCCAAATCTGAAATTTGGTTTTTGTATGACTTTCGCAGCTTCCGTTTTTCTCCAGTAACTGGGTCAAACCTGGCCACTGACTGCTGCAGTTCCTGCAAACCGTACAATTTGGTCATGTTCATCATGCCATTAGGTAGCCCCGGTGGTTGTTTATCATCGCTGACACGATATAACTGCTCTGCCATTGATGTTGGCATCGCCCCCTGTGCAGTTATAGTGGATTCTAAGCAGAGCGTTCCTTTCTTTCTCGTCTTAGAAAAATAAAAAGAACAACTAAAACAAGCTGTAGCGTTAATGTTAAGCTACACGATACAGCATGCGAGTATATCTATCCACTCTGACTCCAGTTCTTTTATCAAATGTCCAACTCTTTGTATATCCAAAGCTTATACCACCAGGCCGCGCGCGCAAAGCTCCAGTTAACTTTTGCTAGTAGTTTGAAATTATATAATATTGAAATGCCTCCTCCATTATAATTCCAGTTCCCGATCGAGAGGCGGGAGCTGGTAGATAAGAAAGGCAAATATTACATAAGCATGAAATTAATTTCCCCCCTTTGTTAAAACTATTTCATAGGGCACAGACCCTAAATAAAAGACCAGAATATACCCACTGGTGCTTGCATCAAGAAATTTCACATCGAGCCCACTCAAACGGACCCCAGTAGTACAAGCACACACACACACACAAATTTACGCCCAAATCACACACTAATTGGTGCACAGAGTTGAGTGTATATCGAAAACCCACCAATATCTTGAAACATTTTTTCAACTCTTCTTTTACTTTCTTGAATTCAGCGAGAAACTAACAACAACAACAACAACAATGGCTGCCTCACTCCCCCATCCCAAGATTGTCAAGAAGCATGCTAAGAAGTTCAAGAGACATCACTCTGACAGATACCACAGAGTTGGAGAGTCATGGAGAAAGCCCAAGGGTATTGACTCTTGCGTCAGACGAAGATTCAGAGGTACCATTCGCATGCCCAAGATTGGTTACGGATCAAACAAGAAGACCAGACATCTGATGCCTTCTGGACACAAGGCTTTCCTCGTTGCCAATGTTAACGACTTGGACCTTCTTTTGTTGCACACCAAGACCTACGCCGCTGAGATCTCCCACAGTGTTTCCGCTAAGAACAGATTGGCTATCGTTGAGAAGGCCAAGACCCTCGGACTCAAGGTCACCAACGCTAAGGCTCGTCTCAACTTGGAGGCATAAAAAGCTTATGAAAGAATCAAAAAAACCTCAACAAAATATTGAATTGTTAATTATATATATATGATGGGAAACTGATGGGAAAAGTCTATAATGTGGCTTTTTGAAATTTTTACGAATGCAATTTGCAGAGGAGGGATAGAAGTTATGAATGGGGTTTCTGGATTATACTGAGATGCTATTCTGTCTTTTTTTTTCTGCTTAAAAGGATTATAAACGGATAGGAGCCAATTGTATATGTATATACAACTGTTTGAATAATAAGTTATATCATTTTCAAACCACTTTTTTTTTTATCTTCAGGTTTTATCGGAGAAACCACACCCAGTGTGCTGTGCTCAGTCCCTGAAAGTCGTGCCAGTGCTTTGTTTAATTCGTAAATTCGTAATATTTGGACTTATACCTATACCTAATTTTGACTTTGTTGACTATAGTTTAGATTATATCCAAAAGATCGTAATGCATTACTCAAGACAGATCCCAATCTCCATTGTACTCTTTCCATAACTTCAGCACTTATAACGGTCAACGATGTAGATAACTGCTGACTGCTAGGATCAATCCCGTAGTCCTTCACTGATGCTTGAATGGTCTTGTATACGAAGAACTCATCCTCCTTCAAGCTGCCCTTTGAGATAGCCTCTTCGATTTTGAAACACCACATGATGATGATTAAAGCCACTTCAAACCCGCATATGAACGATTCCATGTACGAGTTCAATAACGGCATGCTTACTAATGATCTGAACAAGCCCTGACCCAGGCTACTGGGGTACTTGAAGTATTCAAACAGCGGCAAAATCATAGCTAGGACTTCCTTGCTTTGCAGCTTGGCTGAAAACATTGTTAACGCGTTTAACGAGGCAATGCAGATCTCGTTAGACATGAACGAACGAATGGATTCCTGAATAGGGGACATGTCAAATAGTAGCCGGACCTGCGTAACCATATTGATCAGCTGACCACTACATATAAGGGGATGTTGGTTGCTTGGTACATGTAGTGGCGGTGACGGCGAATGCTCATGACTAAAACCGTTAGAAACAGTATTGCCAGTATTAGCAGCCCCTAAAAGCCCATTACCATTGCCAGTGCTAGTAGCCCCTCCATTGGCATTCCTCGTGCTATTAAATTTTTGTGAAGGAACTACCTCTGCTGCGAAACATCCCATCTGCGGAATCATTTGGGTTAGTTGTTGACCCTGGCCCGGGTGAGTATCTCTTGCTACCTGGTTCCACGACTTAACACAGTCAAGAACCTCACTAGGATGAGCGTGGAATATCTGATAGTGAATACTCACAGAAAGAACTTTGAGTCCAAAGGGGGATATACACTGGATAGGCCGGCTGGCAGACAGGGCTTTGAAGGCTTCCTTAAAGCTCACAGTGCTTTCATGTACAAAGTAGTAAAACCAGTCGTTTTCCGTGACAAAGGAAGCATTCCAGAGATACTCTGAGCATGGAAGTTGCAATTGAGCGGGGACATCATTCACACTAAACATTACCGGGAAATTAAAGCTCACAGTCAAAGAAGCGAAAACTACCAAGCTTGCAAAGTAAGTTCGTTTCACAAGCTCCTCATCAAGCCATTTGTTCCAATGATCTTTCCTAGCGTCTTCATGAGCATTGAATTCGTATCTGCCGTTTGCCAAGTCTCCCATGGCCTTTTTCAAATGAACGGCATCATCAAAACCACTCGAGTCGCAGTTCCAGCAGCTGTACATGAGATTGAGAATGAGAGCTTGTACGCCCCACAGTGGCATAATCTCATTTTGCTGTTGTTGTTGTTGCTGCTGTCCGTCTAGGCTGCTAGAATTTGAGTCGATTGAGCTTCTGGTCACCATGTCCCTCAGCAAGTACTTTGAGTTTGCATGAAACACGATTGAGGTTTCCAGCTCCTGGGAAAGCAGAGCGCCAATTGAGCATACCGCGAAAACAAGAGAGTTTGGAATATTTGCCGGATCAAAGCTTTGCATGTGCAAGAACGGCAAGTAAGGGTGGAAGAATATAAAGTATGTGTAAAGATACCTGTTGATCTGTGCTCTTGTTGGTGGCGGTTTATCAGTGTTCATATACTTGACAAGCTCATCACTGGCAAAATCAGAATTGAGCTGGGGGATCACCGAAGATCCACTTGCATTTTCGGAAGATAGGCTTTTCCTGAAAGCTGCTACTGTCGCCACAGCTGGATGTGCTGATGTTTGAGGACTGGTTGGTAGAAGCAAGTTGCCTGATATCTGAGCCTGAGGCTCTACAGCTGCTTTTTTGTCATACATGTAGAGTTTGCTATCACCATTATTGGCCATTGACGATGGCAAAGGCAGCGACGATGTATTGTCCATATGCTGCTGTCTTAATTTGCTCGGGCCATTAGCAGAATTGCCATTATGTTTTTGCATCGAGTGCTGTAACTCTGTTATCAGAATTGCAGCATTGAAATCCTTCTCCGAGTCTTCAATATTCGACCTGTGGATGTCAGCGTCCATGCTGGTGACGTTTCCAATGATACTGGAGTCTGTAGTGTCTGATGTTATTGGACTATGCACAGTACCAGTCATCAGACCGGCGCCCACAAATGATGTATCTGAAGCAGGAGCGGACGAGTTGGAGGATGAGGATGCGATTGAGTTTGAGCTAGTAGGGAAAGATAGCATGCTTGACATTCCCCCGGGTTTTGCTTCCTTCTCGATGCTAGTACTAGGGACTCTTCTTGATGAGTGAACTGTTCTGTCGTGACGCAGGAGTAAGTCTCTCCGCACGAAGCTAGATGGACATTTGGGACACTGAAATGGCCGCTCGTTAGTATGGGAGCGCTCGTGTCTTATCTTGTGCTCACTCCGAGAAAACGCGCGGTCGCAGTATGCGCAGCGGTATTTTTTCGTTGCTGGTTTTGGCTTTGGTTTGCCCGAGGCAGCACCAACAAGACCAACTATGACCGCGGGGGTCACAGTCTGTCGCGGTACGCCATTGGTATTATTGGTGCCGTTGTTATTGTTGTTATTATTGTTATTATTATTAGTATTGTTATTACTGCTGGTTTCGCGGAAACCTTGAGCCTTTCCTGTGGCCGGCGGAGGCACGAAGTTGGAGTTGGTGGGAGAAGTCGCAATGTAATTCTCAGAGATTTTTGACTTTTGCCTATTAGGATCTGGCGCCAATCCACTCAGAATTTCACCACCACGGGATAGCGGCGAAGCGCTATCAGCCTCTTGCGCCAGTGGCTGTTGTTGTTGCTGCTGCATGAGAGATGAAGCACCGTTCATGGTGGAGATTGTAGGAGAAACGCACTTGGAATTACTAGGAGATGTGCTAGCAGACAGCATGCTGAGTTCTCTGGTAGGCCACGCAAAGAAAACAAAAGGTGGTTTGCGTGCTTGTGTATAACTTTTGCTCCGTTTTAGGTCTTCAGGTGACTAGGCCAAGAACACAGGATGAGTAGTACTCTGTGGAGCAATCGCTGGAGATCGAGGGGCCTTTGGTATAAATCAGCAGGTTAGCAGAGGTACCGACACTCAGTAGTACACAGGAAGAAGGACGTTACTCAGAGGCTGAACGGCAGAAGAGAAACTTAGGAAGCTTTGGAAGAAGACTTAAATATTGAGCAGGTGCCAGAAACAACAAAAAGTGTGGAGAAACAGCAGAAACAACACCAAAAAAAAAAGTGTGTGCGCCGAAGTGGAGAAGAGTGAAAATCATCTCCAACCTGTGTGCCCCGCATTTTTTCCTGGTTATAAAAATTTTTTCGATCTGAGTTTTTCTTTACCCTAACGTTAACTCAAGCATATATTTGGCGGTATAGCCCTTTGGGTCTATAGAAGAGCCGTGATGAACTGTTTGTTCTATAGCTGCTGGAACATGTGAAGAATTCTGAACGTAAAAGCAACTCTTTCAAACCTCAGATCATGGGTGAAACACAGTAGCCAATACAATGAGCACTCTTGTGACCAAGAAGGGAGAAACTCAGGTAGAGAAAGTCCGAGATTGAGCCTTTGTTTTGTGATTTCAATGCCCCAAAGAATAGTGCGACCATTGCTGGAAGCTTTAGCTAATGCTTATACGCTCAAAGCTGTAACTGGTAATACCCCGTAGACACTCAAAGACTGTTTCTGTTCATAATAAGGCTGTAGCTGTCATCGCGGCTGACTGCTCCAAGGCGGAAGAAGAGTTACAAGAGGGGTCCCTCCATCCCCCACATGATGGAGCTGCCCCCTACTGCGAATATGGCGCTGCTCTCATCTACTCACTGAGAGATCTTGGGCCTCCCTAAGCCCAGGAAGTGTCATCCTCCCCAAGCCGTTCTTCCTTCTCTTCTTCTCTCCCCCCCCGATTGGCTTCCCCACCTACCCCCTATGCGCTGGAACGAACTTCAGAGTTTTTTTGCCCAGTATATTATTGTCTACGTTCCATAGAATCCGAGCATAAACCTTATTTATTCCCTATGTATGAAGTTATCAGCACAATACTGGATGCACAGATACCAACTCACACATCGGAGTTTAGCCAGGACAGAACTGCAGTTCATATATATGGATCTTCCCATGGCTATAAAGCGCTTGGAGGTTCACGCTGATCTCAAGTCTGTGTCATATCAAAACCCCGCCCGAACTGGGATACAAAATAAGGAGGGCTCCGCTGGAGTCGCCCCTCGCATCAATGCCACTAGAGGCTCAAGCACTCATAGAGAGCGACTCGCAGAAGCCTTGTAGAGGTTGGAAAGGCATGACGCACTGTTATTCCTATAGTCCGATTCTTTGATATTCTGGCTCGCTGGAGAGAAATACCAGCAGCTTGAGGTCCACCGCCCATGAGGCTAAATACACCCAAACTTACGTAAACCCGTTAGAAAATTACATAAGCCCACTTTCTATGCCTATGTTTCTTCCTCCAACCTAACCATTTGGCTGACCGCTACTGTCAATTCGCTGAGTTTCTGCTCAAAATAATGCTTCTTTGTTTCAGCTCTCCAACTCTCTGTGAAAAAAAGATGGCTGTTGCCATAAAGTATTTGTTTCTCAAAGATGCTTGCTTCAACAGTCCAATGATGTATGCGATGATGATGCAGATTATTCGATGTTGAGCAGGCTAGAAATATTATTATTTATATAAGACGTCTATAGATGTATCTAGTATACACTGGCTTGACAGCGCGACGTAATTTATCCACAATAGTTGATTCTTCTCTTTTGAGCCCGGAAAAATATGTCCTTTTTCAATGCACTAAAGAGTAAAGCTTCTCAAGCTTTCTCGGACACGTCGCGCCAGAACAAAGCGCGCAGTGACTCGCTGTACTCGCGGAAACTCACCAAGGATGAGGTCTTTCGAAACGATTACAATCTGCCGGTCTCAGAGTCGCTGATGGATAATGTCAGCGCTGAGGTCTCTATAATCCCCAAAGGTCAACCAAAGAATTCCCATCGCAATGTGGTTTTCCAGGGCAGACTTTCGCTCTCAGAGTCCTTCTTGGTATTTATTTCAGCTCCAGAAGACAGGAATTGCGGGTTTGTGCTTCCCTTGGTTACTGTTAAACGGGTTGAGAGACTGCCCTCCAAGTCTCTCATTTTGGCATTATCTATTGAGCTGTACCACGGTTTGACCATCATCATCCAATTTGTCGGGCTCAAGTCGAAATGTGAGGAATTTTGCTCATCGCTCAAGCAAAACCTCAAGTCAAATCTACCCTTGATTTCAGAGCTCAAACCGTTTCTCAGAACTTTCTACTCTGAGCATCTGATTCAATCCTTGGAGCACCATGAAAATGACTTGCAATTACCACCCATGGGGTTGGGTGCGCAGTTTAAGTATCCCGGAGACCCCAGAAAGCTACGCGACAAGTCCAAGATGAGATTGTGGCTAGAATATTTCAATGAGCATGGCAGAAATATCACGCTAGTAAAGCAACCAGGCTTTTACAAGCTGGTGAGAGTAGGTCTACCAAACAGGCTTCGAGGCGAAATATGGGAATTGTGCTCTGGGTCGGTTTATCTGCGCATGCAAAACAAACGATTGTACCATTCATTATTAGACGAGTTTAGTGGTCGGAAATCATTAGCTATTGATGAGATTGAAAAGGATCTCAACCGGTCACTGCCAGAATACAAAGCTTTCCAAGATGACGAAGGTATAGAGAGACTTCGAAGAGTGCTTACTGTATATTCCTGGCAAAACCCACAGGTTGGTTACTGTCAAGCCATGAATATCGTGGTGGCTGCCCTGCTTATTTATCAGTCAGAGGAACAAGCATTCTGGACCTTAAATCTACTGTGCGATAAGCTATTACCAGGATATTACTCAAAGACAATGTATGGCACTCTGCTGGACCAGAAAGTCCTGGAGGCTCTGGTTAACAAGACTATGCCAATACTTTGGGATCATCTCGTGAAACATGACGTGCAACTGTCTATAGTCTCCTTGCCATGGTTCTTGTCAATATTTATAAACTCCATGCCGCTGGTTTTTGCGTTCAGAATCATTGACATGTTTTTCTTACAGGGCTCCAAGGTGATTTTCCAAATGGCTTTGGCTATCCTTAGAATTAATGGTGAAGAAATTCTGGACTGCGAGGATGATGGTCAAGTCATACAAGTTCTCAAGGATTTTTTCCTAACGCTTGACCATTCAGCGCACCCGGATAGTGAGAATGAAAAGATTAGGGCAATTACTAAGTTTCAGAACCTGCTGGTTATTGCTTTCCGTGAATTCTCAGTGATCACTGATGAAATGATAACTCAACAGCGTTCTAGATATGAGGATCAAATCCTGATTGATATTGAAATTTTTGCAAAACGCACTCAGCTACGAAACCTCAAGAAACCAAAAAACCTAACCCAAGAACAACTAGGAATGGCATATGATACATTTTTCTCAATTTTGCAAGACACCAGACTAGGACTAGGTAGTTCCAAGTCTGATATGAATTATGAAGCTTTTAAATTATTTATGCGTACTATTGTAGGCAACCAGTGGGACCCGGACCATGACTACCTCATGCGACTTTTTGCAAGGTGGGATACACAATTGAAAGGACAGCTAAGTTTAGGAAATGTGGTCAGCGGTTTAGATAACTTGGTAACAACCGACCTCATGTCCACCATGACTTATTTCTTTGAACTTTATGATGATTCTGGAAATGAGTTGATCAATAGAGATGGAGTACTGAAAATGTCGGAGGGTATTTTGTTTATCACTAAACCTTTCAGAGAAGGTGCTGTGTTAGATCAGATCTCACTCAACAAAATCGAGTCATTGAAAGCAGCGGCGCTGGCTACAAGCATGGAAGATTTAAGCGTGAGCGAACACAGCAATGGTAAGCAATCTCCAGAAATCCACATTGACCAGGATATGGTTATCAATGAGCAATCAGCACGATATCTGGCAGCAGTCAGCAGTTTCATCAAACGGGCTTTTGAGTATTCGCAAACTAGTGATGGCGACGAGAAAGACGACGACGACGATATTCAGATGAATTTGGGTACGTTTCGAATGGTTGTACTTGCTGATGAATCTCTGGAGTTACTTTTTGCCGGAAACATGCAGGCTTTGATCAGACTAGAAGAGCCTGCAGAAAAACGGAGAGAGAATATAACGCTGCGTGCTGTATTTGATGGCTTGATTAGCGATGGTATCAAAGTAGCATCAGAAGTTAAGCGGAGATTTGATGAACTGGACAAAGGAATGGACGACGACGAAAGAGAGGATGACAGAGAGAGTATATCCACAGTCAAACAAGCCGACCGTGACCTATTGGATGATCATTAGAAGTCTATTAATCGTAGTTGACATTAATTATACTCAGATAACAGAAAGAAACGAAAAAAAAACACAGAAAAAAAACACAGTATTATTGGGTCATGACAGGCCAAAAACTTTTCGGAGCCCTGAGAACTTTTTCTTCTTGCCGGGCTCTTTGTATTCTGGCACTTCCTCCTTGACAAAGCCGTCAGCTCTTGATGGCTTTTTAAGTAAAACTTTGGCACTTGTGTTGGGCGAGAACACTTCTTTGAACCCAAGTTTACGATTCGAAGACCCGGAGAAGTTTCTGGATTGATTGTGCTCGGTAAGACCAGCAGCTGCTGCAGCGGCCGTAGAATTGGAACCATTCTTACCTGCGCCAGAGTCCTTACTGCTTTTGGCGTTCTTGAACCTGGCAGCCATGGAAGATGAGGCGGTAGTTGCACTAGTATTTGTAGACGGCGAGGAAATCATGGGTATTTTCAAATCATTCTCGTCATCGGAATCTGAGTCGGCAAACCGCGATTTGAAATTGGCTCTGCTATAGCCAGAAGAGTTGTTATCAGATGCAAGTCCAGCACCAGAGTATTCGTTACTAAATGCACTTCCGTCAATTTGGGCAGACGTTCTTTTAGGGCTATCTCGCAACGTCAGTCGTTTGAACAAATTCGAGGGCTTCTCTTCCAAGCCAGCTCCATTATTCAGAAACTGGTCGCTTGCTCTTCTTGTGGGGCCATTTGACCTTTCTACTGAAGCACTTCTAAAATCAGGACGAGCAGTGTCAGACCTAAGAGAATGCCTTTTAAATCCACCTCTTTGTTCACCTCCAGCAGTAGAGGAGTATGCAGGCTCAACAGATGCGTTTCTCTGCCTCAGTGATTGTCTTTGAAACCCATTACCAGTAGCCTCAGTCGTAGTAACTCGTTCTTCTCTCATTGACATTCTAAACTTTTTCTTGGGTTCAGTAGCGCGAGCATCAGCAATTGCAACAGCAGAGCTAGGAAGAGGGCCAAGGTTGGAAGATCTCTGGGCACTTCGCTCACGCTTCCATGAAGAGTCAGAGCTGAGAGAGATTTCATCATCACCGTCGCCATAAGCCTCATTTGCTCCTCCATTATAAGTTGTGTCGTTGTGATTGTACATTTCGTTATCATCCTCATCATCAGAAATTAAAGCTCTGTAGCTGTGATCGATCTTGACTCGCGGTTTAGTAGGTGTTGCTACTGGTGCGCTGTTATTGTATTTGTGACCGGGTTTGCCATTCTCCTTGGGTTGATGATGCTTATCGTCTGCTGGAGATTTCATTTCCTCCAGAGCATCACTATATGTGGAAACCGAAGATTCACTGCCCGCAGAATGCAGAGTGCTGGCATGCATTGCCGCAGCATTGGTGAGTTTTTCACTATAGTGGTTTTTTGTACTGGCTGCATTCCGTACATGTTGTTGAGTTTGAGCCACTTGAGCGGCCGCTGTGGTCAGATCCACCCTAGCAGACCCATTAGCTTTCACCCCTGTATGTATTCTTGGTGGGCTAGTAGCGAAATTTCTGCTTGGAGCTCTCGCGGGAGGCGCATCTATAACAATATCATCATCTGCTTGGAATGAAACTCTGTGCGTTCGCCGCGGTTGATCGTCAGCTTGCGAATCCACGCTTGAATTTCTTGAACCGTCCTTCAGGGCTGGCTTGATGGGTGAGAGCGACCGCTGAGGCTGACGCTTAACTTGTAATTGATTCGAGCTGCTTGCTGGCTTTTCAGGCCGCTGCCTGCTGACGACTGGCGCTGTAGCTGATGGGTTCACAGTCGAGTTGGGCGACCTGGTAACGGATCCGTAATTATGTTCAAACTTAGGCGTAGTTGCAAAATCTCTGAAATCTTCTTCCTCATTCACTGTGTTGAGGTCTGACTCAAAGGAAGGTGCATACCCCCCTCTTTTACCATTGTTATAACTATTTCCTCCGGACCTAAAAGATCTTCCAGACATTGAGGAACCGACTGGGCGGTCAATTTTAGTTGTTTTGGTGATTTCAAACGATCCATATCTTCGTACAGTGGTAAGTGACATTGTCCTCCCATCATCATTCATAGTGACGTTCGTCCTCGAGGACATGCTGCTACTTCGTGGAACACTGCTACCTCTCCCGCCTCTAGTTCCACCAGCACTGCGAGATGCATTGGAGCTTACGCTAGAAGATCTGACAAGTCCTCGCGCCTGCCCACCAGGACCACCTCTATCAGCAGAAAACCTTCGGAATGCTGCTTCAGAGTCCTGATCAAGCGAATGCTTTCTCAGAGCAGTGGCTGCCGCTGCTGACGACAACGTGCTGTCTATGGAGTTACTTCTTTGCGATCCTGAAACATTTGATGCTGCTGCTATGGCTGCGGGGTTGGCAGTATGCCTATTCGGTGGTAGCTCACCTACGCCAGTGTATGCAGTCAGCGAGTACGTCCTTCCGTTGTTACGGTTGCGGTTTTTCCTGCCAAACATCCTCGTAGAAAAAGCGACTTCCAATAAGAATTAGTGAAAAATCAAAAGTCTAATACTATAAGGCGTGAAGAGTAAGGATTTCGAAAAAAAAAGAAGTACGTGCTCAAAATGTAGAACGCCCGAGCTTTTTTTTTTTTCCCCCTGTTGTGTTGTGTATATTTCGTTTGTTTTGGACTTGTGTACCTGAACTGCAGATTAAAGAACTCCGAGCTCAAAACTTATTTCCAAATAAAAGAAGAACCCTTAATTTGTATTCCAGCTATTTAAAAGAGCAGTTAGGAGCAGTAATGTGCAGTAACAGTGAAACGAAATAAATTATAAACAAGGTTGAGAGAGACCAAAGAGAGTTAAATAGCAAAAGAAATATATTCAGGACTGCTCTAACAAGACGCGATCGAATTCGAACAAAAAGAATTCCCATACACGACCAAATAAATATGTTAATATTACGTAAACTTTTATTTTAACTTTCAGCGATGCGCGCCTGTCAGAATTCTAGAACCCTTTTCTCTCAAATTCACTGGATGGATGAATTCAAAGAATTTTTAGGTTAATCTCCTGGAGAGAATACAAATTTTTTTAAGTTATCTGTATGCAAAAGGTGCATGTACATTTTATACATCCTTTAGAACACTAGGCCCAGGAGCTTTCCAAAGAATCCTCTCACATTTTTTGGGGACCCCTTCATGCCTGTAACTAATCCCGCGTAAGCTAAGGCAAAAATGAATGCTTCAGACTTGATGTTCTCCACGCAGAAATTCTTGGGCACTAGGCCTGCTAGTGCTTTCGGCGCCACGAATAACGCTAGTTCGCCTCTTCTGGTTTCGTTCTCAATAAGAGAGCTGAGGCCGCAGGTGAGACTGCCGAGGGCGGGTCCCCATGTATCATCTAGCTGTTGACATGACGCTTTGGGGAACAACCGCGGTCCTAGTCTAGTGCGTACCAAGCACACACAGTACCAGTTCAAGGCAATAAACGTGGCTAGAAACAAGGAAGACTTGCTGGAGCCGATAATTACGTTGTGGTACCATCTAGATAATCTCCAGTCTCGCTTAATTATAAGCGACAGCGCGTTGATTGGTATATATACAAACATGCCAGTTCCAAAACCCCTGGTAAGTCTCCATAATGCGTGAGCTTCACAGTTCTGGAACGTGTTTTGATGCACTACTATGCATGGGATAGGAACTGTTTTGCTTAAGTCACCGTACTCCTCTGGGAGATCACGTCTTTTGCATGCATTCACCAGAACTTTGTGATGGCCATGCTCTGATTCCTCTCCATAAACGATGTCTCCAGATCTTAGCTTTCGCAATGCTTCTACCAGGTCATCTTCCATGCTAGCTGCCATTGTTATCCATTTACGATATGCTTTGGGTAATCTTTCAGGGTAGTAAAACCAGGAGAACATAATTACATAGGACGAGGCCGTGAATAAACCAACGTCGTACGCTTTCAAAACTCTGTTGGAAATGCCATTCTTAATTGCACTTCGTCTGACTACCATATCAACAGCCCGCACTGCTAAAATCCATGTCATATCGCTGATATCTGCGTATTTGGGGTGCAAGAGCATGCCCTTTTTGTACGGAATGAAAGAAAGCAGCCCAGATATGAAAGCAGAAGAAAACAAAGCAGTAGCTGCAGTTAGTTTGTGACCCCCCTTTTTGTTCAGCACAGCATTCAACAAGTAGGTGGTTCCAACCAGTTTGGCGATAAAAGCAGGGAACCTATCTGGCAAAAGCCCTCGTTTCAGTGTCGATATTATCCTGGTAATAACATCACGTATGCTCTGCTTCCGCTCAATAGCTTTACTAATGATGCCTATCAGGCGAGGTAAAAGTATATATCCATAAGCTGCCATATACGCTAATGCAGTACTACAAGTAATTAGAGGTTTGTGTGCCAACAAAAAAGCTGACCTGGTTGAGCTTCAGCTTTACATACCGTTTGACTTCGTCTCTTTTCAGAATTGACAGCACTATGCTGAGAGCTTTGGTTTCAGCCATTGCTGTTGTTCTGGAGGTTTTCATCTTTCATTGGTGTTGTTAACATGAATAAAAAAACCTGATGTGGGGAAATTTGTGTTGGATGACATTTACTAAAAGGGTGAAAAAACATATATTAATTAGACCTCTAACAAAATCAAGCGATCAACTATAGCATGATAATGAGAATCATGAGGCAGTGAAACTAACACACCTGAACGTTACACATTACAGAGGAAAATCGCTGTTCTGAGCATGGAAGTTACCTCAAACCAAAGTAATCATGTGAGAGTATACAGTACAATGAGGTACTAAAATCTATGCCAACCGAAATACTGTGCCTTACGCACAAGTTCAATTAAATTTCTACTTAACTCAGCAGCCTGAACATCACCTGAGCACTCTAGAATCTTCAGCAATTCAAGAGAACCTCAGGCATATATATATATATATATATATATGTCATGACAGTATAACACCTGCCTAACGAACTGCCATAGGCTTAATACTCTTCACTGAATCTTACATAATTTTTTTCTTTCTTTCTTTCTCTCGATCTTCAAGGATTCCACACACCCGCACATAATTACACTTCTCAGCACAGGTAAATTTTCTTTCCTCCTACTCATCCCTTTTAACTTTCCTTACCAAAGCAGCACAAGAATATACTGGTTATATTTTTGTATCATATGCGGGCTGATACTAATACACGATGCCTGGTATCAGTGGCAGCAGCGCGAGCTCTAATTTAACTCCGTCTGCGTCTATGTTAAGGGCCCACGGCGACCGTGCTGGTGGCCCTGATGATTGGAATAAACAAGGAACGATGATACCAACAACCGCAACCAATAGTAATAACTCAGCATCAAGCCACCGAATCAATCACACAACGTCATTATCTGCAGAATCCAAGTCAGCAGCTCTACCTATATCAACATCCTCTGGTCCTAGTTCTAGTAAAGAGAACGAAGATGGACTCGGCATTCACAGAAACAGTGTGACACCGGCGTCTAAATCTGAGTCTTACACGAACGGCGGCAACGTTGGAGGAGATAGTCTAGTGGACCCGGATGATTCTGAAGCAGAGACTGTAATATTAGATGAACCTTTAAAGGTGAAGCGGATACCGCGCAAATACGTTTTGAAACGGGCTAGACAAATTGTAGACGATGATGATGACGAAGAGGAAGATGACGATGAAGAGAAGGATAATGATGATAATAACAATAATACTAATGATAATGACACCAAGAAGGGTAACGACAGATATAATGAATACAGTGACGACGATAATGAACACAATAATAGCAAGAGAAGGCATCTTTCACCTGATGATGTCAAGAGAAGTTCACATGGAAAGTCACATTTAGGGAAATCAGGCTCGGCGCCTCCACATTCTCTACCATCAGCAACTCCTCGAAGACCGTCAAATAGCGGCGGTAGCTTTGCATTGCTTAATCGGAAGAAAAAGCCTCGGACAGCTAGTACTGGAGATGATGCGACCCGATCAAAGTCGCCTACGATAGCAGCTGGCGGGACTGTACAAGCGGTACGGAAAGATGGCAGACCAATCAGAGATGCTAGCGGAAGGTTATTACTACAACGACTGTGCGACCGTGGAGATTACGAAAAGTCGAAGGAACTACTGGCCACTGGTGTTGATGTCAATGACCGTGATTACGCCGGAAATACTGCTCTGCATGATGCTGCTTTGAAAGGCCATGCTCGGATTGTAGAGCTTTTACTCGACCACGGGGCCATCATTGATATTCGGTCAGGTATACATGATCTTGATACACCTTTGATTGATGCAACTTCTAGAGATAGGCTGGATGTTATCAAGATTCTGATTGCTCGTGGAGCTGACCCGAGAGTATATAATGCTCAGGGCAAGAATGCTTTTGATTTCTTGGATAACGATTCTCCACATTATGACGTGATTGAGAAAATGTTCAAGGAGGCTATCTTGAAACTTCGAGCAGCCAAGAAACGTCGTGATAGTACTGGTAGCGGTGCCAGCGGAGATGAAGGAGATGCCAGTTTAAGCAAGGAGGCTTTTTATAATCGATCTAAAGCAGTACTGGGGACTTTTCCTGAGCCTGAAGAAGAGGGTAATTCCAAAAGTGCGGTTCGACGATCTGGTCACCGTCGTAGAAGTGGGAACTCAAATGGTGGTATGTATTCAGAGGCTCATGGAAATGGAAATGGAAATGGTGATGGCATCAATGGAGCCGCCGGCGGTAGTAGTAATGGCGGCAATAGTAATATCAGTGGCACTGGTGATTCTACTGATGATTCTAGTGAAACCAATGATAATTACAGTAGTACTCGACGGACGACTAATCACAGCAGGAGCAGACGCCGTGGAGTTAGATCCCAATCTATTCGAAACGATTTGCTCTGGATGGATTTGACTACGCGTACTGGCCGAGAACAAGTTTACAAAAAGGCAGCTGATGGAGATATTCAATTCGTGGGGAGATCACTTGAAGAGGGTTGGCAGCCTGACGCTGACTGCTTAGTTTTAGCTGCGCGTCATGGCCATACTGATGTAGTTGGGTTGTTGTTAGCATACGGCGTTGACGGAAGTGCAGTCAACGATGACGGGGTTACTGCGCTACATGAAACTATCGGCCGCGGCCATTTAGATACAATTAAGTTATTGCTAGATGCTGGGGCCAGTCCGAACTGGAGAGATAAAAGTGGTAAAACGTATTTGGATCTGGCTGTTGCGGCGAATGGGCTAGATGATGAGGAAACGGCGCTAATATCCAAATCGATGAATGTTGACGCTAAGGATATTGCTCTGGCTAAATCTGCAGAAACCACAGACGATAATTCTCAACCTGGCAAGAAGTCAAGTGTCAATAGTAAGACTGAGAAGGCTAGTAGTGATTCATCAAGGGGAAGCCGCGAGGGAAATTCTCCGTCTTCTGTGGTTGTGAAAAAGGAGAGCAGCAGTAACTTTGACGGCAAGCATCGTTCTTCACATGATGGCCAGAGAAGAATGTCTGGTGAGGTACGAAAGCACAGTTCCGATGATGGTAACAAGTGGTCTAACGAGTACCGGGAGAGGATTTTGAAGAAACGACGCGAAGAAAGAAAGGAGGAAAAACAAGACGAGAAACGTCAGGATAGAAAGGTTGAGAAGCCTAGCGAAAAGTCTAAACAGGAAGACAACCGGTCAGAGGAAATCGATTCTAAGCGTGCTGAGAAAGAATCCGAAGTCCGGAAAGCTAAAGAGGAATCCAGAAAGCGCGAAGCAGAGGAGAATCAGCGGCTTGAGCAACGCCAAATTGATGAAGCTTTGGAGCGTCAAAAACTCGAAAGAGAAAAACGAGAGGCTGAAGCCAAAGTTGCTGAAAAGGCAAAGGTCGCTGCTGCCGCTGCCGCTGAGGCTGCAGCTGAAGAGAAACTTGAAGCTGAACGTGAGCAAGAAAGGCTTCAGGCTGAAGCTAAGGCTGAAGAGCTGCGAGCAGAGAAGAAACGCCGTGAAGAAGAGCAAAACTTGGAGCGCGAACGTGAGTTGAAGCAACAGCGTCAGCGTGATCGTGAGCAACTAGAAGCACAGAGGGAAAAGGAGCGTAAAGCTCGACAAGCACAGATGCTCAAGAACCTGCAAGAAGAGGAGAAGCGTCGTGCTGAGAAGCTGAGTGAAATTGCTCAACGAGAAGCTGAGCGTAAGAGGCAAGAGCAAGAGGAAGCTGAACGAATTAAAACGGCCGAAAGGGAGAAGGAAATAGAAAAGAAATTTGCTCTTGAGATGCAGGTACAAACTGAGTATCGGCGAAATTTCCCATACGGAGTGCGAGTTGCGAAAGTTCATCCTGCTGTTTTGGCTGATATGGAAGCGATTTTCCCATTATGGGCTCGAGTTGATGAGGAAAATGAATTGTACTTTGCTGATGTTCAAGTTTCTTTACTTTTAGGCCTGGTCAATATTCACATCAAATATCCTAATTTATACAGAGAGGCCATTAGTGTTGAGCAAAAAGAACGCCTTTGGAATCTCTTTATTCCCTGGATGTGTCGACCTGTTTCTGCTGTAATTGCTGATTTCAATGCAGGTAATATTATTGGGCAAGCTACTCATGCTGCTGCGGTGATTTATGAGCGAAATCAAGAAAAGATGAAGTTCTTTGCGATGAATATCTACTGGATCAAAGCTAAGAACGTTGAAGAAATTGTCGAGAAGGATTTTTCGGATTTTATTCATGTTTACAAACAGAATATTGCCAAAGTTGATTTCACTCATCATCATGAGCGCCTCAAAAGTCTAGCCAGCACAGGTAGGAGTGAAAATGAGAAGGGTAAAGAAGCTGAAACAAGTAGTACTTCCAGGTTTTCGAGTATCCAAAGCGAGCTGGCTAAAACCCTGCCTATTAACTTGAGATTGAAATTGGAGCATCCTCAGAGACCTAAGCTTGAAGTGTCGGAGACCGTCACAAACTCGTCATCAACAGCAGCAGTCACTACCACATTGTCCTCTTCTGCTCTCAATGCAGCATAACTGCTGTGTTTTATTTATACATATATACATATAATTTTATTATTGTTTATTGTCTTTTTTTTTTTTTTTTGAATATATTTACAGTATTACACATAACTCACTTTGAGTCCCATGCGAGCAGTTTGTGACAACTTGCTGAGAAAAAAGCTCAAAGCCTGTTTTATCTTTAGTCTTGTCTTTGTGTGTGATAGCGATACCGCAATCAGTATCAAGAATGACAATACCTTGAACAATTTGGTGTTTGACATGATTTCAGTGAGTTTCTTGCTCCAGTACGAATTAAACGAGTTGCGTATGAGCGTGGTATAGGATGAAAATGAAGATGCTGGGACTCTTTGCTCCAAAACCCCGGTGTTGCTGTTGTTTCGGGAAAGTGCTGGTGACGGGGTCCCGGACCTTGATAACTCAGATGATGGGGTACTTGAAGGATCCGTGCTTGACCCGCTGGAGCTGCTTTTGAAACTTTTAGCATCATCACTTTCATTTTTATCTGCACCTTGTTGTTGCTTTTGTAAATCCTTGAGTTTAGTTTCTTCTTTGATTATCTCTTGTTTCTGTCGTTCAGCATAGTCTCGCTCTATCGAATCAATCTGACCCACTACCTTGACCTTGGTCACCTCGGACCCGAATATCTCTGCACTTTTGGTCACTTCTCTAGCATAGTCAAATTCACCGAGTGATGGTAAAACTTTCAAAACAAAGACCTCCACTAATTTCAAATGAAGCTGAGAATCTTGCAGTATAGACTCTGAAGATAGGAGCCCCTCTATTGGTGCAACGTAAGGTCTCAAGTTCTTACAGTGGCATGCAGTCAATGCAACTAGTCCGTATGCAACGTCCAGCGGCAAACCCTCTAGTTCATTGTTAACTGCATCAAATGCTCTCAGAGTACTCTTCCATACCTGACCATCAAGTACTAACTTCGTTAGTCTGGCCCGTTCCTTTCTTGGCCACTCCTCACCTTTTGCACGACTAGTATTTTTGGTGCTCTTAGTTTCGCCTTGCTTAATAGCTCTATCTAGTAATGCAAAATACAACTTCCAGCTTTTAATCCAAGTTTTCTCAGATAAGCTGCCACTCCGCAGATAATTATTGCCATTTTCAAGAACAAGCTGTAGTGTAGATAATGATTCAACAAACCTACGGTTCAGAAAAAGCTTCCCCGCTTCTTGATATAAACTATTACCTATGCTTTTGTTGAATCCATCATGTATTGACAATGACAGCACCGAAGCGCTCAGCTCTGTACTTTCTCCCAAATGCTCCGTAGTCATGTTGACTCACACTTTCGCAGCATAAAACTGCAGTTTGGTGGAGTGTATATATATGTGAATGCTCCAGATAAGCCGAGGAGATAAACTTAAAAGATCAGAGTCTGTTAGTCCATATATCATATATAGCGATTATGTAATCTTTATTTTTTCTGCTATAGCTATATTTTTACTCTTTGTGATTTCACGGCCGGTGTCAAATTCAACAAACGTGAGAGTCTTCTGAAAAACTCGTAGCTATACTACTAACCATAAAGCTTCATTGGGGTTTGGAGTCCAAAGCAAGATGCAACAATGCTGATGAGAAACTGAAATGTTAATTAATTATGTTATAGCCGGCTATCGATGGCGTGCTAAGAAATCCTTGCACGTTATCTTAGATCTTGGAGCCGCGCAAGCATATACTCAGCTGTCTCTCGACTTCCTCGAACTGGAAAAACACTGCTCATTTTTTTTATATATAACAGGACTATAGAGCTAGATGTCTGAGAGGACGCCTTTGCTTCAGAATGAGTCTGAACACGTTTACAAGTCAGACGTACTTGAAGCTGGCCCCGAATTTAGTATTCTGTTGCCTGAGTCGACAATCCTAATAGATAACACTAGCGACAGCAGTCCAACCCAGCTACATCATGACACCACTACTCTACGAGGGGTAGGCAAACTAGGGATAACATCTTCGACATTTTTGATTCTGAATCGAATGATAGGTACTGGAATTTTCAGTATCCCTAGTAGTATTTATGCATCTACAGGGTCTATTGGCTGGAGCATGGTTCTGTGGGTTTTTGGAGGAATCTCAGGCTGGGCAGGGTTAAGTGTTTATTTAGAGTATGGTACAACTATACCCAGGAACGGTGGTGAGAAGAACTACTTGGGGCTGCTGATAAAGAAACCAAAGTATATGGCACTAGCCACATATGCGGTGCAAGCATTTCTTCTTAACTTTTCATGTACAAACGCATACGCCTTTGGGCTTTATGTTCAAATGGGTCTCGGATCCGAGCCGACGGTCCAGGGGACCAGATACATTGCATCTGCGGTAATAATCTGGGCTGTTTTCATGCACTCTGTGTTCCCCAAAACTGCACGGTTTGCATTTAATGTTTTGGGGATATTCAAAGTAGTAGTGTTGATACTTATCGTGATTAGTGGTATGCTTGCTCTATGTGGGGTTTTCGGGCAAGAGGCACTTTCTCCCGACTTACCACGCAGTTTCAGTGAAGCGTTCCAAGTAGACGAATGGGTTGGCGGTGGAGGGATGTACAACTTCTCGGTCAGTCTTTTAAGAATCATCTATTCGTACAAGGGCTGGGAAACCTGTAACTCTGTAATGGGAGAAATAGAAAACCCCGGGAGAACAGCTGCTATTGCAGGCACAATAGCGCTAGCTTTGATAACTACGCTGTATACTATGTGCAATATTGCTTATTTCGCAGTAGTGCCCAAACAGGAAATCGTGAGCTCGGGAGCCATTATCGCGGGTAATTTCCTGAAAAGACTATACGGTGAGTCTGCGGCGGGAAAAATCTTACCTTTACTTGTAGCATTATCAAACTTGGGGAACATTCTGGTGGTTTCATATGCTCAATCTGTGGTTAATGCCGAGCTTGCGCGACAGAATGTTATTCCCTTCTCGAAAGTGATGGCATCATATTGGCCGTTTGGAACTCCCGTGGCTGCTCTGATCTTACATGCCTTCTTGACAATTTTCGTGCTGGTGATCCCGCCTCCAGGAGAGGTTTACACCTTTGTAGTGGATTTGAGCTCGTACCCTACAGCAATAACCACGTTAGTAATTGCGCTGGGTCTTTTGTTTTTGAAAAGACAACCATCATGGCAGAATTATAGACCAAATGTACCTGGGGAGTTCAGGTTCAAAGCTCCAATGGTACTTGCAATTTTTTACATTCTAACAAACCTGTTCATGCTCATCATGCTGTGGATGCCACCTCCATCCAGTTTCAGTGACACACACAAGTTGCCGTATTTTGCTGCACCACTCACTGGGCTTTTCATGATCCTACTTGGGCCGATATACTGGTCTTGGTGGAGCCGTACTGAAGGTTACAAAAAACTGGAAGAGTCGCACGAAGAAGATTATTATTGAGTTGCATGCAAAAGAAGCATGACATGCTAGCTTAAATAACTTATTTAACACAATAAAAATATGTAACGGCGCCCCCCAAAAACAAGAAAGGTAAAAAAAAAAAAAAAAGTTAATAAAAAAAAAGATGCATGAAATAAATATAAATATATATCAGTTTAACCAAGGGTGCTCACTGATATCCTTAACTGTTGGTCTTTTCCTCACTTCTCTGCACAGAATCATTTGTATCAGGTCTATTGATTCCGGGCTAAGCACGAATGGAATTCTCAAATCTGCCTCCATGATTTCATCAACATTATAAAAGGGATTTTCCTTGTAAATAATGGTGTATAGCAAAATACCCAATGCCCACACATCCTGTGGCTTGCCTTCATATGCGTTACCGCCCAGAACCTCCGGCGAGGCGTAGTCTATAGTTCCCACGAAAACGTCAAACGGACCTTGCTTGGTGAAAGCAGCAGATCCAAAGTCAATTAGCTTGATTTTTCCATGCTCGTCCACTACAATGTTTTCATCTTTAATGTCACGATGAATAATGTCCCTGGAGTGCAGATAACTAACCGCACTGACAATTTGCTTAAAGATGAGCTTACATTCATCTTCATTCATGTCAGGTTTCAACTCAATCAAATCAAATAAATCAGTACCAGGGTTGCCGTGACGTTCCATCTCAATATGGTAAAACTGCTCGTCCTCGAAAAAATCAATATACTTGACAATGTTGTCATGAGGTTCCTTGGAGATAGTATCCATGACTTTGATTTCATTGGGGATAGTACCCATTTTGCGGTCGCGTGTCCAAGTATCAATCAAAATCCGTTCTTTAACCACGCATTTCAGTACCACAACTTCGCTGCCAGGGATTGCATTTGCAGGGTTCTTATTCTTGACTAGCAAAACTTTTCCATAGGCACCTTCACCCATTCTACTGATAACCTCAAAATCGCTGAGCTTTTTCCGGCGCCTCTTGACAGCAACCGAATCCGCATCCTCATTCTCCTGCTCATCCTCACTGCCAACTTTTTGCACCAAGGGCCCAGAGGTTTTACTCCCCAAACTAGAAACCGAGTCACCCCCTCCGCTGATATTCCGTTCATGAACGTTTTCCACCGGTAGAGTTTTGGCATCATCTGAGAAAACCGAAGTCCTCGAGGAATCATCGGCGCGTCTTTTACTTACTGTGAGACCATCACTTTCACTCTCAGTGACAATATCAGCAACAGTGTTTCTTCGAGCCGCATAAGGTGAAGCGGCTCGAGATGAATTAGCACTGCTGTTATGACTTGCAATTCGCTGTTCCAATGTTAGATTGAGCTTGAGTAGCTGTAAAGGAAGCTGATAATTCTGGTCCTGGAAATCTTCACTACCGCTTTCACGCTGATATGATATCCAAAGAGAATAATGATGCGAGGATATGACTCTTAGTTGGATATCTATAGCGACCTGTACACCCTCGCATGTTTTTGCCAAAACTCCACTGGGCGCAAATAATCTGGCAAACTTACCTTGCTCTGAGAAGTAGCCATCCCAACCGTGCTCTCTACCCCCAGGAGGAGTTTTATCTCCCTCAGCAGTAGCGCTATCGGCAGCACCACCAGCGTCATTGAACGACGACAAGTCATCCAAAGACCTACCGGCAACTGGCGTATTAGTTGCTGTGGTGTGGTTTGACGAAACGTTAGAAGAACCCTTGTAAAATTTAGCTCCGTTCCTCTGGCGCATCTCTGTCTCCAAGCATGCGATTTTCCTAAACATGTGTTCCGGCACCACCATACCAATCATGAGTGGTGTTTCCCGGTCAAACTGACAAGTATCAAACAACAGGTCCATGTAGGTTGCAAACTTGGGTATAATCTCGCTTATTGATCGACCCTCAAATCCTTCAGATGCATCGTCTGGATTATAGCCCAGAAGCGAGAACAAAAAGTACCGGTTATAATCCACAATGCTGTAATCTCGTTGATCTATAATCATCACACCTGCAATATGAGGTAACGATGACACTTCAACGTTAATGCTTGAATTGTCCTCAGAGACAGAGAGTAACTTTGTGAAACAGGGTATGCTGTAACCACCATCAACATCATAGTCATCACCAGCACTGCCACTAGAGCCTGTGGTTCTTCTGCTTCTGCTTTGTCTGCCTTTATTTGTAGTACTTTCTAGCTGAAAAGTGTGGTAATGCAGTCCAGGCACCTCTTCAGCTACTTGTGCCAAATTTAATGATAACATGCTTGTCATGAAGTTTGGGAAAATATCATCAATGGTGCGAGAAGTTGTCTCAGTTAAAAACTTTTCACCATTATTCCCTCTAACTCCGATAATCTTAGCATCAGCCACGGAAATTTGCAGCACAGTTTTATCGCAGGGCACTTCTTCCAGAACCCAAACTATAAATCCCTTTTGATGACGCTTGATCCAGAAACTGGCAGTGCCCCTTGACCCGTTTGTTCGCACGAAGGGCATAAGCTGGCCACACAATATAACCGTAGATCCACCAGAAGTTGCGCCAATCTTACTACGCTCTTCAATTACCTTAGCCACATATCTCTTGTATGACGGTTCAAGGATGCTGGATATAGGTTGATGCTTCATATCTTGCTGACTAAAACCCACCATTAAACAAGCAACATCATTAGATGAAAGTATCTTGAACGGAGAATTAACCTCTGTGGTGAACACAGCATGGTTGGTAGAGTACTTAGAGTACATGGGATGCAGCGGCGTGATGCTGAACTGTGATGCATTGTTACTGCCAGTGCTATTCATTGCACCATAACCATATCCTCCAGCGCCACCGCTGCTGCCAAAACCAGAGGATATCCCATTGTTTCCATTCTTTGAGGGAATTCCAGATATAAAGCTCCCACCAATACCAGCTAGCGGCCCTCTATAATTGCTACTAGTTGGCGAAGGAGCAGCACCATTACCCGTAGAGTTGGCTAAGTTAAATGACGAAAAGGAATGCGACATTGATGGAACAGAAACCATGGACGTAACGCGATGAACTGCCGAAGGTGCAATATCAACGTATGGAGTAGACAATGCATCCAAAAGTCTTCCCTGTAACTCTAAAGGAGCAACATTAGTCAGGGTTCTTTTCTTTCCATGGGGCTTTTCAATTATTGGAGGTGAATGTGGCAAATTCACACTACCGCTGCCATCGTTATTGTTGACGTCCAAAGAAACTGGAAGTTTTTCCCCTTCACTTGTTACTGCTGCTGCTGCTGCTTGGGCAGCGGTATTAAGCAATGATGATGATGATGATGATGATGATGGTTGGGGGGAAGGCCCTGGGGCTGAATTTTTGGTAGCATTAGTCAACGCGTGCCCCGTCTGCGGGTTTCCGTTAAGAACCAACGGGGGGTTAGAAACTGCTCGAAACGTATTTCGGAAAAATGCTGATTTGCCTCTCCATTCTGAGTAGTTGGAAGTGCCTCTATTGAAATTATTGTTGGCCTGTGCTTTCAATGCGGCCGATGACCCAAATGGTGATGATGCTAACGATAGTGATTTTGCATCTCTGTTGCCGCTGCTGCCGCCATTCCCCAAATACCCTATAGTTTTTCCCACTCCCATACCGCCTCCCATACCGGGCGGTAATGATTCAGCTGCTTCTTCCAGCATTTCCAAAAACATGTTGAGGTCCTGGATCAATTCCTCTGGGTCGTCAGTGACTAGTGGCATCTGTAGGGTTGAGGTTGAATGCACCAGTTCCCGCGATTCTAGCACTGACGACTTATAAGGAGTCAGCGGAGTAGGCATGCCACCACGTCCTCTGGGATCTCTTAAACTCGAAGGACTTCCGCGATAATAGTTATTATTGTTTGGAGCTGGCTGTTTCTGCTGTTGTTGCTGCTGCTGCAGGTTAAGTGCTGATGCAGAGGATCTCAAGTTGCCCAAGAGTGATAGTGTTGCTGATGCAGATGACCTTATGCTAGTACCCAGTTGGTGCTGTGATGCAGTACTTGAAGAATCCAACCCTGCCAGCCTGACGTGCACTTCCTTCAACATCTCAGGGTTGTCTCTTAGCAGTTTAAGCGATCTCCGTAACGAGAACAGCCTCGATGATAGTGAATTTCCAATGTCATAAGTAAACGAGAACGAGTAAAGCGATTCAGAGCAGAAACTCAATATTGACATGTCAGTAGACGACTCTGATCCTATAGAAGGAGAACGAATTCTAGAAAAAAAAAACCTCTGTTAGCTTCACTGTGAGCAAAATGACCTCTCTGAATCATCGAGCAGATCAACGCGATGATATCAAAAGGCTATCAGAGAAAAAGATTTATACTTACGCAGGAGGTTTTGGCAATGGGCCACTATCATCTGGGTATTCTCCACCGATAAAGAAAGATGCATTTCGTAGTTTTGAATACTCAGTCATAGATCCGTGTTTATTAAAAGGTGTTCCAATAAAAATCCAAAAATCAACTCCAGAAAAATTTTGTCGGGTTGTTTATGTTTGTGGTGAGCTTTGAAGAGTAAGAGCCCGGAGTTGATTTGAGATACTCGTCCTGTATCAGCAATAGTGATTAGGTGGGATATAGTAGTAATGTATAAATAGAAGATTCAGAAGAAATGCAACAACGGAGAATCCTCACAGACTTCTATAAGCTTTCAGGAGGCAACGATGGTGATAGTGGTGAGTTGTAGAAAAGCAGGAGGATCTGGAAGAAAATTGATCAGATTGGTATTTTTTCCCGATATAAAAAGGCTAGTTCAAAACCTCTAACATAAAACGAAAGGAAAATACAAGATCTGCTCAGATCTACATTTTACCGATAACTGAAGAATTGTGTGGGATTTCTCGTGGGACATTGTGGAATCTGACTGTCGTTACTAAGTGTGTATTTACCGGCCTTAAGCTCATAGTTGCTTTGGACTTATTCATTATATTTCAGGCAGAATTTATACTTTCCACTGGATTTCAAACAGCAAATACAACTATTTTATTGCGCTTTCTTCATTGATTGTTTAGAGTGAAGCATAGATATATATTACTAGTACCGTAGAGCAACTCGGCGACTTATTTTTTATCACCGTGAGCAGATGTCAACTTCATGAGCTTGCCAGCTTCTTCCATAAGAGATCTAGAGGAGGAGTTCCTGTGTAAGAAGCTCAGTCCCAGGTGTGATGAACTTCTTGAATGGTTTCCGAATCTACCACCAGCGCTAGAAGTACCGCTGCTGCTTCCAGATTCATTCGGGATGGACGTGGAAGGAGTTAGCCGACTTTTCTTGGGCAGTAGACTTTTGCTGTATAGTGAGTTTGGTTTACTAGCGGAAGGAACTGTAGCGCCACTAGCACTATTACTGCCGCTGCCACTTCCGCTGCCACCATTAGATTCACCAGCATTCCTAAGTTGAGCATAAGAACTTGTCCGAGATCCTGCTGGGCTAGAGTTTCGAGTTTCTCCCGGACTAGGAACGTATTCTGGAGCATACTCAGAATCGCTCAAATCGTTACTTTTCAGCGCAGTTTCGTACGATGGCACGCGTGACAACGCTTTGATGTCAATTTCCGACGCAGGGTTAGAGATTCCTGGAGAAAGCAGTGGGCTTCCCACCCTTGACATGTGAACCATCTCTGGACTTTGATGCATGGAAGAGAAGTAATCACCCCCTCCAGCGTTACTAGGACCAGCAGCACCACCGGGCATCATCATGTATGGCGTATTTGCACCAGAGGCTGATCTAGAAGATGCGTTACTGCCACTGAATCGGCGGCTGGTTCCATCAGTCAACTGCTGTTGCCTCTCCAAGTCTCTCAGCTCTGCAGCGAGTTGCTTTTGTTGCTGTGTATTTAGTGCTGTCATTCCGAGCGAGTCGTACTCATTTGATCCTCGTCTGGATCTTGGGTTCAGTGGCGTTGACGCGCCACTAGTGTTTGCCGAGCTTGCTGGAGACGGAACTTCGCTCCATAGCCTGTCATAGATGTGATGTTCATAATTAGGTGGTGCAGCTGTATCTAGAACATCCAATCCGTCAGCACTAACAGAATGACTCAAATTACCTCTGTTGCCAGATGCCATAGCAGCAGCCGCTAGCTGTGCCAGGTGCGAGCTCGATGTAGATTCGAACAAACGATCTTCAGCATGCGGGGTTCCTGGGATTTGTACAACCGTAGGGTCCAGTGCTGAGATTGCAACATTAGGGGAAATAAATAAATATATTGGTAAAGATGCGCGAAGCTCCGAAGTGTGACCTGCTGGGTTCAGCAAACTGATGGCAAACTTCATTTTGTGGGCCACCTTGATAAACTGATCGATGGTACAGTCTTGAGTACATTTGGATAAACTCGTTGGTAATGGAACCAATTCTCTGACATCCCAAGAGTCCTTGAGCTCGTATCCATCTTCTGGGCCGGGAATCTCGTGCTCCATAATGACCTTTTCGATGCTGTGGGTTTGGCCGGACGCTGTTGACAAACTGATATACTCCACCACCTGGATTTTGATTTTACCAAGCTTCAGTCCCTTCAGTAGTGGCACCATCAGCACAGTGATTGGAATTTGAGATCCGATCGCTACTGCTTTAGATGGAATGCTAATGGTATACTCAACTTTCTTAGGCCATGTATTCTCGATAGATACTGTTTGTGAGAGCTCAAATGCATCGGTACCAATTGTTCGAACCAACCTGATATGTTTCTTGCTCGATAGGTTATTGGAAAACCTGCCCCTTTCCACTGTGGCCAAGAGCCTATACACTACTTGTCCCTCGGCGAGACCCTCCACAGATTCATAAATGTCTCCCGGCAGAACCAGCTCAAATGGCAGTTCGTAGTTTCCCTGGGTAATCGTGGTCATGTGAGAATTAGAGCTTGAGTGCTTTGGCCTGATTCTGGCGGCCTCATTCTGTAGATTCTGCCACTCGTGCTCAAACACCGTCTTTTCATACTTCACCGGGCGCGTCATCTGACCACGCGGGGTCATGATAGACTCGAACCAGTTGACTTTGAGAGTTCCGACTAGTTTGAGGTTGATCTTCTTGACAGATAGCGGGTCAGCCACTGAAAAAACCACATTTCCAGTAAGCAGCACCGAGGCAGCTTCCTCGGGCGGACCTCTCAGTACTATAACATCTCGGTCTGTTCCTTTGATTCTAAAAGATTAACTGTTAGCTACAAAAGACATTTTGTTTCTCGTTTGCCTTGCCACCCCTTATCTATACTGGTAGTATTATGATGGTAGCACAAGATAGCTGAATTAAAGACTTACCTAATGTCAAACAGAGATACGAAACTCTGTGATTTCTTGAGGACCATCTGTCACTAGCGAAAGAAGTCCAAATAGTGCGTGTGTGATTTGATGGTAAATCTAAAGCTGTGAGCTGGTTGGGATTGGATGTGTATTGGACACGATGATGGGATGAAAAGCAAAAGAAGGAAAGCAAAATAATCAGAAAAGAGACCAAACAAACTAATCAGGAGGAAAAAAAAAAATAAAAAAGGTTAAACAAAAGTTTTTTAAACGAAAAGTCCTAGGAAACCCACTAGCAAAAACTAGAAGAATAATAATATTAGAAAAAAGTCAAATTCTGCTCTCGGGTTTGATTTCAAATTCGCTGCTGTAGCAGGATCAAAATTTTCGGCCTTTGTACGAGGATTTATCGATGATGAAACCCTCAAGATTTCTGGAAAAGCACTGAGAAATGAAAGCTGAAAACAGCAAGAGATCCAACCCGAGATCTCGAGTAATTATATATATATATATATACGTACATGCACTTGTTGCAATATAGTTTCTCCGAATCACCTTGGTAATCCTCGCTGGCTATTGAAGGGCCCTTGATAACCGCAGGAGGTACAGCGCCCAGCAACAAATCAAGAAACAAAAATACAAGAAAAAAAAATAATAGAAACGGATCTTGGGATTATCCGCGCTGTGTTACATGTACATCATTTCGGCTATGTTACTTCGCGAGGCAGCAGCTGCTATTCTATATATACTTGTAAAATTTTAGAGAGCTTGATGATCTCGAAGTCTCGTGCCAAAAACTCCTTTGAATTCAGCTGGTGCTAAGGTTACGAGAAACATACGTTCTTTGCCCAAGGGGGCTGATAAAGTGTCATCTGCTTGGATTCAGCCTTTTTTTCAGAGTGTGGCTCTTCCTTATTTGTTCCCGTAATCCTAGAACGCAGGGCGGCTGGCATCTTGAAAAGTTTGTGCAAAAATGCGTGGGAAAGTTTTTCCGGTGACCGCCGCCGCGTGGGGCTTCTCCTTGCGTGTCTGATAATGCACAGAAGTTTGACTCAGCCATTTCGGCCATAGAGATCTTTATGTATATGTAATCATTGAAGCACCTGTATATCAAACAATGAATAGCTATATATAACGGCACCATCCTTATAAAGCTGTCGGGTACGGGATTGACTAAGGTGCAAAGCAGGGAAGTGTATATGGCAGAAAGTTGCCTGACTGCAAATTCAAGGTTTCGATAGCCGATGTTGCTGAGCCTTATTTGATATTAAAGAAGCTAATCCACAGCTCACAGCCAACAGCAGCTTCCCATCCATCTCTGCAAGTGTTGAAGCTGGAAATCTTGTAACTGCCGAGACTTCCATTAACGCACACAGGCCTGATGGATGTATGCTAAAAATTGACAATTATGTGATCACCAACTAGGGCCTGATTCTGTTTTCAGAAATGCCATATAGGAGCTATTACAGCCTTCGCCAAAGCGTGAATCAACGTTTGAGCAGTACAACTGTTTTGTAAACTGATGAGCCTGCCATTCTCGGCTTGGGCCTTTTTCTATATACAGTCGATGAGAGTTATTGCACTTCGGCTTAGGTGCTTTGATGCTGCAGGAAGCTCCTTAGGCACGCTGGGTCTGCATTCATTGTCTTACACAGTCCTGCAATTGGATCTCAGCATGAGGGGTTTATGCATATATTCCCACTTCTTTGCTTCCTTCTTACTCCGTAATAAGCTTTGCGACCTCGACTTTTTGTCACACCAGTAACAAACTTATTCCCAGACTTTCCATTGTGTCCATCCAGTTAACAGGCCGGCCGCCGCTGGAAGCCCTCAATGTCCACGTGTTTTCTATTATATTCTTTGTGGTGCTACTGTTACCAAATGTAAAAGGAGCAATACTTAAGTCGAAGATGCTAGAGTATTGTTGGTAGTAATGCGGCTGGGCCATAGATCCCAAAATGCAGACCGGGAATACCAGACCTCTGTAATATTCCCACGGGATTTTCTCTAGAACCTCTATTCCTCGTGCCACTGCTACAGATATTTCTGGGATTTCTGGCAAGAACTCGTACAATACACCATTGAGAAACACTAGTATTGCCAGTGCAAAGGCTCTTGTCGTGTTTTCAATCAAATTATTGCTATCTGTGGGGGCTAGTGCAAAGCTGAGCTTCTCCTGTATCTCTGCTCCTGCTCTCATTATTTCCGGCCTTGATATTATAGGGTCAAACCCAGAAGCTCTTTTCCACCCCAGTATCTTTGCAACTTCGTCAACTTGAACCAAAACCTCGGTTCGACAGCCCATGAGATCCTCCAGCGGGATGATATAGTTCTTAATATCATCAAATCTTCGGGCAAGCTGGCACCGCTCGCCCTTGGTTCCCACCGATAACAAGTCAGTCCAAAAAAAACAGGAAATCAAAAAACGACGGCCATAAGCCTCTGTTTCTCGAGGATCCGTGGCAGGTCTAGGAGTTTCCAGGTTAACCTCGTATCTTTGACTGTTGTTGAGCTCTGCGTCAATCATCATCTTGACGAGTGTGGCCCCAGCTGCCAAATGGGGCTGCCAGTTCTCAAAGCCTCCTCGAAATAACTCAAATGATATGAGCTGAACCACAGCTGCAAGACTTTGAGTGTTTGTACTCGGGTCATTTTTGGTGCTTATCGAGTTTCTCAACTCTTTCAGAGTCAAATCATGGTGCAGCTGCAAGGACTCGTCAAGTTCTTTGTTTTGAGCTGCAAAGTACATGGCAGCAATTGACAAGGCCGAATGGTATATGGCTTTTGATCGCGACAACAGTGGGAACATAAAAGAACTAGGCCCTCTGTAATACTGCCACTGCATGGGGAAAATGTGCTCCAGGTAGCATAGCAAAAACTCAGCTTCTCTATCTTGTTTCCATGCAATATTGTTATCTGATCCTGAAATACTACTACTCGAAGCGGCAGGAGACCCGTCAGGGCTATCCTGGACTATATTGGGCGTGCCAGCGGTCTTTTTCCGTTTCATGTTAGACTTTCTAACAAGCCATGCTGGCTTTTCCCCGTATCCGTAGCATTCAATGCTGGCCATTTTGCACCTAACGCACGGCAGACCAGACTCATCGCACTTTTTCTTGCGTATTTTGCAAGTCCAACATCCAGTTGAGCTCCGAACCTTTGCGGTAGGAACCATTGGACTATCTCTATTACCTTAAATTTCCATTTATCCCTTTAATGAAGCAAGCTAAGCCCGGATCTCAGAGAAAGCACCCCAACGGTCAGAAACGACTAGCCAATTAAGCAAATTCCTGACCAACTACGAAAAAGTTTGGGCCTGTGGGTCTTTCTATATTTATCAAGTGGCATGAACTGACAGCCTTCAAAAAAATCAACAGTGGTGAAAAAAAAGTAGTATAATTACTATATGGAGATTCAAGCTGGCTCAATTGTGATTGTTCAACGCTCTAAATCGCGATTTTTTTTCAGATGCCCGAGATGGACGGGTCACAGCCGGGACGACTCTAAACTCTTTTTCTTTTTGCAATTTTCTATATTTCTATTTGTGCGAGCAATAGTGAAGCAAGTTACAGTGAAGCATTTCTGGTTAAGCACTGGAGCATATGTACAATCAACTAAAAATTAAACCCAAGAATGCTGGCGTTCTGGCGGTTCTACGAGCAGTTTTTTTTTTTTTTTTTTTTTTTTTTTTTTTTTTTTTTTTTTTTTTTTCCCTCGTCTGACTAACTGCTAGCAGTAGTGATTATCAGGCATCAATCGAGAACTAGGTCAAATCTGATAATCTTTCCATCATGCCCAAAGATCAGATAAAATTCTCGAGACAAGAAATTCTCAAATGCACAGCGAAAGCCCTGAGTCAAATTAACAGATAATCCAGTTGACGTCAGATTCTACGGGCATGCTTGAAGACAAGAATCCGAGTTTACGTAGACAACGAACTATAGTGCTAGATTTGTGACCGGTATTAGCTAACTAATCTGGCTCTTTCCAGCTTAAGCGCAAAATAATAGATGAGAATCAACTCTAGCATGCAAACTGCAAAAAATATTTAAACATAATGCTAGTTAAATGCTTTGTCATGTGAAAAGAAGAGCACGAGAAATTTTCATAATAGCTGGGATATGAAACCAACTTAGCGGTTATATTTTCTTGTTGTCAGGACAGCTAACATAAAATCGGTGCGGCGCCCCTGACTGGAATTTTACTATGAAACTGACTCTCAACCATTAAATATATATAGATAATGCTAGGTCTAGTTAAAGCATGGCTTCTTTTGTGCCACATTGAGCCTTTAGTTTAACATCGAAATGTGCAGGTTATGTTGCAAGTGGCATAAAAATTCGGTGTTGCAATTACTAATAGAAACACGGTAATGAAGTTACCTTTCCTTTCTTATAACCTAGTGTTTTTATTTCATTCAAGTTTAGAACAGGCCACCAAATCTTTGCAAATTGAAGTTTACGAGCATCGTCACTGGCGAGCCACACAGCAAAATGCATTTGAAGGACGATATAGATCCATCTCGAACTAAAGTTGGTACAGCTCTAGTAACACACTCTGATCTATTCAATCAAACTTGGTCTATTTCAGCACCTTAGCTACACACAATTTACAATCCAAAAGCCAGATTGGACGGTCCAGGAGGAGCCTTGTCTAGAGCAGTGACATAAGACTTTGTAAGTCCACCATCGACCAAAAAATCCTGGCCATTTACATAGGAGGACTCATCACTAGCCAAAAAGACCACAGCCTTAGCTTGTTCAATTGCCTCACCGAACCTTCCAGCTGGTAGATGCACGGTTCTTCTCAGAGTCTTCTCTTCGGTATCCAAGAATTCCTGCAAAAGTGGAGTGTTCAAGGGTCCTGGACACAAAGCGTTGACTCTGATACCCTTTCTGGCATAGCAGACTGCGAGTTCTCTTGACATTGCCAAAACGGCACCCTTAGAAGTGGTATAGGCGATCTGAGGAGTAGCAGCGCCCATGAGCCCAACAAAGGATCCAGTGTTGATGATGGATCCTTTAGTGTTGTTATTTTTCAAGAATGAGGCAATAGCATGCTTGCATCCATAGAAAACGCCCTTCACATTGATTGCTTGGGTCAAATCCCAGATTTTGTCTTCAGTGTTCAAAACACCGTCATCCTGAGGATGCATAATACCAGCGTTGTTGAACATAACGTCAACGCCGCCCCAGGCTTCAACATAGTCAACGAGGGCTTTTACCTGGTCTTCCTTGGAAACATCAGCAACTTTGTACTCAATCTTGAGAGAGTCAGGAGCTTTAGACAAAGCCTTGACAGTTTCAACAGCCTTTTTCAGTCCTGCCTCATTGATGTCGGAAAGAAGAACATTGGCACCCTCGATAGCAAACTGGATGGCAGTTTCTAAGCCAATTCCACTAAGTTCAATTAGCATGATAGCTTCAAGGAGATTTTTTGAATATTATATCGGCTTACCCGGCAGCACCAGTGATAATAGTGTTCTTTCCTTCAAGACGAGCGACCATTGCAATTGTAGAATTTTTTATTAGTTCGAATGGTTTTTTTTGTTGAAAAATCACAAGGTTTGAAAGTGGATGGGTTAGATAGATATAGCTTCTGATTGTGCTGTGATTAGTATTACAATCACTCGATGGGCATTTGTAACTGGTTTATTTAACTGCTGCGTATCGCCAGCGCGGAATTTTGCGTCAATCTCGAGCGCTGGAGCCCTGAAATTTCCGCGCAGTTTGTGATGCTTTGGATGAATTGGTGGAAGGCCAGTTCGAGTTTATTGCCGGTATTTGTTATTCTGTGGGCAGTTCCAGGCACCGGCTGTTCTAGTTTTTTGTCCAATTGGTATAGAAATATATATATCCATAAATGCACTCTGTTCAATGCTGCTCAAAACCCCAATTCTTGCCAGAATATGCTTTCCTTGGAACTGTCAGACTCCAGGTTGGAATTGTCGACTTGAGGGAGCTCCTCTGGAACATCCATGCTTACTGTCACACCAGACCTGGATCGTGAGGTTTCGATCACCAACTCCGAAAGCTTTACTTTTTATTAGCTAAACAGTCGATATCGATAACGCAGCAGCAGGTATATATATTTAAACAAGCATTTGGAATCATTAGAGCCGTTTCTTGTCCTTTTCGCCTCTTTTTTTTCTTAGTTATCTCTAGATCTTTCTTTTAAACTCCTTCAATCCTGCTTATTTCAAATGTCAACGCAAGAGCTCAAAGAGTTGGTGAATACTCAAATTGGCTGGGCCGAGCATGTCAAGGTTGCTGGTATCGATGCTGATGGTATAATACGAGGCAAGATTATATCTCGGTCCAAGTTTGATTCAATATTGAAGGATGGGTTTGGGTTCTGCAGTGTGATATTTGGCTGGGACATGCATGACCGCACATACTCCAAAGACCTGGGTATTTCAAACGCTGAGAATGGCTACAGGGACCTGACAGCCAAGGTCGACCTCAAATCATTCAGAAGAATCCCCTGGGAGAATGATTGCGGGCTTTATCTGGTCAATTTCTTTAACGAGGGTGGTGAGTCTATTGCTCCATGTCCTAGGTCGCTTCTTGACAAGGTATGCTCCAAGGCTGAGCAAGAGCTGGGAGCAGCATGCATTGCAGGGTCAGAGCTCGAGTTTTTCACATATCGAGAAACCGCAGACACTCTACGAGAGAAAAATGGAACTAATTTGACTCCATTGACCCAGGGCATGTTTGGATATTCTTTGCAACGACCTGCTTTGAATCAGGACTTTTTCTATGATATTTTGAACACTTGCTCAAAGTTTAATGTTGAGCTGGAAGGATGGCATACTGAAACTGGACCAGGTGTGTTCGAGGCTGCAATTGGTTACTCCCCGGCAAGAGAGATGGCCGATAAAGCTCAATTGTTCAAGCTAGTCTGTAAGTCAGTCGGTCCCAAACATGGTGTATTGCCTTGCTTCATGGCAAAACCAGCCCAAGGGTTACCGGGTAATTCTGGTCACATACATGTTTCACTAAAGGATTCTCAAACCGGTGCTAATTTATTCAGCCGAGCGGAACCTGACAAAAATGCCCCCTGGCCAGATGTAGAATACTTGAGTGACGTGGGCCGAAGTTTCTTGGCAGGTTTACTTAAAGCATTACCGGATATCATGCCGTTATTTGCACCTACCATAAACTCGTACAAGAGGCTAGTAGAAAACTTCTGGGCACCGGTTACTGTGTCCTGGGGGCTGGAGCACCGTATTGCATCTATCAGACTGATATCACCTAGTGAACCCAACTCGAAATCAACACGACTAGAGGTCCGTACTCCCGGTGCTGATGTACATAGCCATTATGCCATGTCTGCAATCTTTGCTGCTGGTATTTATGGGGTTCAAAATAAGCTGACGCTTGATATTGCACCAATGGGTAAGAGTGTCACTGATAATCTTGAGTTTACCAAATTGCCGCGTTCACTGGAAAGTGCTACTGATAAATTTGCTGCACCTGAATCGCTGGCTCGGGTACTGCTAGGAGATGCATTTGTAGACCATTTCGCCGCAACGAGACGGGAAGAGATCAGCCAGTGGAATGATGCAGTAACAACTTGGGAAGTACAAAGATATATTGAAACCGTATAATCTAATAATTATAACTTGAGTCATGAAAGAAGTAAATAAAAAGAGTCTAATTCTTTTAATATTGATATAATAACATATTTCTAGTCATCCAGAATCTCTATTGACCTGGTTTCTTCTGGGTCCATCTTTACAGAATCTATCTCTTCAGCGTTTTGTTCCTCAGAATTGACTTCAGCTGGCTCACCGGGCTTTTCAGATTCTGAAATTTCTTGTTCTTCCTCAGATTTCTGCTCGGACTTGCGTTCAGGATCTTGCTCTAACGTTTGCTCAGATTTCTTGCTGGAGTTTTCTTCAAATCCCTGCTCAGGCTTTTGTTCGGAATCTTGTTCAGGCTTTTGCTCTGACTCTTGCTCTGCACTTCCCTCTCCTCGAAGTTCCTGAGAAAGCTTGACGGTAGGTATTGGAAATTCGAGAGACTTTTCAGACTCGGTACCTGTAGGACTCAATAAAACCCCTTCACCGACAACACTAGACCGAGAGTTACTGTTAAAGCTCATTTGCTTAGCTTTCCGTGCTCGTCTCTCAGCAAGTCTACTACCGCTGCTGCGAGGACTATTACTTCCACTGTTTTCCGCTGACCTTAGCTCTTCCAAAAGTTTTCTGGCGCGGTCACCCACTTCATCCACACTTTCCTGTGTATCTTCAACAGCAGTTGCCGAGACTTCAGACTCGCTTGTTCTGGGAGCAACTTCAGCTGAGGTGGCCACTTCCTGAGTACTACTTATACTTAACGGCGGGGAACCAGCGGCAACACTAGCATCGTCACCTACCTCGGACGCAGATGGGTCCTCGGCATTCGCATCTTTTGTTGACGGGGACCTTACCGGACTGAGCAGACTAGATCCTAGATTATATTGATCTGCAACTGTGCCTGGTGATTCTCCTGCTGCTGCAGCTGCCACCGCATCTGTCCCACTGACAGTAGCATCATCACCATCACCATCATCCTGTCCTTCCAATTCGACTGCTTTTCTTTGAGTGGCCATATTTTGTCTTGCTTGAGCTCTACGTCTGGCACTACGCGCATCTCCTGAAACAGGGCCAGCAGCCTTGAGTTTCTCTAACAAGCTATCCATGACAGAAAGTGAGCCCTCGCCACCACTAGTACTACCACTATTCCCACCATTTGCATCCTTAGCACTACCGTTCGGTGTAAGTGCAAGATTTTGTGCTGATCGGTTGGGAGTATCCAAAAGACGTTTTCTCGCTTCATAAAGTCTTTCTTCTTGTTCGCGCAACACATTCTCTTGCTGGGCTTTCTGGAACTCAGCCACAAAGGAGGCAAATTTTCCGAAAAAGGTGGAGCTACTGCTCTGATCTGTAGGATCTTCACCATAGTATCTCATCAACTTATCAAACTCGGCAAATGTACTTCTGAATTGGTCGCCCAAAAACTCTCGTTTACGTCTTGCTTCAGGTAAACCTCCCAACACCACAGACAACATTTTATCCTTAGGGTGGAACTTGGATGGATCACTCAAATTGCCGATATCCACTGAAGTTTGAATGTTCTTGATTGTTTGCATGAAATCCACACAATCGTTGCGAACAGACTCAAGAGATAACTTAGATGCAGTAAGCACATCAGTCAAATCTTCAAAGAAAGTCTCTACTCCTTCTTCAGGGAATGCCTCGCGACATACCTTATCAAGGTACTGTAAAAATGTCATTGAGTTTTTGTCATCCCTGGTGAACCCCAATCTTGGCAAGGTAGCTAGCCTGAATCCACTGGCTTGCTTAGTAGAGTCATTCATATAGTTACCCACCGCAAGAATGATTTGTAGCAGCATTTTCAATTTATGGGAATTCCGTAATTGCTCACATGCCGAGTCAATCAACCTGAGTTTACCCACAAGTTCAGTATATTCCTTCTCATAAGTAGTGATAACAATCAAAGCACGCATTCTTGATTTCCAGTAATGCTGTAAATTGAAGCAAAGTTCCACAAAGATATGGTCTGCTCTTTCCAATTCGTTGGGGTCCTTCTCAGGTATTGGCGGCGCACCAGCAGCTCCATCGCTAGCATCGTATCGAGTCCAGTCAACACTATAAGGTTGCAAGTTCTTGCCCAAGTTGATAGAAATGTCAGTCAATTCAGGCCGCGCCAGAAACTCCAGTACATTAGTGTTTTCCAGAACTTCGTCGGAACAAAAGAGAATCTTGATAACAAGCTCATCAACAGATAATTGGGAGAACATGTGCAGATTAATACCAAACTGCTGGCTTAAATCTCGAGACAAAAATGTAATCCTTTTATCCTTGGGCTTTTTGCTCCGCCCGATAAGTCGCTTGGCCTCCTTTGCCGCGAAAATACGTTCAACTTCATCAAAAACACCCTTGCGGAAAAGCTCATCCGCAAGCACCGGAAGACTTTGTCCGAACCCAGCTGATGACTTTATCGGCACTGGATCAACAACACTGCCCTCTTGACCAGTAGAGCTAACGCCACTCTGGATCAAAGGCATATCTGCCCACACCGTATGTTCAACTGAATCAAGCTTCTCCCAATGCATTTGCTTGAGTTTTCGTTTAGGCCGAAGTCCAAACGCATATGGCGAGGGAGAAACTGAGGCAACAGTGGGCGATAATACCCGCGCTGAAGGAGTGACAGGCAATGGCGGAGCAGCGGGACCTCCACTAAACTGGAGAAACCCAGGGCCAGATTGCAACTCCGGGGTATGCTGGAGTGAGGTAGATCCAGAAAGTGGTGGAGGCGGAGGTGGTGGTGGTGGTGGGGGTGGACCACCAGTAAAGCCATTGCCAGGAGGTGGAGGTGGTAGTGGCATAGAGCTGCCATCAGAGGGAGGAGGAGGAGGTGGTGGTGGTGGTGGTGGAGGGCCATTGAATCCAAGGTTGACACCACCCGGAGGTGGTGGTGGAAGTCCATTAAACCCAAGGTTGCTACTAACTTGCGGCGGAGGTGGAGGTGGAGGTGGGGGAGGAGCGGCACTAGTAAACCCAAGAGAGGTCTTCTGCTCAGCGCTCGCTGCTTGAGCAGCAGCAGGAGGCAAGAAAGATGGTGGAGGTGGTGCAACAGGAGGAGCCGGCGCTGATTTGTCAAATCCTAATAAATCTTGATGAGAATGACTGGCTACCTCACTTTGACTGGTGCTCTCTGTCTTTGATAAATTGTCCGCATCTGACAGTTGCCCACTTTCCAACATCCTTGAACCTGTTGACAGCTTGCTTTCCTGACCAACCTCTAGAGCATCGCTCTCTGGATCTCCGTTAACCTTCTGAGTCAGCTCGTCCAAGAAAGGCAGTTGAGGGGCCTTGTTACCAACTGTAATCAACCTAGCTCGCTCAGTGACAATCTCAGCATCACCGTACTCATTATCATCAGCATCGTACTCGCCATCTTCGTCATCTTCGTCTTCTTCGCCATTCTTATTAATGTCATTATTATTAGTTTTGTTGTTATCATCGTTATCATTAATATGGAAGCCTCCTTTGAATCCGATATCGATAGCTTTGGCCACATCGTTAGACTGCTCTTGAAGTTCCTTGAGTCGTTTCAACTTGAGTAATCTTTCCTCATACAAATCCTTTCGTTTTGCTTTTTCTTCAGGTGTAAGTCCCTCGTCATCAGCGAAATTCGAAGTTTCAAGCTCACGAGCTTGCCATTGTAATGCATCCATTTTATCCCGTAGCTCGCGAAGCCTTGCACTTGGCTCGAAATCAGCTCGAGTTCCCTCCAGCTGATACTCATGCTTCTGCCTAGCCAATTGCTCTTCAAGCTTCTGTGTGAGTCTTTCTCTATCCAGTATTCCAGGATTTGCAGATTTTCTGTCAGAAACTGATTCCTGCAGTTCTGAGGTGGTATTATTAGGGTTAATGGCAGTGGTTGCACTAGCTGCTTCCCGTTCTCGTTCCTTCAGCATCAGATACAACTCGCGAGTTTCCAACTCTCGATTTTGCAGTTCGACAATATGATCCTGTTGCAGTTCGTCAAGATCCTTTTGTAGGCTTTCATTGACTCTCTTTTGCAGTTTCAACATTTCCTGAAGTTCCTCAACTTGCTTTGCCATTTTACCCACCATTCCTTCTGCACCCAGGTTGACCTGTCTCTGCATACGGTCGCGTTCTGCACGGGCCTCTTCAGCTTGTTTAAGAGCATCTTTGGCATCCACATGTGCTCGCCGTGCCTGCTCATCAGTCTGGAGTCTACCAAGGACTGTTTGAATTGAGAAACTGAGAGCTTGCCTCACATCCTGGTCGGGGACTACTGAGTCAATCACTACATGCGATAGCAACGAGTCAACTAGCCGGAACATTCTAGCACCATCCTCGGAAGGGTCCTCACGCACAAGTAACATATGCTGCATGGTACTTAGGAAATACCCCTCAGCTTTAGTCCCCCGAACACGAGACCAGATTTCTTCAATAATTTCCATGGGGTTATTCATGTTTTTAATATCTTCATCACGCTGAATAGAAAGCAGATCCTCATAGTCTAGTGCTGCCTGCTCTTCATACCTCTGAATCTGCTCGTTTATCCTCTCCTGGCCAAACTTGGCCATTTTCATACATATCCGGCTTATACCGCAAGCCTTCAGTTGTGACCGTAAATGGATACGTATTTTGAGCTCAGGTACACCTTGAATTACCGCGTTGATAAGACACATTGTCGAAAGAGCATACTCCATTAACAGATTTTCAATTCCCACTCCACCGTTTTTGTATTCATCACTGGCACCTACAAGCGAGCCCATCTTACCTTGACCGTCCATACTGCCCTCAACTACCCTCATCCAAGCCTCGAACTTACCCATATCTCCAACCTCATTACGAAGCTGTTCGAAGGAATCGAGTACTTGCTGGTGTCCCAAGGGTCCTTGCCACACCGCCAAAAAAGTCAAAACGTCAGTAACTAACTTTCTGGTGGCTAGTCTATGCGATAATAAACTCCTGGCCATGGCGGGCACGCATTTCTTGGTATGCAGAGTGTGATCAGCACCATCCTTGAAATTCACCACGGTACGTAAACACCGCACTAAATCATACTCGCGGTCCAAGAGGTCTTCTGACCATGAAGTGCGATGGTTTAAATGTGATAAAACAGTAGAAAGTGCAACTTGGCCCTGAGCAGCAATAAAATCCTGTACCCAAGAAACTGGTTCTGTACGTAAGGAAACCCAGAGTTTAGCCAGTTGATTAGCACTAATTGAATTATCAAGCAGCTTACGCACATAAAACTCGGGACTATTCTCCTCAGCGTATTTACTGGAGCTTGAAATACCAGTAATCAATCCACCGCCACCATTATTATTGCCACTGCCACTTCCGCCCACGGAAATGCCCAGTAAGTTACTGTGATGGCCGCCGCTACCACTACCACCACTGCTACCGCCAATCAACCCACGTTTTTTCTTTTTGCCAATACCAGAATTCTGAAGCTCGGTTAACGCATCTTGATGAATCAATGTCCATTTCTTACTAGCAGGATATGCAAGCATTTGCTGCCTCGAAGCTTCCGGTAATGACTTGAAATCTCGTTTATTCATCAACTCAATAAATAACTGCTCAACCACCTCATCGTCCTGCGGTCGATCCACAAAATACTCTCCGTTGGGACCCATCACCGCCACATCTCCATTAGCAGCTTTGGAATAGGTCAAAACCGGGGTCCCGTCGTCTTCATAGTACGTGGAAATCCGATCATTGCTATTACCCAGAACCCTAGATTTCCGGCGAGGCGTTAATGAGCCATTAGTGGCGGTACTGTTTACACTGCCACCTGATTTCGACCTGGTCTCTGTGACGACTGGTAACGCAGGCAATGGAGCTCCAGGCATTCTTGAATACTGTCTGCTGTTGCTACTGCTATTATTGCTGTGGTTAGTACTGTGGTTATTACTGTTGCTAGCACCACTATTGCTAGTGTTATTGTTGTTGTTGTAAGGGTTGTAGTCTGGCCCCATCATGCCCCCATTACCAGAGGAACTACTGGTATAATGACTACTCACAGAATTCGAAGATGAATGGTAATGTCTGTTGGGTAACGGTGGGATAGGTCCCGATATAGTGGCATGTTGGCCAAAACTAGTCGTGGTGGCTGAAAGTTTTGAAGACGACGACATATTTGATGCTCCTGAATCTGTCCGCCGCGGCGAATGCTGTTGGTGCTGCTGCTGGTGAAGATGTTGAGGACCAGTAGATGTTGATACAGAGAGTGACGACATCACTGATGAGGGTATTGATCTATTAGTAGCTGTTGATGCGCTCGATATTGTTGGACGAAGATCATTATTGTAATTATTATTATTGCTGTTGTTATGCTGTTGTGAATGATGATATTGCTGTTGTGAGCGATGAGTGAGCCCAGGCAAATGCGAGACTTTGACAGGCTGACCCCCCGACGACGTTGAAACGTAAGGAACAGCTTGAAAAGCATTAGATCCATTATCAAGCGTACTTGAGTTACTAGCGTAACTAGTGTTAGAACCGGCTGAACTTGATCGTATTGCGTTAGGCGAGGACAGCGACGCTGCCGACGACGACGACGTTGAATAGAATGGTGCCGAGTGACTACCATTACTCTCGTTCCCACCACCGCTTAAGCCCATTTGCCTCGATAGCTTCTTGAATGCAGACATTTTGGGAGCTGGCGGCAGCGCCGATGTTCCGTTGACGCTGCTGGTATCACTTGGTCTCCGCAGTAATGATAATCCGGTATCCCCAGCACCATACGCTGATCCACCATTATTTTGAGCGTTACTCTTCCGTTTGCCACCAGCAGAACCACCAGGACTCGGGTAAGTGTCCGTTCTTTTCATGTAGAAGACCTCTAAAAGAAAAAACAAAATGTTAGCACAACATGGGAACAAAAAACAAAAAATAAGTTGTATCTGGAATATTGACGGAGATCACTATTTCATGCCCTTGAAAACTTGCAACGGAAATCAACCAAGTAGCCTAGAGATCCCACGCATAGTTCGAAGTACAAAAACAGAAACAAAAGCAAAGCAAAAAGGATAACATACCAAAAAGTGTCTTTCTGCGCTATCAGCGCTCAGCAACCACAGGGAGAGAGGAAAAAGAGTGTAGAAAACAACCCACTCTTTCCCGCGACCTTTCCAGAAGAACCTATCAAGGGCGCACAAGAATAAACCAAGAAACAAACAAACAAGGAAAACCAAGAGAAGAGCAAGACGCAACTGATTCAAAAGTCCTTCAAAAAAAAAACAAGTTATAATAAATATAGTAGGAATGAAAAGACGTGTGTATACGCAGTAACAAAACTGTCCGGATCCAAGCCAAAATTGATGGTTTGGAAAAATATTAAGGGGCCGGGTTCATCATCAGAATAGTATTATCTACTGTATATCATCATTTACTGTGGGTTTTTACATATAGAAAATGTGAGTGCTTATTAAGAGTGATTTAAAAGAACACCTAAAAGGGTTTACGTCAGCATTGAATTTTCTAATTTGTAACGTGTGGAATTTCTGTGCATAGATATTTTCTCGAAACGTATATAAATATTGAAGAAACTGCAGTGGAGAAAAAAAAAATAGACCGAAAACAAACAAACAATAATAATACTCAAACTCTAACTGGGTTCGCATTACTCCCCGTTAGTATCCTTCTTTTCCTTCTTACTTCCATTACTACTATGCATTCCTCGGTATTTACGAGGATCCTTTCTGGACATTTTAGTTTTGTCTCTGGTTCCTTTACCACCCTCCCAGAATGCAGAGTGTCGGTTCTCGAATGAATGCCTGCAATACTTGCATTGGTCACTGAAATTCTGTTCTCTTGAGCAAAACCCACAAATCATTCTGTTAGCCCGTTCAAACGAGTGGTCACTTTCCTCGTCATGACACTTATCACAGACAAAGACCCTATTGCAGCAGGAGAACCTGAACCATCTTGTAGATTTCTTGTAATGCTTACATTTGCCGTTTTCAGGTAATGGCGTACCTCCAGTCAAGTTCAGCTTGGCATCACGCTGGGACTTGGCTTGAACAGTCACTGCGGCAACCTGAGACAGATCAAGCTTATCAGTGGTGTAGATATTGAAAATGAATTCCGGGATTGTCAGTGAAAGTTTTGCATGACAATCTCTGCAATTGAAATGGGTAGGTTTACCCCATGAGATCGTCTTTGTGGGACATAAACCTGTGCATAAATCACAAGTAGGTTGAACCACGCACGGTAACAGATCAATGGGTCTACAATTGCCCAAGTCCAAGTACCCAGCTGTCGAGTTGGTAGCATGTATGATATCTTGTCTGAAAGCAATACCAATTAATGTGTGGCACTTGACACAGGTTGATCCAGTTGGCCGTGATGGCTGGCCATATGGAGCAGAATAAACATCCAGAAACTCATTACGAGTCTTGCATTTAGAACATTCAACAACTAAATTCACTTGAGTAACCTGTAAAAATCCAATGTTCTCTAATATTATCCCCGGGTACTCAATTGCAGTCCCCCTTTTCAAGTCAATCTCTAATGGCTCCATCTGTTCAGCGGTATCTTCAGTGTCAATGTTTTCAGTAGCGTGAGTATTGATACCAGCTGCTGCTTCAGATTTCTCACCGGGCTCTCTAATCATCATTGAGTCGAACTGGTTTGCGAGTTTGACATTAGGCTCAGCCGGTAAGGTCACTTTGAAATCAGGCAGCATCAAACTTTCGGTCTTCTCTTGTAAGAAATTAATCAGTGCGGTATAACTCCATAGCCTTTGGGTAGCCTTAGCATGAGAATTAAACGACTTTTCAATATTTTCGGCAATTTGCCGAAACTCCGGTGTAGATGATTCGGTATCTATAAGAATCCAACAAGAGCTCAGCGCAGCATCAAGTGGTATATGCAATTCAACATGATATGTTTGTAACAGTTCTGGTAAAATGTCAGAGTATGGCGGAGTTATCCGTATCTTAAAAACCACCTCGTCGTTAGTATCACTTAGTTTTATTATTTTATCACCCAGTCTATGCTGAAATGCTTCCAGTATGGCATTCACCTCTGTCCGTTGCTGCTTGGACACTGCTAGTCTAACCTTAGGACTGGGACTTGAACTTGGCACATTATCAACAAATGGTGTCTGAGGTTCAGCTCTTTTGGCTCTTCGTACAATTTTTATCGTAGGTCTCCTCTCCATTTTCAGAAACTCTTCAAGCTGTTTGTCCAGATCCATAATCATTCGCTGTAAATTGCGCTTCCCCAGCTGTGCTACCACGATGTCTCTGAACCCTATCTCAGCATTAGCAGAGTATCCCTTAGGTATATCCTCATTAGTAACTGAAATCCAGGGCGCACCACTAGAAGGTTCCGGATAACTAAATGGAACATGCAGATCAAAGTACAAATACTCAATATCAAATGCGAAATCAGGGTCACTAGGTTTTAGCTGGACTTTAAACACGTCTTGGCCATCAGTGCTACCAGCACCCTGAGGGCTTTTATCTGTGCATACACCATCAAACTTGAGCCACCGTTGTAACTGTAACAGTTCAGTAGCTCTTATCCCCAGTTTTCCTTGACCTTTGGGTTTGGGCCTTGATACTGTCGGCCGGGCTGGTCGCCGTCTTCGCTGATTCCGAGTTGAAGACTGTCCGTTTGATGGGTTGCTGTTGGGAGATGAGTTAGAAGGACCGCCCTGTGTACTGCCCTGTGTACTGCCCTGTGTACTGCCCTGTGTATTAGCTTGCTCAGCCATATCAAATTACACCGAGATTATATATCTGAAATTTGCTATAGTATATTGATCTGGCAAGCCTTTACCGTGTGCTTTATAAACATTTTTTTTTTGATTTTTCAAAGAGTGAGCCACTACTACACCCGTCATGATGAATCATCATCTAATGATGATTCACAGTGAGTATCTGAAAACAGCATTTAGGCCAACTTTCTTCGGACAGCTTTCAGTTTACTGCGAAAAAGTACCTGGGACTGGGAACTGTACCAGGTAATGACTGAGGTCGCTCTGGCTCAGTTTACTAGCCGAGGGAGAATTACCAAAAGTGTCCACGTGACCAATATTTTGTTTTATAGACACATTTGTTGCCGCGGATTAAGAGTCGGGAAGATCTTGCATCACAAGGAGCCTCGGCGTTGAGCCCTCTCCCCCACTATATTCACCGAATTTACATTATAAATTACTTACAACTTCTCTGCTTTTTTTATTTTCCCCAGACTTTTTTATTTTATTTTATTTGGCAGAGAGAAATTACGTCTACCAATATTCTTCTTCAACATGCAAAGATTATCACAGGTTTCACAGCATTTACAGCCTAACGCTGCCTCAGCGACTTCCAAGCTCACTGAGAAACATCCCGACGACGTTGTCATTGTTGCGGCCTATCGTTCTGCTTTGACCAAAGCCGGCAAGGGCGCATTCCGGGAGACTTCATCTGCCGAGATTCTGGCTGGGCTTTTATCGGGTCTGCTTGAACGAACTAAAGTTGACCCTAAGCTTATTGGCGACGTGGTTATTGGAAACGTTTGTAACCCTGGCGCAGGTGCCACTGAGCATCGTGCTGCTTCCTTATACGCCGGTATCCCCTATACTACTCCCTTCGCTGCTGTCAACAGACAGTGCGGCTCTGGACTGGCTGCAGTCAATGATATCGCAAACAAGATCAGTGCTGGCCAGATTGATATCGGTATTGGTGGCGGTGTCGAGTCCATGTCTCAGAACTACGGGCCCAAATCTATTGGTATTATCCCCGCAAAATTTCAGGAAGCTGATACCCCTGCCTCAAAATGTTTGATCCCCATGGGAGTAACAAGCGAGAATGTTGCCGAGAAGTTCCATATTTCTAGAAAGGATCAGGATGAGTTTGCCGCTGCATCGTACCAAAAAGCCGAAAGGGCCCAGGCTGCTGGTCTTTTCAAGGATGAAATCATCCCCATTAAAGTTACAGTTACTGATGATGAAGATAAAGAGGTGGAGGTTGTTGCCGACCGCGACGATGGGATTAGAAAGGGTGTCACTGCCGCTTCACTGGGTAAGATCAGGCCCGCTTTCAAAGCTGATGGGTCAACTCATGCTGGCAACGCATCTCAGGTCACTGATGGTGCTGGCGCCGTTCTGCTTGCCAGAAGATCAGTAGCCGAGAGGCTAGGTTTACCCATCATTGCCAAATTCGTGCACCATAAGGTAGTGGGCGTACCCCCGGAAATCATGGGTGTCGGCCCGGCAGTTGCTATCCCCGCGTTGCTCAAGGATTTGGGAATCACTCCCGAGGACGTGGATATTTATGAGATCAACGAGGCTTTCGCATCACAGGCTCTTTATTGCATCAAAGCGGTGGGTATCGACCTGGCCAAGGTTAACCCTAAAGGCGGAGCTATTGCTTTCGGTCATCCTCTAGGTGCTACCGGTGCCAGACAGTTTGCTACCTTACTTGCTGAACTGAAGAGAACCAACAAGAAGATTGGTGTAACTTCAATGTGTATTGGTACCGGTATGGGTGCCGCTTCTTTAGTCGTATTGGAGTAAATATGTTGTATTTAAAATTTTATATATATTTATATATATATCAATCTTGAGTATTTGCTAAATTGGTTTTTTTTTCCACTTTTTTTCCCCTTCACATTACATCATTACATTCATGGCACACCTGGCCTGGTCCATACCCAGATCCGACCATCTTTCCCAGCAGCGATGATACCCCTGTTTGTAAATTTGATATCGCTTAAGGGGTCGCCTTCAGCTTTCGCTACATGTACTCTTCGTTTAACCACTGGCAAAACTACCGGCGCGTCTCTTAATGGTACAAATGGGTGTAATAGCGTGTTTCCATCAGTTGATACACGTAACGTTGCATATTTATTACTGCCATCTTCACTCACAGTTGTAGTATTTGTAGTTGTGGTGGCTACTGACAATGAAGATTCCGTATACGGCTGGTGTTGGTGTTGGTGTTGTTGTTGTTGCTGCTGGTGTAGTTTTATCTCACTACTGCCTGATTGTAATTCCTGCTGTTGTCTCAGTGTCCGCGGTAAGAAGTCCCATAGCAAGATTTGTCCGTCCTCGCCTACAGAACCTAATCGATAAGTGTGTCGGTCAGATACATAAGGATCAAACTGAACTGACCTCACCCAGGAGTTATGACCTTGCAGCCTTGCAACTAAGTGTCTAGGCTGAGCCAAAGACCAAATACATATAGAATCATCCTGACCTCCAGTAGCCAGGTACTCTCCATCAGGCGAGAATGTGCAACATAGAAAGCCACCATAAAACGAGGGGAAAATATCTGTAAGCACTTCCCTTTCCAAATCTAATAGTCTAAGATAGCCATCTGTACCAGCGATAGCCAAAAGACCAACTTGGGTTGGCGAGAACTCTAATGCACTGATTGGCCCATTAGAGACTTTGTAAACTGCTAATGGGTTAGTTTTGTCGTTTTCTTCCTGGGCATACAAGGATTTGACCACTTTCAGGAAATCAGATTGTTTGCCATTCAAATTACTATTCTTGCGTCTGGTCTCCCAGTACCCCGGCCCAGCTGCACCATCTTCTCTGTCCTTATCAAAAATAGCCAATAAACCATCTGCGTGAGCAGTCACAAATAACGAAGACGCAGTAGTACCGGGAGATAAATCAAACGCAGGTACCCATCTAATTGCAGTCACTGCCGCTCGAGTCACATCGCCATTCTTGTTAATTCGATTGTACCGACTAGCCATGGCTTCAACATATATGGCATCACCAGCACTAGTTCCCAAAACAATATCAATTGATTTCGGGTTCCCGCTGCTGCTTTCAAATTGTTGAACAATATCATGAGATATCGCGTTAGCCTTGGTAAATAAGATCTTACTTAGAGGTTCATGTGCAACTTTTTTATCAAAAACGCCCAAGTCAACCCAAGAAAAGGATCTCCCAACATTTGCCCACACGAACGGCGCGTCACCAATTCTATCAGATAGCCGCTTATTGAAATTCTCATGCGTGATTGTTCTTGATATGAAAGAAGAGTTATTTTTTGAAAGACTGCTGCGTGGCTTGCGGCGTTCTTGAGGGGTGCCCACCGATTTCACCGTATGAGAGAATTTCCTGGCTGAGGTGGTCATTGTTCTGGTACTAGACTCGTCAATGTCATCCAGAGTAGTTGCAGTTGTTCCTGTAGCGTCATCACTCAATACCTGTGACGGCCTACGTCCACTAGAATTTGTAGGAATAGCACTTAGGAAATTCCCGCCATTATTATTATTATTATTATTATTGTTACCAGCACTGTTGTTGTTCCCCGGAGACTGAGAGAAAATCGACGAGGTCCATGATTTCGTAGTAGTGACAGCATTCCCATTGCTTGTACTACCAGATCTTATATTGATAGCAGCCGTAGAAGTGGCACTACTAGTGGTTCCCACGCTTGCACCAGAGACACTATTACCTCGAGGTTTGAAAAGACCGGTAGACCCGGAACTAGCACCATGATTACTGCCGTGGCTGTTTCCAGCTGACCACGATGACCCATAGAGCATAGACAATTTCACTCCCTGGGCAAACGCGCCGGGCTGGGTGTTGGTGGGTGCCAAAGGGTTAATCACTGCGGGAGGAGGGTCACTGGGGTGTGGTAAGGGCCCGGCAAGAAAAACACACAACCGAGCCTTGTATAGTCCCTCAGGCGCCACTAGCGTCAAGTCGTCCTCGTAGTCTACCTGATTGCTGCCACCGGAGCCATCCTTAGGAGGAGCGTCCAGAACCGTGGTGGAGTTGGTCGCCTCGAGCACCGCTGGAAGCCCCGAATAGGTAGCGTTGTAATATTTCGGCGGAGGAGGCAGAATGAACATTTTCGAGCGAAGCCAAAAGAGAGAGAGATAGAGAGATATAACAGAGTATAAAGTTTTAGAAAAACAAGAATAGAGAGAATAATTAAAAAAAAAAAAATATTTAGATATCCTGTGCGAAACTAGCGGGGGTTGGGTTAATTGAGCATAGATTGAAAACTCACACACTCCTCATAATAATACCCACCAGAAAAGTCAAAGAAAAAAAAACCCTCGAAACAACCTGATCTCACAAGGCTGGGAAAACCTAAATGGAGAAAATGTTGCAACCGGTGAAAGAAAAAAAATCAAAAAAGAAATAATTTATATATGCATTACGTTAGTAATCACGTGCGATTAATTTAGTTCCTTTTGGCTAATTGTGGGGAAGCCCAACGTTCAAATAATGATTAAAGTGAAATAATAATAATAATAAACTGAAAATGCATTATACATATGACAAAGTCGTAAAAAAATATTCGTTAAACATCTATCCTCGGTAGTTCCCATAGGTAACTACAGCAGCTAGCCCGTCTAGTTTAGACTTGGGCATTGCAATTTGTTGACGGAGATACCCAAACTCTGGGAATTTCAGCGCAATGACCCCATCAAGATACCCCAACAGGTTTTTCACAGTAGCCGTATCCTTTTCCTCTTGTGATTTTGTTGCTGCTGCTGCTGCTTCTGGCACTGGTGCTGGCGGCGGTGTTCCTTCCGTGTTTTGCGCAACCATGTCAAAAGTTTGTCTCGAGTTTGCCTTATCTCGCAAAGTGCTTACCAAGTGGGGTAAGAAAAATGATACTAGCGGTGACACTGACACCAGGGGGCTTTCAAGTAGAGAGATCAATGCGCCAGCATCGCTCAATCTGGAGATAAGCACAAAGTGATAAATTGCCTTGAGTATCGGCGTGGTATCCCATAAAGATTCCAAATTCTCAGAAATCACCGGTTGCAGATTTACCAAACTGTCTTTATCCAGCATCATTGCTAGCTTCACGCTTTCCACGCCCACTCTTGATCCAAACACTTGAGCATCACCATCTTCATCCAGACCTACCAGTTCTGGCGAAATTTGAACCGGAATATGTTTGACCGTCGCATGCAACCGGTCCAGAATAACCAGAATCAAAAACAACCTTCTGGATAAGCTCATATCATCTTCAAAGTCATCAAACTTTGGTGACAGAGACCCACTACTGCGTTTGGAACGAGGCGGCGACGGAGACGCTGAGACTGATTTCCTCCCGGACTTTGCATGTAGTCCCAATTCATAAATAATATTGATACAAATTCCCAAATGAATAGACTCGTTAGTTTGCAGATACAACAACAAATAGGCAATCAGCAACAAAATCCTGGACTTGGAATCCAGCTTGGAAGGTAGCGGAATACTGTTGGAGCGATCGTTGAGTATCGACAATATATGTCCTGGTGTACCAGTCTGTCCATTCTTGTTGGTCAGTCCGGTAACTCCAATCAAAACCGCGTATCGAAGCTGGGGTATAGGACACGCTTGCAGCCTAAGTTTTAGCTTTGACCTGGACCGGGGAAGAACCGGCAGAGCGGGGTGAATTAACTGGTAGTAAGTATCAATAGCTCTATCATCCCATCCAATCAAATCCTGATTCTGAAACCCGTTACTATTATTACTGAAACCGGGGTTCGGATATGACATGTTTGGAGAAGATGAGTAATGTGGCGGCGTACCATTCCCCGGAGGAGGTCCAGGGGCCTTGATAGTGTTATCAGCGCTGTTCAATGGTGGTAACGTCGATGATGATGTCGAAAGTACGGAAAGGCTTGGGGAAGATGGGGATAGCGCAGGTGGAGATGCAGGTACTGCTGCTGGAGACAGAGAGTAATCTGATGCATTGGATCCTCTCCTTGAGGGACGATTTCCGTATGCCGAGGGTGCTTTGACAAAGTACGAATTGAACTTTGCCTGGGGCTGCTGCGTCTGAGCAGCTTGCTGTTGTTGTTGTTGTTGTTGTGGCGGTGCTTGCAAAGAATGTTGCAAAGAATGCTGCTGCTGCTGCTGAAAAGGAGGGTTGTTGTTGAACCATACTTGTTGAACAGAAGGAAGACTAGACGCAGGAGACGGGGGGTTTGGTTTTGTCATAGTTGTCGGCGTAGTCAAACTCTCAATCGATGGAAGTCTATCGTATCTCGAGGATCGTGGAGGCATATTGGAGGGCGGAGGCAACAATGATGATGAACCTGAAGAAACAGGATAGTCGGATATCGAGAAAGCACGTTTCCGCGAAAAACTGGACACTGCCGGGGATAGGTCATTTCTTGTGCTGCCGCTGCCAGTACTCCCGTTAGTCCCATCTCCAGCCACCGGGTTCATTATCGAGTGTCTGTGGTTTGCAGACTCCCCTAACATCAGCGGAGTACTGGAAGTAGCCACAAACGAGAAGGAGCCATGGTCACTTAGATGACTGCCGCTGAGCGGGTAGCGCGACGACCCAGAGGAAGACGTTGTTGAAGAAATGGAGCTATTGGAATCCATGGAATCTCTTCTCGATCGTTTTGAGGGACCTCGTTTCATAGGCACCCGCGAGAAGGAGCACTTGTCACCAACCCGTTTGCACGAAGAGCACTGGTAGTCCTCGTCTTCCGGATCACAGTCGCTTCCAATCTCACACCTTATTTTCTTCCGCCGACACGCGTCGCACGCCCGTGAGACTTTTGACCGTTTCCTGGGCGGAATCCCCTGGCCCATGCCCAGAACAGCTCCAGTAGTGCTTGCTTTGGATGGTTCGCCGAGACTCACGGCGATGTTTGTTGAAATCATGCTGTTGTCATTATTATTATTCTTATTATTATTGTTATTACTGGTGGTGGGGTAAATCTCAGCACCGGACAACTCTAATTGCTGCCCATGGGGGATCTGATCAGAACTGCTGTTGTTGTTGTGCTGTGACGATGATGATGATGCGGTGGGGCGTGAAGTCAACTCGATCGAGCTTGAGTAATTGGTCGGAGCAGCCGCAGCCGTGTTGTTGGCTGTTGTTGCAACAATTGCCGCACCACCAGAAAACGTTGTTGTTGGCGTCACCTTGGCCATGTTGTGGATGGTATTGTCACCGTGCTCCTGTTGTAGTGGAGCTGGCTGGGCTTGCTCTGAGCTCTGAGCGGTGGAAGAGTCAGCGTGAGTTTTTGAGCTTTGGTTTGAGGGGCTGGTATCATTGGAGGCTTTAGTTTCCGCGGTATCAGGAGTTATTTGACGCTCAATGGGGAAATACCCTTTCTCGTCACTCGACGAAATTTCAGCCTTATTATTTTTGCCTGACATGCCGTCCACCGTGTTGTTAGAGTCGTTGCCAGTGGTGCTGTTTTGGGTGCTGTTTTGAGTGCTGTTTTGGGTGCTTTGAGCGCTATTTTGAGTGCTCTGAGTGCTGTTTTGAGTATTCTGAGCGCTGTTCTGAGCGCTTGTTTCAGAGGTTGTGTCGGGCTTCTGTCTGAAGGAAGATGTTTGCAAGGACCCAAGCGCCGTAGTGTGAGGACCTTGGGCGCTGCTGCTGGCGGCGGTGTCTGTGTCTAAGCCTGACGGACGCAGCCTCAAAGGCAGGTCGATAGACGTCATGTGAGACTTCTGTATTGCTTGTGTTCAGTCCCTTGAGTGTCCCGCTGGTTCTTTCAAGTATAAATAGAGGAATATGAGGTCAGAAACCTGGTGAGACGAGAAAGAAGAACCTTTGACCAGAGAGATATAAAACCGCTTCCTGATAAATAAAAAACAGTGGGAAACCGTCAGAAAGTGCTGAAAAGACAGTAAAAGGGGAAAGCGAAAAAAAAAAAAAAAGGTTATGGAGAGAGCGGAAAAAATGGAGGATTATAAGGGAATGAAAAAAAAAAAGGTCAAAAGAAAAAAGAAAGTTGGGGCAGGATACAACCGTACATACCTATATATATGAGACAAAAAACTAGGTTTTGATCGGAGGATTTTCTCAATGGTCAGGTTTGGCTGAGTTTTTGCGGGGAGGGGCACACCTTAATTGTGCTTAGGTAAAGGCCCGTTTCTTTTGCCCCGTGAGACACCGCAGCAGATCCCCCGTTTCTCGCACAAGACTTACCCGAGGACTTACCCAGAGACTTACCCAGGACTTACCCAGGATTTACCCAGGACTTACCGGAAGACTCACCCAAGACTTACCCAGCCTCTTCTCGTTACTTCCGTTCAAAGCAGCACAGCAAGAGTCACAAATCTGGAGCCTCGGATAAACGTACTCCGCCCTCGATACTCCAGATGTAGCAAGATGTTCTCTGAACCAGCGTTATATAATCCAGCCAAGCAACCCCCAAACCCACCAGATCCCCGGCGAGGACAAGCGCATTGTCGTCTGATGGTTCGGAACATTGTTTATGGAACCTCTTCCCGGAGATCTGGGCGGGCTGCACCACCAGTCCAGCATTTGCAAAAGAGGTTTTCTTCAAGATATATATCCACGTTAAGCTACGATTTAGTTGCTATGGTGCATTTTAGACTTTTACTCTTCCAGCCCACGCGGCTCCAAAATCTGGTGAGATTTCAAAGGGAAAAGAAAAGAGGTCGTGATTACGTAAACTTGCTTTGTCCTTTAGGCGTTGTGTAACTATGCATTTTTATACAGCCCACAGATCTGTCTCTAGAAACCTTATAATGTACGCATGGCATACATGTATATATATACACCCATATATATCATACCCACCCTGTCTCGGAGCTCTATTTCCCCTACTACACTGGCTGTGAATGCTTTTATCTCTGCAATTTCATCCTGAGTCAGATACTAGCATAGAGTTAAAACAAAAAAGTAAAACTACACAAAAATACTGGCTTAGTCATATATCATTTTCAATTAGCTAATCTGCGGGGATTGAGCGGAAATCATTCATCTACAACGGTTTCTTTTAGGTCCACTCGCAAAAGTCCCCCCCTCTCACGATATGTCTTGAAACCACGATAAGTGTCTTGCCAATGCTGCTCCTTTTTAGTTCGGCTCTTCGGTAGTATTTATGAGGTGTATGATCTTCATTAGTATTCACAGGATACTCTCAATAACGAATTTGCTTAAACACTACTAGCTTGTCCTGCTCGGATAACCTGAACCTCCACTATCTCGTCATCATCTTCCTCGTCTTCTTCGTCTTCTGAATCATCTTCGTAATCATCTTGGTGCGTTTTGCCTTCGCTCTTTTCTCCCCCATCGTTCTCGTGTTCCAGGCTGGTAGTCGGCTCAGCTTCATGCTGCTTCTGTTCCTGGCCAGTTTCGTGGCTAGTGGAATCCCCTTTCTGTGAATTATCCGGGCTGCTATGCTCATCAGCACTAGCAAATGCTTCCTCTTCCTCACTGCATTCAGCGCTGGTTGCTGCTGCCTCCAAAGTAATTGCAGTGGCCATAACAATAGGCGGCGTCTCACTTGATACATTGGCTGCTTTCGTCACGTCACTTACTGAATCATTCGTTGGCTGGCTCGTTGGGTGGCTCACAGACTTGGTCACTGGCTCATTCTCTCGTTCGGTGAAATCCAAGCCTGAATCCCTATCCTCGTATTGATCCTCATAACTCTCCTCGTCAGGCTTCGCAAAAGTCCCACCCACTCTGGCCCAAAACATTCGTTCACGCAGCCTGCAGCACTCTTGCCATGCTCTGGACGCACCTTCTTCATCCTCCACTCTCCATACCCCGTCCCTAACGGATCGCAAGAACTGAATAAAGTCACACACTGCTCGGACACGGTGCAAGCAGAAGTAACACAGTGGATACCCACTGCTCACTTTTTGCAGCTCTTCGCTTGTCGTAGTCCCACCACTATTCAGCTCCTCGTTGTTAGGCGGCGTCGTAGTATATTGTAATATGCTATTGTCTTCCAAATGCTGCGTTAACTGTTTCCCGACTTTTAGATTGTGCAACCGTGCAAATATCAATTGCCCATCTCGAGCTTCTCCGCATAATGCGCAGCTAGAAGTAGTGGCCACCGGCGGCGGTTTCCTACTTCTCTTGCCATCATCGCCGTTAATCTCTGCAGCACCCACTAGCAGCTCCTTAAAACTATAACCCTCGTTGATCGCAGCTATTGGCTCCACAATCGCAGTGCCTTCAATCAGAGCAGTCATCACTGTTCGTCTGCCAAGCCATGATATACCAGGAGCCTGGTCGAGTCGCAGCGTGGGTTCAATGTCATCCGTACATGCTCGTTTGAAAAACCGGAAATCCTTCAATGACCCTGAAGATCGCTCGGTAGGGGTATAGCTTCTTGGATAGTTAGAATTGCTGTTATTAGGTGATATTGGTGATCCAAAAAATGTGGTGACCACTGGCGAAACCGGTATGCTATTATTATTATCATGATTATTATTAATGTTATTATTATTGTTGCTGTTGTTGTTATTATTATTAGTATTGTATTGCTGGCTCATGTCGGGGGTTTTGGGAGGGTAAGCAAGCTCTGTATCTTCTGTATCTATGCTTAGCCTTTTTAATTGCTGTCGAATTGCAACCGTCCGTCTGCTGTATCCGCTTCCCTTGAGGATAATCACCTCGAAATCATCGTAATTATTCCGTATATTGCGTCGTAGTATTGGTCGCACCATACAGCACAGCTCGTCTTGAGCTACCAAACTACTAGTGCTTTGCTCGCTCAAATCATCTCTTTCTGATATAGAATTTTCATTTCCAATGCTCTTTGTCCTGCCAACTGACTTCTTCTTAATGCTGCTCCGTCTTTGCTCTTCGCTGTCCATATTTGCCAGAACTGTTTTCAGCCCATCTAGTTGCTGTTTCATATCTTCCAATAACGCATCCTTCTCTTTTAGATTCAAAATCAGTTGGTCATTCTTGCGCTTGTATCCAGCAACCTCAATATTTGCCTTAGAAACCATCTCATTGGCCTGACCAAATAATGTAGCGGTCAAATCCTCAACTTCTCGCTGCGACTCTGCGACTTTGGACTCAGCTTCTCGTTGTACACTTTCGCGTAACCGTTTTTCACGATCCAGCTCTAACTTCAGGCTATACTTTTGACTGGCAACTTGGTTCTCCAGCTCTAGTTTCTCTATTTTGGCATTATTCAGGTCCCGTCGCGCTATTTGTAATTGGTCTTGTAGCTCAGATTGCTGCTCCATGGCTTCCATCAGCTGCACAGATAGCCGGTCCACAACATCAGTGGGACCAGACATTGCGCAAATATCTCAATGAAGAAATAAAACAAAGAAAAAAAAATAAAGAAAAAAAAATGACAACAATGAACTGAATGATATATATACCAAGTCGAACTGAAAAACAGGTTATAACAAGTTGAAAATAACTAGCAAGAAAAAAAGGTTCGACTTATATAAACAAACGAGAAAAAAAATATACAATGAAACAACATTAGGACATATGTCGTTCAGTACGGGCGTCAAGTGTAAGTTTACGTGACCGATTTGTCTCTCGCGGCGGATCGTACTAACATTTAAGCATAAAAAAGGGCTTTGAGTGCAACATTCATGATTAGGACTTGCTTATACTCCGCACAGCTGTTCTTGTAATATGGCGTAGCCTGAAGGAACCGAACCTATGCGATGTGAAGACCTGAATTTTGGATCATTGTAAACTGTTTCATTCATTTTAATATATTGCCCTCTCGAGGTCTCCTGGTTTCAACCAGAGTCACCGCCTTCATCCTCATCATCACCTTCCCTGCTCTTGCCTGTCTCTGAGAATCGTGTTCGAATCGCTGACTGAAATGCTTAGTGATACCAGATAATCTTTCAATCAAGTCGGCATCATCCTTTGTAATGTTTGAATCAAGTATAGCCCTGACCTTCCTGAGGTGTTCGGTACAGACTCACTGTTTCCATCTCAGCCGGCTTGTAGATGGCAGTCGACTTGAATAATGGCGAGTTGGGAAGTGCGCCATGGATCACCGAGCTTATGAATATTTCGACAGAATAAGTGTTGCTATCTTGTGTGTATAACCCATTAGATTCAACATGATAAGCTAAGGGTGTCTTGGCAATATGAGCTAGACTAGTGATAGCTTTGACACTCCAATCGCCAGGGAAATATGATATTATAGACTGCTCGAGCTGTCTTTTTCAAAGTTGATTCGCCAACGTAATAGAGATGTGCCAGCAGGGATAGTTTTGGCTTGCGTTATGATATCCCCAGCAAATGCCAGTTTAAGCTAAGGCAGGCTTGGGATCCAGGAAACCAAAGTGGCACAATGCAATTTTAATGTCCAAGAATTGCCCCAAGAGCCATATCTTATGCTTGTCTTTTGGTATTTTCTCGGATAAGTTAAAAAAAGGTTAACTCACAACATCTACCACTTGAAACTTTGCTATATACCTAGTCTTATAAAAGGATGAAATCTGGACGCCAACTTTTGACCTGTGAAAACACTCGTTACTGTTTAAGGCTATGACACATAGCAATAACTTAATCATTATAGACAAGCAGTTACAATAACTCTGATGGCACATTGTGGAGTCGAAAAAGTCGCTCGTAATCAACCAATTCCATCTCGTACTATTGCTTGTTTATATCTGAGTTGAATACAAACAAAAATTCTGGACATCGCATCTGAAATGGTCACCTTGCTGATATCAAAAGATATATATATATATATATATATATATACTAGCTATAGATACCCTGGGTTAAAAGCTGATACTGATCATACAAGCGAGTATAAATGCTTCCTATACTTTTCTGTACCAGCACGTTTTCCACAAACGAGTCTACTTCGGTATCGCTGAGCTGCAGCTGGAACCTTTGACGTAGCTGTAATGTTGTAGCAGGCCCACCGGAGAAACAGGGTAAGTCAGAATCTTTCATCATCATCTCGACCAGAATAATTATTGAGTCTGCGTTTTTGCGCAATGCCTTGAATGCTTGGCACAGCAAAGTAATGAAATACTTAAAATGCTCTCCATCAGTTCCACCCATAAGGTCAACGTATTCCTGCGTGAGTTTGAACGGTGCAGCTTCGAAGCCAAACCTTCCTGGCGAGTTTGAGAGCAAAAATCCAAAATCAATGTGGATAATGTGTCCCTCGTTATCAAGAAGAATGTTGCCATTGTGTCGGTCCTTGATTTGCAAAATGTAGCAAATGATGGAATATGCAGCCAACGAACGCACAAATTCCCTCAGGGCCTTTTGGTATCGATTCGTCGCTATAGCATTCTCCTCCATTTCTTTAAGCTTTTCCTCGCGTAGTTTCTCTATTGATTTCGCTGCAGTAATGATAGGTGTTTTGGGCGGAGTCTTAGATCCATTATCAATATCGTCAAACCCATCGTCACTACTGTCATCAGCATTATTACCAAACCCATTATTTTCAACTTGTTGATAAACTTCTGCAGAGACATTCCCCGGCCGGTATTTGCCCTCGCCGTAACGGTTCAAGAAATGTTCCTTTAAAGAAGAAATCGTACCCTTGGGGTTCTCGCCTCGCTTAACCGTAGCATTAGTCAATGCCTTCTTGATTGAATGTACACTCAGTCCATTGGTGATAGTCTCTACCAACCCGCTAGAATCATTGGTGATCAGCATTTGCATCTTTTTTACCCATACGTCAACCTTATCAGCTTTCCATATTTTAGACATGGCATCAATAAGCTGGCAGGCAAAGGCCTCCTGTCTCAAGTCGCTTCCTGTCTTTGCAATCACCGAAAATAAGTCCCAGTTGGGTAGGTGCCCGTACGGAGAACTTCTTCTGATTCGTTCTTTTCTGGAGTTCCAATCTTCACCCAGGTTAGCAGCACTGGGGTCATCTTCCAAAATGCCTCCACTTATCATGTTACTGTCAGCCGCAGCTGCAGCAGCTGTAGCGTTGGCGACAGCAACAGCCGCCGCGGCAGTAGTGGTTGAATCCTTGGACTCACTGCTACCACGAGCTAACCCAGCAGTTTTCAAATCATTTTCAAGCTTACGGTCGCCTGCTTCGCCTCGGAATACCGAATTGTCGTAAATACTGGTATGTTCTTCCATAGATTGCATACTAGCAATGATTTTAGCTTTAATTGCAGCAATTTCATCGCGTGGTAGTTTACTCGAGCCGCCATCTAGCTGGGTGAGCATAATTGCAGCAGTACGCATATGTGTGGCCAAATCTTTCACATCAATCTCTGCAGGTTGACCAGCTAATGCTTGGTTATATCTTGATGAGAACGATAAATCTGAAGCTCGCGGTGATGATCCACCAGCATTATTGTTATTGGCAGAGTTTTCGTTCAATCTTGAGAACTCCAAAGTTGACAATGATGCAGTCACTTGAGCTACTTGTTCCAGCTCTTTTCGGTCATCGTATAAATCCACAATGCTGATATCTCCAATGTCTGTTTCTTCTTGAACGGCAATGCCGCCATTTTTGTTATTACTACTATACACAATTTTTTTCAAATCTTCTTCATCCACCTCGCCGTTCCCGCCATTGCGTATGCTGTCTTCTCTTCTACGTTTCAGTTCCTGGTCATGCAAGTATGTCAGATCAAATATATATCTTCGGTCAGCATTGGCATCGTACAACCGTTGATTTTCAGAGTTATCAATGCTGAAATCCACGTCTTCGCGGAGATACTCAATCAGCAACAAAAACGGGACGCGTTCTGCTGAGTTCAAGACTGTAGCTTCAGCCGGTGCGATTCTCACAATTCTGTGCTGACGCGATTTATTGCCTCCAGGTAGTAAGAGCGGGATATCCACCTCAGCTGGTAAGTCTCGGTTCAGCAATGCCAACTCGACCCTGAGGGCAGACTGTCGTGCTTGCTTGGGTACTTGGATGAGTCGAGACGAGATAGATTGCAATGCATACATGAACTGAGTTTCACATCTGAAATAATTAGTTTTCAGAGCTTGTACTAAAACATCCGGGGGTATCTCTGTTGATTTTTTCCTAGTAGCTGAAGGGTTGTTGAATGAAGGAACCACTTCGTTTGAAACAACTCTAGAGCCTCCTCCTCTAAAGCTTCTGTTCCATTTTTCACCTGATGCTATTCTTTTTTGTGTTGAGCCACTTGCTCTTGGTAACTCCGGCATTGACCTCGCAGCCAATGAATCATTTCCTAATCGCGGATAATACGCCGCGTTTTCCCTTGATTTGGCCAATTTGCTGTTTTTGGTTTCTCCCTCAGTATTAGTAGGAGTAGTATCTTTGTCATTCACGTTCAACGAAGATTTCGCCCTAGGCAATTTCGACGCGATATGAAAAATATGCGATCTCTGTTTCCGACCCTGTGAAGTCACCAGTCTTTTCAGAGATTTAGAAGAGCTACTGGCCGGTGATCCTACTCCTGCAACGACCAATGAGCTGAGAATAATTGCCGGCGCGGTGTTCTCCCTGAATTTATTACTTGGAGCTTCTCCGATATTAAACAGCAAGTACTGCAACTTGTTATGTAACCGCTTGCATACCTGGAACCCATAACATTCCGGATCATTGGACAATTGAGACAAATGTGCCTGAAGCTGCCAAAAAATGAGCAAAGTGCAATGTGTAGAGATATTGCATAGGTCAAGCAAGAGATCCTCCAGGCTCATAGACTCCGTTTCAACAGTAACATGCAATTGTACCAGCTGCGGTAAGAAAAACTCAACCTCTTCTAGTGGATATGACCGGATCCGCTGGCATAAATGTGAATGTATCCCAATGTTGTCAGCATATCGTTCCAGGTACGACACACATAAGAATATGGTAAAATGCTGTGACTCCACGAACCGTAGCAACAATGAATTGCCCCCACCTTTCATCGTTGACAGGAATGGAAAAAAAAAATGAAGAACTTAAAAGAAATTTAACAAAAAGCAGAAAGAGAGAGAAAAAAAAAGGGGGGAGGACAAGCTTGTTGTGATATTAAGCTGCCTTGTCTATTCCATCCGTGTAAATTACACCCGAAGTAACCATATACGTGTATTGAAGGACTAAGTCGGATAGTGTCCTCGGGAAGAGAAACTCACAAAAACCGTTTCCAAACCAAATCAACCTCCGAAACCACACCGAAATATTCAAAATTGATGGTAACCGAGAGAGCGCGTTTGGCAAAAAAATCTTTTCCAAAAAAAAAAAAAAATATTAAAGCCTAAAGAAATTGGTTCGAGAAGCCCAGCGCTGCTGGGAAGTTTGTGAATATTTGTGGTGTTGAACTTATATTACCTGGATTTTATAGCTAAGCCGAAAAACGAAAAAATACTAAGGAAAAAAAATTACATAATACAAAAATCGTTAAGCTAAGCCAACAAAGTTCATATTTTTTCTCAGTTGCATTATTATGAAACGACTAGAGTTACATTTTGTTGCTGGCATTTTTATCTATACCTTTTACTCAATTCAAGCTTGCGACTATCTGGAAACCTCCTGTATGACTTCAAACTGAAAGAAAAACGCGGTTCAGTTGTTCTGGAGGTCGTGTTTGATGCTAGTTAGTAAACTCGTAAAGTGTGCATATCAAAAGAAAAAAAAATCTGTGGGCCAGAGGTCTCTTTGATTAATTCTCAGCCACAGCCCCCTTACAGTCAAGTAAAGTATTTATGGTATGCTTGAAATTAAATTCTAGTGCCTGCCCGAATCCGTTGTTTGGTGCTCAAAAATTCGTACCTTTTTCTGAGTTTGATCTGTTTTTTAACAGGAGGATTTGATATCTAGTAGCAAAATGCGCAGAAATAGTCTAAAAAAACATCAAGTTGCTCATACAAGCAGCAAAATATTCTTGTCGGTATGATAAAGACATGTTGAACCCAGGTATTTCAGTTGAGTGCGGGTTTGAATCTGTGTCTTGTCAATGTTAGGCGCAACTATCACGGTCTGAACAGAAGGCGGCATAATAATGATGTCTCAACATTTAAAGGATTTGTAGCTCTCGGCATAATCTTGAAGAGTCAACACCCAAACCCTTGATTATCGCCGGCGAAACAGTAGTGCTAAAACTTAGTCCTCTCGGCATGGTACTGGTGTATAAGCTTGGTCACAATTATGATAATTAGGTATCAATACCGAAAGACTTAATCTTCAACATTGGTATAATAGTTTCAAGACTTGCTTATTCTCGGCATAATAATGATTATATACTTTGGTGATAGTGTCTTGTCATTGAAAAGCTACTGCCGGCATAATGATTGTGGGTCTTAGTGAGTTGCCGGTAATAGTGTCTCCTCCTCATTAAAAGTCTTGATTATTGTGAGGCTTGATATCAGCCTGCAGTACTTTCAGAAAGGATAATAGATTTGGTATCAGGCTAAGAAAGGCTTTGAACGTCGAAGCATGGGTATAAAATTCTACTTGCATAAGACGTTTTTAGATACCGGCACATAAATCAAGTTTTCAATGTGGAAAAGTCTTCAAAAGAGCAAAAAGAGCAATTTTAAAGTCCTTATAGTGAAAGATAAAGGTCTAAGCCGTATCTAGACCAGTTTAGTGTGGTTATCCTGGAAAAAAACCTTTTCATGCCTTAAACCTTTTGTGAAGCGGTGCTAGAATTATTTCCAGACTATGAAACGAGGTCTCGGCATTTAGCTCCGAGCAGCAGTTTATAAACATCAAGATATGTCATGCTAAACAGTACTCATCCCACGTTGTTTGCAGCAGAGTGTTGATAACATTGGCAGAGAGGAATGACCAAGGTCAAAAACTGTAGTGCACAAAATTAAAGCTCTATAGACGTACGTAAATTTTGTCAAGATCGGAAACTCAGCATATATCTCTTTCTTGATCTTTACTCCAATAGTGAAATCACATTGAGTTTATATATTGTTAAATACCATGGACGACGAGCTGGCAGCTATTAGACAAGCCCGGCTCGCTGAGCTCAAGGGGTCTGGTGCTGGTGCCAGTGCCGGTGGTCAGGATCAAAAAGCCGCTCAGTACGTATACACCTGAACATGTCCGCGTGTGAAAAGAGAGAATATTAACACTGTGTAGAGCTGCTAGTCAAGAGAGCGAAATGAGAGCATCTATAGTAAGCTCAAACCTGTGCATTTCAAACCTGTGCATTTCTGCTTATTTTGCATTATGGGCCTAACGGTTTTAGTTATCACAAGTTTTGTCCAATGAAGCAAGAGAACGGCTTTCAAGGATAGCTTTAGTTCGTGAAGACCGTGCACGAACTATAGAAGACATAGTCATTAGGATGGCACGGTCAGGCCAAATACAGAGGAAAATTAGCGAAGATGAGCTCGTATCGTTACTTGACTCTATATCTCAGCAGCAGAATACCCACAAAACTAAAATTATCTTTGATAGAAGAGACGGTTCGGGACTAGGAGTGAGTGATAGCAACAAGAAGCCAGCATCAACCTCTAACAACGACGACGAAGATGAGGACGACTTCTTTGACTAGAGAAACTCAGAACGTCTGGCATTGGTGAATTGGAACCCGGTAACCTAGCTTGTTGAGAAAAAAAAAAAAGTGATTATGTAATCTTATAATAAATTTCTCGAATGAGCGACTCCACGATTTGCAACTATATTTTTTTTCGCATACCTATAGCTCGCCGAGCTTATAATTAAATTTTTTTTGAAAGCGTGAACCTTCAAGGCGGTGTGAATCCTGGCGAAATTTATTCAACGCATAACGTTGTACTTACTTAACGACTTTGTTTGGAGCTTATCAGAAAGAAACAGTTAGTGCTGAAGTATAAAATGCCACCAGTAAGACAAACACAGACTGTCCAATATGGGCAACCCTCGGTTTTTGACAAGTTCAAGATGGGCATGGTGATGGGTGTAAGTGGCTTGTTTTGTGAGAAGGTGAAACACAATGTAAACTAGATTTTAACAGTTTAGGGTGTATCCGGTGCTGTTCTTGGCCTTATGTTTGGTATGTTCTGAATAGTTTTTTTATGTGCCACTCTCTATGCCTGTGCTAGCTGGCTAGTTTATGTCCATGATCTAACCCATATTACTAGGTGGAATAGCTATATTTCAAGGTGGTGCCGGTCCTAACGGTGTTATGAGAACTCTAGGACGATACATTGCCGGTTCAGCTGGATTTTTCTCGTAAGTGTGACTCAAGGTTGGAGCATGCCCTTTTTTTTTTGTTTTTTGGGTACATGCCGCCACTTTTTCAATTACTCTTTGCCTCTCAAAACTAACTAAGATCCAGTTTATTCTTTTCTATTGGATCTGTAATTAGATCAGATTCGCCTAGAACTCCTCTTGAGTGGCAAGTGGCTTACGCACAAGCCCGACTCGCCGCTAGAAACAGTGAAGGCAAAAACTAACACTATGTACATGTATGAGCTATATTGGAATTGAATCGTTTAGTTCTGTCTCTTACCGGTTACGCTTCCCAAACTCAACTTATTCGAGGAGAAAACTACAACTCTCACGTCCAGGCGAAATGTAGCTTAGTGTGGAGTATTTGGTCCCGGCCACAAATATAGTGATCGAGCTCGGTATAATAATATCAAACAGTGTGCTATAAACGTAAACTTGTGGTCAACTTTAAATACAACCTACGCACGCTCGCCTTCTAAAAGCCTATACCTACCCTTGCGACAAATTTATAGAACAGATTAAAAAAGCGAACCAAACTCTTTGTGGAGGATTCAGCCTAACTTCGGTTTTACGTGGTACTACTAATCAAGGAATACGAAGAAACGACACAAATATTATAATTGATTTATCAATTCTCACCGCTTTACTCCCTATTTCAACAACAAGGAAGTGTCACAAATGTCGATAAATTTCATCAATTTCAACCAGGATTTCAGCTGCATTTCTGTGGGTACCAGCACTGGATACAAGATTTTTAATTGTGACCCGTTCGGTAAATGTTTCAGTAAAAATGATGTGGGTGGAGGTATAGGCATTGTTGAGATGCTTTTCTGTACCTCATTAGTTGCTATTGTTGGCATTGGTGATAACCCGTCGTTATCACCCAGAAGACTCAAGATTATGAACACAAAGCGACAAAGTACTATCTGCGAGTTGACTTTCCCTACAGCAATCCTGAGAATCAAATTAAACCGGCGGAGGTTAATTGTGCTGTTGGAGGATCAAATATATATTTATGATATTAGTAACATGAAATTGTTACACACTATTGAGACTGCGGCAAACGTTTCTGGTATTGTATCACTTTCACCGTCTAGCACTGATCAGAGCTGTTATTTGGTATATCCCTCTTCTTCGGGGGGTTCGTCTCTAGCACCGCTAGCTACTACCAATAATGGTACTTCGTCACAGCACCAGCAGCAGCCACCCACCCCGGCTCATATACCCCCGCAGCTAAGTGGTGGACTATCATCCGGGAAAACTGGTGAAGTCACTATATTTGATACTATATCGCTACAGCCAGTGAATGTTGTCGAAGCGCATAGATCACCGATTTCACAGCTGGCTCTAAATAATGAGGGAACTTTGATGGCCACCTCGTCGGATAAAGGTACAATTATCCGAATTTTTGCGGTACCTTCAGGTCACAAGTTGTATCAATTCAGAAGGGGTACGTACCCCTCTCAGGTGTTTTCAATAAACTTCAATTTGTCTTCTACTCTCTTGGTGGTCAGCAGTTCTTCTGAAACAGTGCATATTTTCAAACTGTCGGATGACGATACTACTGTAGATAGCATTTTTGACTCGAAGCAGCAGCACCTCCAAAGCCAGCAAAAGAGGGCATCGACTGGTGGGATGCCCAAATTACGCACTGACGCAACCACGTCAACGTCGTCGCCAGGAATTATTAACTCAAGGGCGGAACTTATCAGGAAATCAGTGGGTGGACTGATTCCTAGCAATATTCAAGGATTCTGGGAACCTAAGCTACGAGACTTTGCATCTTTCAAGCTACCGGTACCAGCTGGTACGAAAACAGTAGTGGCATTGAGTAGTTTTTCAAACCATTGCATGATTCTAACTAGCGATGGCTACTTTTATCAGTATGCCATCAATAACGAGCACGGTGGTGAATGTGAGATGGTTCGACAATACTCCTTACATGATTCAGAACTACCATAGAATGGTATAGATGGATAGATATGATAGTATTAATACAAAAACAATGATGAGAAAGAAGCATTCAGCATATTTAAGAACAATTAGAGACTTGTGAGCAAAGCAAAGCAAAGCAAAAAAAAACGACGTTGACAGGACTCGAACCTGCAACCTTCGGAAGAATTCGTGAACCGAAATCCGATGCGCTCACCATTGCGCCACAACGCCAAAGGTATTACTCTTAAGTGATCGCAGATCCTTATATTCGCAGTTTTTGCTTGAAACATTGCGGGGTTTGACCGGGGTTTGACATTTGTCAGCAATTTTTGCACGTGATGATGAAAATCTATTGAGCCTTAGGCCATCTCGTATCTGCAGGGGCTCTTTCCCGTCTTAACCTTGGACCTGATTTCTCAGGAAACAACTTTCTGTACAATTCGTCCAACTGCTCCTGGAAGCCAGGCGCAAAAGAGTTTTCAGTGAGTCGTAGACTAGGCATCAGTGATATTTTATTCTTTGGTTTCATATACCTAATCAATTCATGGACTGTCCCCTTTGTGAAAGATGCCAGCCGCTTCTCCTTCTCTTCTCGTTTAGTCTTCTTTAAGAGTTGTTTCCAGTGTGCTTCGGTTAAGTTTCTGACGTTAATATTTTCCGGCGTTGGATCTCTCTTTGCCCTCCTCCTTGCGGCTTGCACCGTAGGTTTGAAAGCCGTGAGCTCCTTAGTCCACCAATCCTTGCTTCTAGGGACCACGCGGAGCCTTGTCGTGGATGCGTCAAGACTCTCCTTCACAGCTCGCGCTAGCTCGCCTGCCAGGCGATCTGCTTTTCTAAAATTGAGTGGGGTTCTGTTGCTGCTGCACCGTTGAAATCTACTTCTTGACCGTTTCTCCAAATCCTTCCTGAAAACCGACCAATCCGCATTCTTGTAATTATATCCATGTACAGGTTTGTGGACTGTTGAAGCTCCTACATCCTCACTTCTCAGTATCCATTGTTTCATTTCATGATCCGAGCCCAAGTCCTTACCACCTTGGACGTACTCAATGTTCGCATTGGTGGTTGCAAACACTAAGTCGATGACAGTCTTCCTTCGGCAGGTATGCGTGTTAGGCTCTGATGCTAAAATCATATCATGTTCCTCTATCCAGTCGGCCCATGCAGAAGCCATGACGTCTGCCCTGCGTGACGCCTGCCACATCGGATGGTGAAGATTAAAGTCACCTGCAATAACCCATTCCTTTGCAGGATCGTAAGCTTCAATTTTCCTCAGCCACTTCTATAAAGGCTTAACTTGCTCCGCCATCCTGTTATAGGTGTTGGTGAGTATGACCTTACCAATCTGTATGATGACCATGTTGCTGTCCGTTAAAACGTCCTCACAGAGCATGCCCAGTGCTGGAAGCGTTCGAGCACTGACGTACGTGACCGCCGAAATGCGACCTCTAGCACGTTTAGCATATACGTCATGCCAATCCGGATGTTCTATGACACAACCCTTAATCAGTTCCGGTTCTTGGATTAAGAGTATATCGACCTCAGGCAATCGAAGGACTTCTTCGACCACCTTTTGTTGTTTATGACAATTCAGCTGGCATATGCGCATCGTATAACAAGCCAATGTTAGGTCTCTGTTCTGCTAAATACTGATCATTGTGACTAGTAGATGAGCTGGGTCGGGACAGGACGGGTGCAGCCTCGTAGTTTCAGGGTGTTTTGGCAGATATGCATAGATTTTCAGCACACGGTCAATACAGGGAAACCTGTTGCGTTTGAGTCGCATGTAATCATTTTCAGTTTTGATAGGGACCACGACGGAGTACGCCGTTTTTGCAGGGTCATCCCGGTGGCTGATACTAGTACTCTGACAGGGGCTGTCAAAGGTATACCATACCTTTCCAGACGGTCATGTATTTCATCCAAGGTCATGTCCTTGGGGATCCCATGGATGATCGCCTTGTGCCAAGGGGTATGGTCCAGTATTTCGCCGAGCTCTTCAACTCTGGCAGCGTCTTCATCTGTTGGTTGCTCGTCGAAGTCGAGTCTCCGGTTGCTTTTATCCGAGCTTTCGCTTTCACCTGCTACCAATAAACTTGATTTATTATTATTATTATTACCAAAAATCCCAAGTTTCGCCGGGTATCAAATTATTTTTAAGTTTTTTGGTTCTTTTTTTGTTTTTTGGATTTCAATGAGTTTTTATTATATATAGACTGTATCTACATATCCAGATATACTGCTAAAAAAATATATAAATCAAAAGAGTAACGTCGTTGCTTTAAGGCAGTCCTGTCACGGTCAAAACCCGACTAAACCTTCTTGAGCCTGCGAGTCCCAAGAGTAGGAGCAAATAGAAAAATAAAATTTTTGTGAAGCAAGGATGAAAAGGTGTTAGGGAAAGCGTTGGTTGAAAGGAAAAGGATCACTAGGGGGGGGTTCAATTCGTAGAGTCGATTATTGAAAGAAAAACTCCACAATGCCCCCGGACAAGGACCAAAATTTCCCCAGGTATCCTACTTTCCCCCCGGGGCTTGAAAACCCCAGGCTTCCGAGATTCTTAGCTCCTGCCCATAGGCTTCTTCCCCGCCTTGCTTCTCGCGAGGAATTCCTCAAGCCGTCTGGCAAAGATCCCGCGTCGCTCCTCTACCTCTTCCCCCAGGACTCTGCCAACCGTCCAACCATTTTGAATTTGGACCAGGACAAAGTTCTGGACGCTTTAACCGCTGAGACAGACGGTATTCCTTCCCCTTTTAAAAGGGAGGAGATTGATATTCGACGAGACCACAAATCTCATTTTATTGTTCTGAGTTGCCCTCGATCCATTGTTGACAAGGTTGAAGACGGAAGACGTTTCCGCTACGACGGCAAATGGACTCTCCTCATGCGTAAACCCCCTAAGCATGCTCACCGCAGTAAGGTCTTAAAGATTGCGGTTAACAACTGCCCATTTTTTACCCCTGAGGAAGTGGTGGCAAAATTTCAAAACATTTTTGACGGCAACTATGGTTTCGTCTTGTCTGCTTCTGAAGTTAAGAAACCCAGGTCTGAATGTGTAAGCCATTCTGATACTACCTCCTACATGCTTATTTATTTGCCAAACGAAGACAGGATCGCACGGGGACGCATCTCGGCAGATTTCCGTGACATGACTTTTGTGCCATATGCGGAGTACGCTCATTGTTATTACTGCGCATCTATGTCCCATGAGCGCCGGGAATGTCCTCATGCAAAACCCTGCACTCATTGCCACCGAAGGGACCATCCATCTCACAGATGCCGCTCCCGCTTCAATCCTGGTTAACAGCCGGTTTTTTTTTTTTTTTTTTTTTTTTTTTTTTTTTTTTTTTTTTTTTTTTTTTTTTTTTTTTTTTTTTTTTTTGATTTAAATGTGTCTATTATAATAGTCTAGCTACATATTCGGACTTAAAATTATCAAAGGGCAAACATCAGTGCCATTAAATGGCAGTCCTGTCACGGTCAGGACCCGACGAAACCAAAAACAAATTCATTGTGGGCAACCATTATAGGAATGTCATGACACCCGGCCCCTAGTTCATAGTTAAAACATGACAATTTGGCCGAGTTGGTCTAAGGCGTTCGACTCAAGTGATTAACAGCTTTCGCTGCTATATAAGCGCGCATTCGAATCTCGCAAGAGGCGTGGGTTCGAATCCCACAGTTGTCATTTTTTTTTACATCTACTTCCCCTTTTACTTTTTGTGTTTGCTGGTTCTTACTGCGTACTCAATTTGTTTTCTTGTTTTCTATCTTTGCATTGTAACTTTTACGAGGCAGCTTTATAGATACGTACTGTTTTATGAACCGTTAGTACCTCTGGTCTCCCCTGCCTTCAAAACCACCATTGTTGCCATATCCCTGGGGACCACCGTAACCTGGTGGGCCATCAGAGTTTCCTCCAAACCTTCCCTCTTGCTGGCGGCCATATTCAGCACCACCATATTGACCCTCACTTTGTCTGCCGTAATTATCACCACCAAAACCCTGGCCACCTTGATTTCCATGACGACCCTCGAACTCTTCCCCATGGTGCTTGTGGCCATGTCTTTCCTCCCCACCAAATCTGCCCTCGCCGCCTTGCGGTCGGCCAGGTCGATCATTGTAGTTATCATTAGGTCGATATTGCTGGCTGTTGAATCCGCCGCTTTGGCTACCTTCGTAGCCTCCGCTGCCATATCTTCCCTCTTGACTAGAGTACCCCTCATTGCCATATCTGCCTCCCTGTTGGCTATTGTAGCCCTCATTATCATATCTGCCTCCCTGTTGGCTATTGTAGCCCTCATTATTATATCTCCCACCTTGGTTGGAATACCCACCGCCGCTATTGTTGTTCCCATATCTACCCTCTTGACCAGCATAGTTATTATTATTTCCGTATTCACCACCCTCTTGGCCATAAGATCCTTGCTGCTGCTGAGCTCCACTGCCACCAGCACTGCCTCCAAGGAAGGATTGTACCGTATTGCTCAATGAACTACCCTGGTTTCCATTGCTCTTGCCACCCAAGAAACTTTCAGCTAAACCCATAAGTGAACTTCCCTGAGACTGGCCTTGGCCTTGGCCTTGTCCATACTGGCTCTCCTGCTGGGTACCACTTTGGCCGTAATACCCAGAAGCACCACTGTTTCCTGAACCATAAGGGCGATTAGATTGTGAGCCGTACTCATCTTGACCTTGGCCCTGGCTTTGTCCTTGTTGGTAGCTGTTGTTACTACTACCTCCGCCGAGCTTGCTAGCCACAGCTTCTTGTACGAGATTCGAGATGAGACCCATCGTGTTTATTGCTTTGTTAATATATGGGGAAGTTTGAGTTTTCGAGCTGTCAGGTCTATAGAAGATTGTGCATTTATATATATAATTTCGTGCACGATCCAGGCGGTTTTGATGATTTTATATATAGTAATTACGTTTTGGCACAAGCAGGCGCCCGCCATAAAAGCATCGATCGAGCTGGCTCAGATCTCACTGTAATACAAATCTCCCCCGTATTCAATGCCTATTCTGGGAGAATAATCAATATGGTGAAAGAACTCTTCAGTCGTTTTAGTATATACCCATATATATACGTATATAATTAACGACATAGAATCTTGATGTAGCTAACTAGCTTCTCTGAATTGCTTTGGAGGCTTATAAAACCGAAGCAGCAGCGAGGAAGCAACTACCGATACTGAACTCAGGGCCATCGCCAAAGAAGCCCACACCGGGTCCAGTCTAGAGTTATGGTAAGGGTAAATCACGCCTGCAGCTATTGGAATTCCAATAATATTGTAAACCAAAGCCCAACCGAAATTGAATTTGATTCTGGAGAAAACTGCTCTCGAAATATCAAACAGGATAGGCACCCCGTTCAAGTTAGATTTCAGCAAAACAAACTTGGCTGAAGTCACTGCAATATCGGATCCGGAACCCAGAGCAATGCCTACGTCGGCAGCTGTTAAGGATGGCGCATCATTAATACCGTCTCCAACCATGGCAACTATAGCTCTAGCATTGCCATTTTTGTGACTATTACCCGTTTTTTGTAACCATTTCACCTTGTCCGCTTTGTCTTGGGGTAGAACTCCAGCAATAACTCGACTCTCGTCAATAGACACTTGCCGTGCTACGGCTTTGGCAGTGGTTTCGTGATCACCCGAAATCATCCAGCAGTGGATATTTTTCTTCTCCAAGAATTCAATCAGCGACTTTGACTCTGGCCTAATAGTGTCTGAGATTGCTAAAGCCAATCTAGGCTCAAACCCAGAGTCGTCTCCCAGAGCGAGAAGAACCACGGACTTGGCTTGACTTTGCCATTCTTGAATAGTTGCCGTAACACTTTCATCCAAACTCCCACTTTTCTCCAGGAAAAACCGCTCATTACCAATAAGAACCCTTTTCCCAGGGAAGAACAAGTCATGGTCAGGTACACGTCCCATCATACCCTTCCCGCTAACTTCCTCCACATCTACGACTCGAGTATTTGAAGAAATGGACTTTCTGCTATCCTCTGCATAATCTCGAATTGCAATTCCCAACGGATGTGTAGAATTAAGCTCCAGATCTCTTGCAAGCTGAATTAACTCTTCGCGTCGTCCATTTATAACAAGCTCGTCAGTTACTTTAGGACTACCTCCCTCAGTCAGTGTGCCCGTTTTATCAAAACAAACAACGTCAACATTAGCACCCTCTTGGAAAGCTTCGCCGCCACCTCTTGCTAAGATCCCATATCTCGCAGCAACTCCGGTACCCACAAAGAGAGCAGTGGGCGCTGCAAGTCCAATACCACAAGGACAGGCAATCACGAACACTGCAATGGAGAACTGCAACGACCAAACCGGCCATCCCCCTACATCAATATCCAAGTACCCATCAGGCAACGAGCCGCTCTCCCCAAGCGCTAACCAAATGATCCACGTAAGAATAGACAAAAGAGTGACTACAGGAACAAATACACCGGTAAGCTTATCAGCAACTCGTTCAATCGGAGCTCGGTGTAGTTGACCCTGTCTAACAACAGATATGATGTTATCCAGCAGAGATTCATTTTCATGTGCTGAAACTTTTGCGATAACTGCAGTTGAGCCAGCATTAATAGTTCCAGCAAATATTTGATCACCAATTTCATGTTTGACCAAACTACTTTCGCCCGTTAACGCAGATTCGTCAAAGATAGGAACTCCCTCCACGACTATAGAATCTGCAGGACATGACTTACCGGGGAGAATCTTGATAAAATCACCAATTTCCATCATATCAGTAGAGTACTCTTCGGCTTCACCAAATTTTTTTAGGTCACCTCGCTTTTCCAGTATGAGAACGCTTTCCGGTCTGAGTTTGCTGAGCAGAGACACAGCGGAAGAGGTTTTGGATTTCGAGTAAGAATCAAGATACCTTCCAGCCAGCAGAAACAAGGTCAAAAAGATTACTGAATCAAAATAAGTACTACTGTACCCCATACTTCCCCTCTCCGCTGTTGCTTCCAGAATTAGCAGAGCAATACTAGCCCAGTATGCAATAGAAGTACCAAGTGACATTAATAAGTTCATTGAACCGAAATGAAACAGTCTTCTTTTCCAAGCCACTCCACTTCGCCAAAGAGACCGTACCTCATGATAAGATTTTCTATGAAATATATCGTCGCAGAAAAAATAGACCGGGGTAGCCAGAAACAACAAAGCCCAAGTCACTCTACTCGCATTTCCAGCCCAAATAGGCTCATGCAAATAGGTCTTGATAGAGTTACCGGTAGGCAAAAGTTGCATACCTACAATACCCAGAATAAACGTAGGGATTGCAATGATAAATGTGAGGAGAAGGCGGTACAAAATCTTGCGCTCTTCCTGCTTGGTAATGAGTGCAGACCTCTCTTCAATAGTTATTGGGTGCACTATTGTAATATCAAACTGGGGGCTTATATTCTGGAGAGTTTTCAGAATCCCACGAATCGTAACTTCAGGAGGTTTGGGGACATAGCTAAACTTGATATAAGGGCTATCCAAAGAAATAGAGTCCTCAATAACAACATCTCCATAAGATCCCAGCATTTCATTGATCATTTCAGGGCAGTGATGACAAAACATGCCATTGATTTTTAGGTGCACCGTTCTGGACGGGTTTTCAATGGTTGAATGTCGAACCTCATCGATCTGAGTTTGCTCATAATCAAACCCACAGTCTTCAATGACTTCTTTGAGCTGGTTCACTTTAGTTTTATCATTTAAAACAAAAGTACCGGAGTTTGTCAGTAGACTGATTGTAGACTCAATTACAAAGGGCAAAGTTTTCACCTGCTCCTTAATTGAGCTAACACATGAACTACAGGTCATGCCACCTATAGAAGCGGTGACCTTCCAGTTCTTCTCGGTAACTACCGGCAATACCTCCACTAGCTCACAAGTATACCCGGCATCTCTGATAGCACTTTGGATTTTGTTGGCCACGGTTTTGTTGGATATTACCGCAACAGCGGCCTTGTTCATCAAATCAACCTGAAAATCCAGTATACCGCTACTGAGCTGAGCATCCTCCTTCACTGAAGTAGTCACTGAAGTCGTACATGCAGCACAGGTCATCCCACCAATAGAAAACAGAGCACGGTATTCCTGTGTCCTTTCATTTTCGTCAAACCCAACCGTAGTCTTCTCGCCATCAGAAAACCCACCACTATCTTTCTTCTTGTTCTCATCTTCTTGGCATTTCCTACAATTTTTCAAATGCCTAGACTTTGCGTTGCGCGAGTTCCATGACCATATCGGCCGCAGGTACCACGGAGGTAAGTGAGCGCTGCTGTGAGAAGAAGCCACCACCGGGAGCCTTGGGGACATTTCAGCCACATCATTCTGTATAAAAGCTTCAAACCCTGATTTCCTCAGCATCTTGATAACATCCACAATATTCGCACTGTCTGGAAGCTCAACAATAATTTGGTTTAAAACGCTAGACGCGGTGACATTCGTTACTGGGGGTGACATCTCTCTCAAAACTCGTTTGATAGACTCCTCACATGACTCACAGTGAATATTTTTAGCTTGAAGAGTGTACTTCCGCATTGTTGAAACCACTCAAATAAAAAACACTTGAAACAAAAGTATACCTAGTTTCAAAAAGGCTAATACGAAATAATAAGAAAAAGTGTATCTTTATTTTTAAACACTGGTCCATGCGTGGAGAGGTCTCTGTGCTTTATATATACAGGAAAGATCGGGTTGTTTTATTTGCTTTTTCTTCTGAGCAGTTTTTGCCTGAATCTGTGGTAAAAATTACCCAATTAAACTGTATTAATCAGCAGCATTTGCTTTGAAATGAGTATTTCGGATATCTCAAGGGAAGTTTCCGTGTCACCAGCCAACGTCCATGTATAAAAGTCATCTAAGCCAGCTTGTACTGGAGAGCTCTTGATGTCAAGTCATATCTATCATGGTGAGAGAGCTGGACATTAATGCCTCAACCTTAGATCTAAAATAAAGTTTACGGATATATTGAGATAGTGCGGCTGGTATTACTCAATTTATATATACCTTACTCTAAAATTAATCCGGAATAGATATATAGCTTAGTCGTAATTTTCTTCATCTTGCCAGCCGTACTCATACTCCTCTGCATATGTGTTCAGATCATTCACTATTTCTTCTCTCTCTGAAAGATCCACCAGCCTGGAAGCTACTTTAGACAACGACCGTAGTCCGTCAAAGGGTGCGTTCGAAACTCCTAGTGAGCTATAAAGTGTATCAGTTTTTGTCAGCAGGTTCTCTGGGAGTGCTGAATAAACTGCTGGAGGCTCTTTGCAGTCAAATTCAATAATGCTAGATGAGTCTGTACCTGCAGCAACTAGTGAATCCTGGTTGATATAGTCTTTTCCAGATGCGACTGCTATTTCCGGAGTTAGATACAGATCCCAGGGGTTTTGACTGACTGAGGGCACCGGCTGTGGTTGTTGCTTTGCTTCCTTGAATGGTCTTTGAATATATGTTTTCGTATAAATGTGTGGGTTTTTGATTTCAAAAATCTTGTGTCTGTAGTTTATCTTTCCCGTGTTCGAGATTGCACTTTCTGCTTCAGAGATGATATTTCTATTAGTGCCTGCTGTTAGGTTCTGTGCGATACTATGCATGGATACACGTTTTTCGTGTCGTAAACTTGAAAGCAGCGAGTATGGCTCATAAAGCAGATTGAGTATCGCTGCTGTATGCCAGTTACTTGTCAGGTCAATGCTATCAATGCTGCTGGGTAATTGGGGTTTAGATAACGGGATAAACAGACTTGACTGAGTAATAGAGTTAGTAAAGGACTGAATTGTACTCAAGTAATGCTGCCTTTTATAAGATGGTTGTGGCTCAGAGAACAGCCCCCATATAAACACGCACGTTTTGGGGACGTAGTCGTCTAACAGTTCACTTAAAACTTGATTGGCAAAGCCTCCCCAGCCATTGTCCATCTCAGATATCAAACTGAGTCCTTCTAAACTATCGCATCGTTCTAACAATGGCCGGAAAGTCAAATCCAAGTATTCTCCATTGCTGTTCAACGCCTTGTACTCATCTACCCCGGAGTTATAATCAATGAAAGTCGCATCTCCTCCAACAATCTTTCCGCCTGGATATTTTGTTGGGTCATACTCCCAGTTCGGTAAGCTATGCATTGAGTCTTGTTTGTACAATACATTCAAGTAATCACCCCAGTACTTTGTAGTATCCTTAGATAACTTGGGTATAGGAGATGCTGAATCTAGTGCGGTTTGATACTCACTTTGCGGGATTGCAGGCTGGGTCACTTTCTCCAGTCTTGATGGGTCCCAACTTATAGCATCAGCAGCATTCTGTGACTGAAACCGTTTCAATGATCCAAATCCACCTTTCAAGTCCCATATGATAGCCCTGGGGGCAATAGCGGTTCTGGTGCGTTCAAACAGCACACTTGGATCCACTATCGAGTTGGCGATACCCTTTTTGTCATAAACAAAATAAGACTCTTGAGCGTCGTAGAAGTGAGTTGACACATGATTACCGAGAGACGAGAGCGATAAATGGATAATCTCATGCATTTCTAGAAGGATAGTTGTAGTTGAGCTCAGAGAACGCACTATATAGCTTCCCGCGGTGATAAAGCTTTATAACTATAAAGTGTTGAATCTTTTACATAATCATGATCTAACTTAGTGTGGGTCCTCGCTTGAAATTTGTCGACACGTATATATATCAGATTATAGCTAGTATTTATAAAAGTTTTGTATATCCTTACGTTCAACGGTTATTATAGAACAGGCAACATGCTGTTGAGACTGAATGGGCTGGCTTTTTTGCTTTCTCTATTTTTGATCCATGTTGTACTTGGAGAAGACTATTACAAAGTGAGTAGGAATTGGGCCTGTAATTTTGTGAAACACAGGGTGCTAACAGCTTTTACAGCTTCTTGGAGTAGCCAAAAGTGCCACAGAGAAGGAAATAAAAACGGCTTACCGACAACTAAGCCGGCAATACCATCCAGATAAGAACCCGTAAGTTTTCTCGGTTTGAAAAGAGTGTCGGAGCAGAAATCGCTAACAATCCCAGAGGAGACGATGAAGCAGCCAAGAAGTTTATAGAAATCGCTGGAGCTTACGAAGTGCTGTCTGACAAGGAACAGCGAGCTATTTATGACAAATATGGAGAGGAGGGCTTGAAGGGAGGACATCACCATGGCGGCGGCAACCCTATGGACAACGCATTTGATATTTTCTCACATTTTTTTTCCGGGCGAGGTCAACATCATCCGCGAGGTCGTCACGCAGAAACCCATGTGACTTGCTCTTTGAAGGATGTCTACAATGGTGCTAATATACGGATCAAGCTTAATCTGCAAGGAATCTGCGAGGAGTGTGATGGAACTGGTTCAGAGGATGGATTAGAGCATATGTGTGAAACGTGCCAGGGTCAAGGCATACAGTTGATTCGGCAACAGATAGCACCAGGAATGGTTCAAACGTTTCAGACGCAGTGTCAAAGCTGCGGAGGAAAAGGCCGGTTTATATCGAACCCTTGTCACGTATGCAAGGGTACAAAAGTTGTTAGAGAAGACCGAGAATATGACATTCATGTCCCTGAGGGAGCACCCCGGAGGTTTGATCAGGTCATTCGCGGCGAAGCTGATCAGAGCCCTGAATGGGAGGCAGGAGATCTTATTGTGCATGTTGTAGAAGCAGGGGATGATAATATGGGCTACAGACGCCGCGGCTCAGACTTGTTCAGAACAGAGCCATTGAGTAGCAGAGAAGCTGCTATGGGCGGGTGGACAAGAACCCTTCTTCAATTAGACGGAAATACTAATGTGACGATATCTAGGAAAGCTGGAAAACGTGTTTCTGACGGAGAAGTTGAGGTTGTCCATGGCCAGGGTCTGCCAGTACCAGACAAAAGCAAACATGGTAACTTGTACATTACATATCTGGTGGTTGGGTCTAGTTTATCACAAGGAACAGATAAGCTAGATCTATGAAGTCTGCTCAGTCAATGCACGCATCATTGAAGAAAAAAAGAAAGAAAAATTAATGAAAGGAGTCTGTCGATAATAAAGGATGGGTAAGCTGCATTAAGGAGCGGATACCGTGGTTCCAACGTTGCAGCCGCTGACATAGTAATTATGTATTTGGAGGAAAACGGAGAGATAAAGGCAAGCAGTGTAGGTATGTTTGTAAATGCAAATACTGGAAAATATGAGTGTTACGAATTGAATGAAGTTTGTGAGGAGCGCTGCAAGAACAGAAGTAAAATACTGCTTCGAGGATATATATCTTGATACTGAAAGCCGTATGAAACAGGCAAAAGTCTCCTTACTCGGAGTTAAGCTTTTCCGGCTTAACTTACTTTATCGCAGGTCTATATTTGTCTATCAAAACACCAAACGAGCCTAGCTCGAAATAAACCAGCTTACGCCGGTGGAATAAAAAGCATTAATCGAGCCAGCAACTCGTTGTTGTGACATACAAGCTTCAGCGACTGAAGCTATCAGGTCTAGAACATGATCTGATCAGGCATGGACGCGTGGAACTTGAACGACCAATGCCCAGCAAACACAACTGCAAGCTTGGGAGCAGAAGACTCACTATGGATCTGATTATCAAGTGTCAAACAACGGACCCATTCATAAAATGCGACT